>CM077794.1:3616589-3639089 GCA_039737535.1 Lagodon rhomboides
AACCTTTTGTAATGTATCAACCATTTACAAATCATTATAACACAACAAGTTTTATTAACTATAGATTTACAGGTTATTTTAAAGTGTTCCTGTAACATCATGCAGGGTGAGAACAGAATATTTATTAGTTTATGTATAGACAGAGTGAGTCAGTGCGCATCACTATGAAAACATGATTTAGCAAGAACGCTAGTTTAGATCTGTGGTCCGTCGGCAGGCAACAGAAACAGCTACATTGAAAATAGCAACACTCAAATGTACAACATAAAACAATTAACGTGCAATTAAAGAGTTTAAATAATCAGATAAATCTCTGCTACATAGTCAGTGTCATATGACTTTGTGAAAAGGGAAGGAAAACAGGTATTAACGGCGGCTCCGTGTCGGCGCTCGAGGAGCCGCAGGTCTCAGGATCACTTCACAAACACGGCCGCTCGCTTCAGAAGTCGCCGGCATGTTTTGACGATCCAGACACCTCGAACATTCTCGGCTCTTTGATGAGGGATTCCTGCGGACTACAGCAGGGCAACTACCGCTGGAGGGGGGAACACACACACACACACACACACACACACACACACACACACAGATCTAAACAGTCACATACGCGCCAGCACACACACGGAGTCATGGACACTCTTAGAAATGGATAGCTGCGGGGGAAAAAACACACACACATAAACAGGCAGACACACACACACACACACACACACACACACACAGAACGTGTCTAGGCGGGAGCAGATGGAAGCTGGCTTTGATTGCTCCGGCGACCTCTGACCTCAGGGTGAAAAGGTACCGGAGGGTTCAGCAAGACAAACACACACTCGCACAGACACATATACACAAACACACACACACCCTCCAGCATTCTGCAGGAAGGTCTCGCTGTCGGGCCACTGTGTGTGTGTCGGAGGGTCGGTGGGTCACGTCCCACCTTATGGAGGTTAGGATCACTACCAGCTGGATTCACTTTGATCTGTGGGGGAGACGGGGAGGGAGGGAGGGAGGGAGGGATCAGAGAGTCAAGGTCCTACCTCTGCTCATCTGTCACAGAGCATCATCGGCCCGTTAACACATCGAGAAGCAACGAGACGAGGCGTGAGACGCTGGTCTCTTCTCGTAGACGGATGAAATCTGCTGTAGGCGAAATACATTTATTCAGGCTTCACATGAATATTACACGGCGTCGTCAATTTTAATAAACCCAAAAGCAGAGTTTTTAAGGTCGGCAAACGAGAAACACACATTTTGACAGGAGCATTTTCTGAAATTCATGTCCGCGTTTCTGTTCTGGATTCCAGTGGAGAGGCGGCAGAGGCTGAGAAATCCTGACTTTTAGTCCTTAGTAAGGGTTAAGCTCCAAAAACACTGGATCCTACGTTTCCCATGATGCAACTGAGGCTATAAATCTCCCAATAAGACCTTCCCTGCTTAGTTAACTCCCACTTTTTTGCTACAACTGCTTTGATTGTCAAATTAATTCTCCTTTGATAAGCACAACATCATCTACCTGTGTGCAAATTAATCCAAGAGGACGAGACGAGGTTACAATTAAAGATGCAATATGTGAGAATTTCAGCTGGAAACATTCAAAAAATTAACAGAAAATATCAACAGACTGAGAAGAAATAATAGTTTTGAAGTTACGATGTCTTGATGTGTTGTGTTAGCATGCTAACCAGTTAGCTACCAGCCTGTCCCGGTACAAACCTCTTGTGCCGGTGATGTGAACAACAGCGCTAGCTATCTGAGCTAACTAGCTAATGGCAGCCACAGCTAGCAGCAGTTAGTGGTTACCCTGATGATAATTTTTTACATATCAGACCATTAAAGCTTTGTAAAGTTCCCTCAAAAACCACAAAGACATTATACATTTTGTTTTGTCGCACATAAACTGATGATTAAATTTGATTGAAGACCAGCGGCTTCTACCTGTTGATGCTTCGTGACAAACATTGTCCTTGTGATTTATTTTTCAAGATTAATAATATTCGGAGGTTTTGTCCCTTTGTTTCATGTTTCATACCCCGGGGAGGTGATGACGGTCATGTATAGAGGCGGCAGAGGCTGACTTTTAGTCCTTAGTAAGGGTTAAGCTCCAAAGACACTGGATCCTACGTTTCCCATGATGCAACTGAGGCTATACATCTCCCAATAAGACCTTCCCTGCTTAGTAAACTCCCACTTTTTTGCTACAATTGCTCTGATTGTCAGATTAATTCTCCTTTGATAAGCACAACATCATCTACCTGTGTGCAAATTAATCCAAGAGGACGAGACGAGGTTACGATTAAAGGTGCAATATGTGGGAATTTCAGCTGAACACATTCAAAAATGATCAGAAAATATCAACAGACTGGGAAGAAATAATAGTTTTGAAGTTACGATGTCTTGATGTGTTGTGTTAGCATGCTAACCAGTTAGCTACCAGCCTGTCCCGGTACAAACCTCTTGTGCCAGTGATGTGAACAACAACGCTCCCTCACCGGGTGAGTGGCTATCTGAGCTAACTAGCTAATGGCAGCCACAGTTAGCAGCAGTTAGCGGTTACCCTGGTGATAATTTTCGACATATCAGACCATTAAAGCTTTGTAAAGTTCCCTCCAAAACTGAGTCGTACATAAACTGAACATCGTGTGTAAAATCAGTCCACTTTGATTAAGGACCAGCGGCTTCTACCTGTTGATGCTTCGTGACAAACATCGTCTTTGTGATTCATTTTTCAAGATGAATAATATTCGGAGCTTTTGTCCCTTTGTTTTATGTTTCACACCCAGGGGAGGTGATGGAGAGGAGGGGTGACGTCCAACAAAGGGTCGCCCCCGACACCCTCGTTAGTTAATCTTGTTGGTGCTGTAGTTTTCCTCTTTAACCTCGAGTGGCAGCGGGATGTGAAAGCTTTGTAGGAAAGATGCTGGTCGTCAAAGTCACAAGCCATTCTCAAAGAAAGCATTAAAGGGTTTATACGTGAAGGATCTGTGTTTCCTCTCACACATGTTTCTGAAGTTTTTTTTAACAAACAGTGTGTTTTTCAAATTACTGAAAACTGTCAGACAGGAAATAAAGTGATCTGATGTTTTTTCCCTCCTGACAAAAACAATTTAATTGTCATGTCGGGAAATCAAAACAATGTGTTGGTTCTTGTTAAACACACCGAGCGCTCCCTCGCCTCGCTCGACACGTACACACAAACACACGCCGCCGCGGTTTACCGCCCGCCTGCCCTTATCAAAGCCGCTTTTATACCTTTCGGCCGGATCTGATTCAGTAGGTGTGTCGAGTTTACAGACCTCTACGAGCTCCACATGGCCGCTTGTTTACCGGCAGAGGCCCGTTAAATCCTCGTTATAAAAAGCTCCTCCACCCTCCACCTCGCTCAGCAGCAGGCATCAAACGGGAAATGGAGATGTGCGACTTTACGACTGATGGCCTGACCTGACGGAGCGATGAGAGCCGTCTGGACGGAGATGAGTGTGGTGGTGGTGGTTTGACTGCGCGTGTTATTGATGGAGGGATCCTCTTAACTGGCTGCAGCTGTGACCGGAGCCACATCAGCTCCGTCTTCATTAAGAGGCTGATTTATGGAGAAAATCCCAGAAAGAAACACTGATTTATTCTTCACGGCCAAATGAGGCCGAATTTCCCCCGAAGTTAAGAAAAAAACACACACTATTGTGGTTTAACCTCGCTGTGACGAAACAACACAGATGCTCCCGCAAACTGGGAACTCTGGTTTCTGATGGATTCTGATTTCAAACTGTATTTATTCAAATCAGATACGTAAGGACAGAGACGAAACGTTTGACATGTACGTGACTCAGTCTGGCGGTTGACTCTGTGCTTAAACCTGCATCCTGTCTGGGACCCAGACTCATGTTAATGTAATCTCAGCATCATGTGTGTGTGTGTGTGTGTCTGTCAGCAGCCCTGCCCGGCAGCGATGCAGGTCTGATTAGGTTTTTGCAGTCCAGCCCTCTCTACACTCTGTCATTAGTGCCATTTCACTAATGTTTGACTAAAAATACCCGTCGGACGGCGCTGTTAAAACACAGCGGGGCGGCGTTAATCGTCCTGAAACACTAAACCTCTTCTCTGTCAGTCACTCTCGCCCTCTCGCTCGCTCTCTAATACTTCGCTCTTGTTCTCTGTCATGTCACGCAGACTTTTTTTTCCGTATAATCTCCCCTCGTCCGCCTCTCACGAGTCCTATTACCAGATGCTATCGAGCCCTCGCCGAACGTGTCTCTCCGCTCCCTAATGGCTCGCCCATTACAGATTATGTTATGATTTAGAGACAGACAGACAAGAGAGGGTGTGTGTGTGTGTGTGTGTGTGTGTGTGTGTGTGTGTGTGTGCAGGTAATTACAGTATATTTTAGGAGGAGCGTCTTTATGAATTATAGCATCGGCTGACCATCATTATTATTATTAGCTCCGCGTTTGACCATCAGAAACATGTGAGTCGGGCGACACGCCAACGAAAACATGACAGCACACTGCAGCTCTGTGTGTGTGTGTGTGTGTGTGTGTGTGTGTGTGTGTGTGTGTGTGGGTAGGGTGGATATCTGGGCAAGTGATTTTGGCCGCTCGTTGGTGGAATCCATTAATTTAATATGAGAGTGCGACAGCTGAGCTGACGTTTGTTACGCTGCCATCGCTCGACGTCATCCCGCCGTTTTCCTCTTTGAACTCCAGCAGCGGCCGCGTCGGTGTTTTTTTAACTTATTGTGATGTCATCTCCTGGAGCGATCTTCAAGCGCTTCGTGTCCCTGGAGTCAGTTCAGCCTCAGCTGAGAGGTCATGTAAGTCAGTAAACACTAATGCGTGATTAAAGTGTTGAACATGTTAAACAAATTAATCAAATCAGAGTCAAAATGCAGAACATATTGATCCAAGAGATTTATGAATGTAGAAACATGACCAAATATTTATAAACACTCCACAACTTATGTGAACTGTGATCAGAACAAAGATGTTTCCATACTTTCATCTCGCTCAGGGTGGGAAGCTCGAGCATCACGCTGCTGCGCTCCAGGTCCAGAGTCCCTGTGAATGTCGGGAATCTGACAAATGACAAAGCATCATGAACATCCGGAGGAACATCGGACCATATTTTCAAAGTTCAACAGCATATTTTAAAAACTAACTAACTAACTGCTAACATTACTGTTTGATAGCGTTAAACAATACAATACGAACGTCTTGGACACATTTATTTGAGCCTTTCAGCTGCTGATTAATCAGGAACCAGTGTCAGATTCCCTGTGAATGTCGGGAATCTGACAAAGGACAAAGTAGGGCTGTGCAATTAATCAAATTTAATCGTGATTTTGATTTTTGGGTCAAACGATCTCCAAACTGATATAATCGAGTTGAAATGATTTATTTGGCATTTTTCGTTGTACGGTAGGCTCAGAGTGTCTCTGATTGAGACACGCATGCACGCACCAAAACAGCAACATAACATCCGGTCACTTTTCAAAATAAAACACAGGTGTTCAAAATAATGAACGTTACCTCTCATAAATACTCAAAAATAATCGTTTAAGTAATCGTGATTTCAATATTGACCAAAATAATCATTATGATTTTTTACATAATCGAGCAGCTCTATGACAAAGCATCAACAAGGGACATCTGAGGGAACATCGGGCCGTATTTTCAAAGTTAAACAACATATTTTTCAAAACCTGTTGGCTTCTTCCTTGCTAACATGACTGTTTGATAGCGTTAAACAACACAATAAATGTCTTGGATGCCTTTCAGCTGCTGATTAATCAGGAACCAGTGTCAGATTCCCTACGTTTATATGACTTTTAACATCATCGCTGCTACGCTCCAGGTTGAGAGTCCTCTGTGGAATGTGACGGAATGTGACATAAGGTCAAAGTCCCAGAGCTGTGCAATTAATCTAATTTGCTTATTGTGATATCTTGAAATGCTTAATATGCTGTCAACTACAACATACACTAAAAGATTTAAACAGAATCATGTCAACAACAGTCTGTGGGAGGTATGTTTTTACAGGTTTACGTTCTGGGAGGAAAACATTATAAAAAAGTACCTTAGATCTGATAATACCGCTCTAAATTCTACCTTACTATTAGCAGACAGGAAGTCACGCACCAAAACAACAACATAGCATCTGGTCACTTTTCAAAATAAAACACAAGTGTTTTTTTTTTGGAGAGAAATGCTAATAAATGCATCATGTTTCCAAACTCAAAACAATCGTTTAAGTAATCGTGATTTCAATACTGACCAAAATAATCGTGATTATGATTTTTTCCAGAATCGAGCAGCCCTATGACATCAAGCATCGTGAACATCTGAGGGAACATCGGCCGTATTTTCAAAGTTAAACAACATATTTTTCAAAAACCTGTTGGCTTCCTCCTTGCTAACATTACTGCTTGATAGCGTTACACAACACAATAAACGTCTTGGACGCCTTTCAGCTGCTGATTAATCAGGAACCAGTGTCAGATTCCCTACATTTATATGACTTTTAACACCGTCCCAGCAGTCAAGCCTCCCAACCTGAGCGTGACCTCTGAGGAAAATGACCGACGTGTGAATAAGATGATTGTCCCAGTGACTATATTGGTCTTTTTGCTTATTGTGATGCTATTTTTTGAGTATTTTGACATGCTTAATATGCTTTCAACTACAAAATATACTAAAATATTTAGAATAAGAATCTGTTTTTACAGGCTTTGGGAGGAAAACATTATAAAAAAGTACCTCAGATTTGATAATACCTCTCACAGTTCTACCTTTCTGTCTCCATACATCCCTTAAAAAGAGGCATGGCGTCGGGCCTGAATGTGCTTCATGTGCTACACGTGTTCACGGGTGCATGCGTGTGCACGCCGCCCGTCTGCGAGCGGAGGTGTGCAGCGGCGGCAGGGTGGAGAAGCCTCTGATGACACGGGGTGGTGCAGACAGCTGCGCTCCAGATGTCCTCCGCAGAGTCACGTCTGAATCCCATTTGTTGTCTCTATGAACGCGGACATCAGGACCGGTCTCATCCGGCGCCGCTGACCGGCGGACTCGCTGACCCCTTCGGCTCGGCCGCTGATCAATCAGCGCGATGAAAAAACACATCGAGGCGGTGGAGGAGTCACACAGGTTGGGGAGGTGATTTGTGTTGCTCTCGTCTGATGTGAAAATATACCTCTGACCTATAAACTACCTGGAGAACAGTGAGCTGCGGTGCTTTATGAGGGTTTTTACGTCTGAGGGTGCAGATGGTAATGGAGCGTGCTGTTTGCGGTGATAAATGCAGCCGTATTTCAACCGTGATGTAACATACGTGAAAACAATCGTGACAGGAACCCTGAGGTTCTGTTTTAAACGTGTTTATAATAAGTGTCACTGAGAGAACATCTGTGAGGCCGAGCGACCATCTGTACGCACTTTATTCCTCATCAGACATTAGATTTCTGGAATATTTCACTAATTTACATTTTATTATGTCCACCACTTTCCGATCAGTTGGTAATTATGAAGCCTCAGTGGTCAAAAACTCGTCTTTGTACCGTTAAATTATCATTTACACTGTGGACATCACGTCTACTTTGGGCCAATACAATAATTTCTAGCCGATACGTCAAGTCAAACTGCTTTCATTAGCTTAACAAGCCCAGCATCCACACACCGATACAGTAGGTGGCAGTATGCATCTTTAAAGAGAAGAAGAAGAAGAAGAAGAAGAAGTCTACAGTTACAAGAAAATGCCTCACCTTGGTAAAACCACGGCTAGAGTCGAACATGTTGTCGCCGGTGTGGACGTTTTTCACAGTTTCAGAGGATGTTTCAACACAACAAATCTTATCAGAGATATTATATCATCCATCGTCGTCGGGGTTTAATTATCGTTTATCTGTATCGGCTGAAAATAAACCTCTTTAATCTGTAATCTGTGTATTTTAAAGGGACACTGTGGAATTATTTCTCCCATCTAGTGGTTAAATGTTATTCTGCATCCAGATGAATACTGCTCTCTAGCGCCTCCTCGCGTTTTCAAACGTGCGTTGCAGCCTGTTGGAACTACGGCAGGCGGGATGTGTCAAGATTCAAGAAGCTGTGACAACAACGTGTCTTCAAACAGCACTTCATCAAGTTTAGTTTCGGGTGATGAGGTACGTTATTTCAAACAGACTTCAAACTGCAGCTGACGAGCGCGTCTGGCTAAGCTCCTTCTCCGTTCCACAGTCACGCTTGGCTCTGAGTGAAAACGCCTTCAGCCTTATCTGTACCACGTAGAGCTTTTTGTCCCTCTCACCAGTTCATCGTTTTTTATAGAGCGGAAGGACATGGAAGCCTCCGTATGAAAAACTTCCCATAAGGAATGAATGGGACGGGGTCAAAAAAGTCGCAAAATCATCGAGGTTTTTCAAACATCTCCTGCTCTGGCAGACTTTGACCTAGAGACACCATTCAAACTTCAAAATGTAGGCACAGGTCTCATCTATTTGAGCTGTATTTGAACTTTCTTTCTAGGATGTTTAGTTTTTGAACGGTGACCCTTAATTGATCGTGAGTGATTTCGACAAAATTCAGGATTTTCAATGAGTGTGTATTGCGGAATGTTCGCGCAGCACCAACTGGCAGAGTGGGGGAGCCTGAAAAAAACTCTCCGAAAATGTTTCTTTAGATGACGATCCTAGCCACAGATTTCACACTACAATAGTGATATTTTCCAAGAACGTAGCCACACTTGTCTTCTGTCTGGCAACGTGTCCACTTTATCGGGAGGATGTACGGTTTTTGAATTATCTGCCTCTAACCGACACAAACTCCAGCAACTGCCCCATAAGCCCCAATGTTAAACGGGAAGAGGATTTTGGGAGAAAAGCAGAAACTGCCCTGCTTCTCTTCACGCCCAACTTCCTGCTTCACGTCACAATGTGTGATTCTTCCCTCAGGAGGAGAAGTGAGATTGTTGGCAGAGATCATTTTACACCAATGAGGACTTATTTATGAATGAAGACGCTGATTTGAGGTAATAAATTACTTAAAACACTACACAGTGGACCTTTAAACACTCCGTCTAAAGTCTTTAATAAAGAGGCCGATGGATGAAACAATGGCAGGAACATGTAGAGTCAGTGTGGTGATTGTCACGTGGTTCTGTGTTGTGTTTTCATCAAAACAAATCCCGTCTTCATGTGAAAACACAGCTGTACTTTCTGGTGTAGTCGGTCTTACTCGCGGTCTTTTCGATCAGTAAAGACGGGTCACATTTTACAGGTCAATCTCCCCGTTCTCCGGCTCACCGGACCACCTGCCGAACCCCGTCTGTCTCTCCACCTCTCCCATCTGTCTTCGCCTCCAATTTGCTGTCTATATCTGACTGATTGAGCCGTAATGTAACCCTGCACCCATCTGTTCTGCGGAGGCAGTTAAAAACCAATACGGTCCAAATTAAGCTGCTTCACGCTACGTCCCGAGCCGACACGCTGAGCACGCCGACGAGCACGAGACGGACCGGGACGGAGGGTTAACGTCAGACTAAGTACATTTAATGAAGTATAGTCTCATGGCTCAGTTATAATAATGAGATGAAAAGTCAAAATTCTGATATATATTTTGAGTTTTCTTTCATTATGACTTTTTATACCATATTCCTGCTCTTTATCTCATAGTTGTGACTTCTTAATCGTATTATTTTAACTTTTTATCTCATGATTTTGACTTTTTATCTCTTATCTTTATCTCTGTGCTCTGAATTTGAACCATTCCACAATGGATCATTCTGATTCATCCGTATTTGTTTGAGTATTTTTCCATTTCTGTCTTTATTGACAAAGAAAAATGTTTCGAGGGTGTAAAAACGTTTTGGCAGCATCTTTTCTTCCGTTCACATTCAATACAACTTCATTTACAAGAAAAGGTGATACTTTGGCCTTTGTCTCCACCGACTTTCCTCACTTCTCTTTCTTTTCTGATCCTCGACATCGTCTTCGCCTCCGTCTCTCTACTTCTTCATCTGCGTCTCGCCCTCGCCTCTCTCCTCAGGTCGGGTCTGGTAGTGATCATGCACGCAGATCGCTTCAAAAACCAGCAGAACTAATGCGGAGCAGAGCGAGAGCCGGTGATGTAGACGGGGAGAAGAAGAAGAAAGAGGACGAGGAGTTAATAACGGAGAGAAAAGTGGAATACAGGGGGAGAGATGAGAGAGATTGTGCGTTGAGGTAATTCTCGCCCTGAGAAAACAGGCGAGCGTTACGAAGCAGAGAACAGAAGAGCGACAATCCAAATATTTGTGCGCTGGGAGGTGAAAGCTGCGTGTGTCGACTGTCCATCAGGTTCCTATTTCATGTTCTATAGACACCAGCTGGGACTGTGTTTTAAACTATCATCCGTCCAGAGAGCCGCCCGTCTGACCATCCATCATCCGTCCGTCCAGCCGTTCGTCAACATATTGATAAAACAGCCATAAAGCACTTCTGCCGGACGTCTCGTCTCTTCATCCTCCCAGCGTATTGCCGGGGTTGATGTGCGTTACCTCTCAATCATTCGCTCGTCCGTCGTCTCCCCGCTGATACACATTTATCTGCCGATCCAAAACTCTTTTTATCTCCCGACATTCATTTTTCTTGGTCGCTGTTCTCAGTCAGACGCTTTGTTTTATCTCCTAAACGTCACATTAGCTCAGGATTGAGATTTAGGGAAGATTTAATCGTCCGTGTCAGAGTATTTCTTCATCCGGACGTACGTAGGGTAATTGAGAGGTTTCCCACGAGGACACGAACAAACACCGTCGTTGTTTTATGTCTTAAAAGTTTAAGCTCTGTCAGGAAGGAAAGATGTGACAAGAATAAAGTTATCTGACGTCTTACAAACTGATTTGTAGAACAAAATCATCTATAAGAAGAGAGCCACAGTCGTATGTAGAGAATCAGGACGTCTCTGTTTCTCCTTCTGTTTATCCATCAGCCAATAACGTATCAAATATCCGCCGTGAGCTTTTCCTCCTTTTATCCATCGTTCCCACACGTTCTCCGTTTCCCCCGTTTTTTAATATCGAGCTGTTTCCCATTAAAATAGCTGTGATTAAGTGGTGAGATCGGATCTTTTCTTGGCTTTTAGCAAAGATAATACAAGCGGACGATGGCTAGCACATGTTGACAGAGACAGAGAGAGAAAGGGAAGGAAGAGGAGAGGAAAAGGTGAAAGTGAAGGTTTATACAGGACGGAGAGGGAGGAGATGTTGGAAGATGACGTCGCTGGTGCAGTTTACCTCTGCAGAGAGTTTCACTGTTGTAAAATGTGAGTTATGTGGGCTAATGGACGGGCAGGTCTTCATTATTATCTCTATTCTTTGATCGCTGTATCCCTTTCCTTCTCTCTTTATGTCTCAGTCTCTGCTTTCTTTCAGTTTTGAATTCAATTCGATTATGATCTTCTGGCCTGAGAGCAGAGAACATCATCCTGTTTCTGTGCATCGTATCTCCTCCTCCCGTATTCTCTCACCTCCGTCTTCTTCTTTGCAGCGTCAGCCTAATCTCTGTTGACGGATCAATCGTCGCGGCCTTCGTTCTCGTCCTTTTCAACCTGACCTTTGTGTGTGTGTGTGTGTGTGTGTGTGTGTGTGTGTGTCTGCGTTCCTGCGTGCGTTCGAACGTGTAAAAATATTAACACGTCACCACGTTCGCCTCGCTGTTGTTCACTGATGGTGATTAGTAGCAGGTGTTGGCTCTGAATTCAAACACACACACATGCACACACACACACACACACACACACACTCGAATGATAGGTGTGATTTATAGGGCTGGGACCTTCGGGTTGCTGGAACAACACGGTCTCGCCCTCGAAGATAACACATGAAGCACGCACATGCACGTAATGCACTCGTACATGTGGCATAAACATATATAGTCGGACTCGCACACACACACACACACACACACACACACACACACACACACACACCGACACACACACGGTGCATTCTTGTCTGACATGGCTGGCTCCGTTCGGCCCAGAGGTGAGATCAGACGTTAAAGACGCAGTGATGAAAACACTCCTCATGGAAACTGCACTGATTCATCTTCAGGAGGAGATACCGGCCTTCCACTGCAGCCTGTCTCACGTATCCGCTCCGTAAAAGCACCTGAAACAGCATTCGTGCACCACGCAGACACATTTTAACGTCGGACTGGTTGGTGGTCGAATCATTAATCCTTTAATCTTCTGACAGTCGAAAAAGAGAACAAAATTGCCCATAAAGTGCTCATACGTTACGTGACCGGATACGAAGACGTGCAGTGAGTCGAACACACTGAACGGCACATAACTGATGATAGTTGTGAGGTATTTTATGAGGCTGTTACTTTGTTCGACAGCGCATTTACACACCAGACGTCAGCCGCCGTCGTGTGAGTGAATGATCACGTTCGGTCTCATTGCACAACAATTTAACAGTTCAGAAGTGCCTTTAGATGTGTCGTGAAATCCGTTAAACAAGTCCATCACACTGTCCCGTAAACGTCACACATGCTGTTAATCCCATTTATATCACGACTGTTGTGGTTTTTGTCTATAAAACGGTCGACCGGAGTTCTGCTCAGAGCATTTCTGTGTTTTAATCTTTGCGTTCAAAAGAGTCAGAGCTGCTGAAATCTGTCGGCTTCCACCCACGTCTGCTAATCAGACGGAGAGGAAATAACTGAAGAAATCAGACCTCGCTGCTGTTTTGACAGTTTAAACACTGACACACCTCTGACCCGTGAAATCAGCCCGCTGGCCAACAAGCTAACGGTTATTTTACATGATTCTCTTCTTTATTGGATCCCAATAAAGTGGTTTCCTTATTTGGGATCCTCATTTACACTCTTAGAAATAAAAGTTCTAAGTAGAACCATATAAGGTTCTTCGGCTTGTCCTCATAGGAGAACCCTTTTTGGCTCCAGGTAGAACCTTTTATAAAGGAGGAAGGTTCTACCTAGAACCCAACATAAAGGGTTATACCTAGAACTGTGTGTGTAAGGTTCCACCCAGAACCCCCCATGAGAGGTTCTACAAAGAACCCACACAGGATCTTATACCCATGCTTTCAACAATCCCTGAGGAACTCTTTCTCCAAAAAAGGGTTCTCTAGATCAAAATGGTTCTTACTGGAACCGTTAGTGTTACCAAGAACCCTTTTAGAACCCTTTATTCAGGAAAGGGTTTTTAAAGGGTTCTCTGGATCAAAATGGTTCTTACTGGAACCGTTAAGTGTTACCAAGAACCCTTTTAAAACCCTTTATTCAGAAAAGGGTTTTTAAAGGGTTCTCTGGATCAAAATGGTTCTTACTGGAACCGTTAGTGTTACCAAGAACCCTTTTAAAACCCTTTATTCAGGAAAGGGTTTTTAAAGGGTTCTCTGGATCTAAATGGTTCTTACTGGAACCGTTAGTGTTACCAAGAACCCTTGAAAAACCGTTTCTTTGGGAAAAGAGTTTTCAGAAGCAAATGGTTCCAGGTAGAACCTCAGCCCTTGTAGAAGAACCCTTTTGGAACCCTTATTTCTAAGAGTGTATACAGAACCACAGCACACAGCAGTGATCCATCGTCTTCATCAGAGCAGAATCCGATGTTGATGTTTATTGACTGGATCTGTACACCACTTGTGACAAACTGTACGTTTAAATATATTTCGGTGTTTTACAGGAGGAGAAACGTTTCTTATACATATAAAAAACTATTCAAGAAGGATTTTATTTGTCTTATTTTTTTAATTTTGCATCAGCTACCTATCTCTAAGTCTGATAGCTCCCTGGATGATCAATTCTAACTAACTGCTGAGTCAAAATGACCACAGCAACAAAACACAAGTAAAAAAAAAGCAATATTGAAATATTTAAAAAAAGGCATTAACTGCTCTGCCGGAGCTCAAATTGCTTATCAGCCGAGAGAAAAACTGCCCACGGCTTCCTGGACTTCCTCGTCTCTCTACTGATGCAATTGTGTCTGTCTGAGGAACATTAGGTCGGCGGGACGACGGCCAAACGGCCCAAAAAAAAAAACTGATTACATCCATTTGAAATTCTCTGCAGCCTCACATGAAAGACCGGACGAATAAATGAGTTAAAAACGAGTCTTTGAGGATCCAGACAGCGTAAAAATAACTTCTCAGCTGCACAAAGTCTCTAAACAGATGACGCAGAGCCGAGCGAGCCACCAGTTAAACCGGCTGCAGTGTGAACTTGTTGGGCTCTAATTAAGACGACACCACAACGTGTTGCTAAACTAATTAATTCTGTACAAACTGACGGGCATTCAGAGGTTGTTTTGGATGGAAACGTGGAGGAATAAAATCATAAAGAGACGGAGAGTTAAACCCCGTGAGTCCTCCCGGTGAGTTCCAGTCTGCCGAGCCACAGACGGACCATTAGTACGACTGTCAGAGCTAATTACTCCCTGAAGACATCACACTTCTCTTCGTCTTGACTTTTCTGCACATGCAAACTCGGCTCGGTCGGACTGTTTTATTCCTCCGCCTCTTCTTTTTCCCGTCTGCGTTTGTTACCTGCTGTCTCTGTTTATCTGCGGCTCTCTGCAGGATTCACACCAGTCGCAGTTTGAAGTGATAATTTAATTCCATCGCCTTTTTATTCTTCCTCCGGTTACTCTTTTGCCACCACGACGCCTCTCTCTGTCCAATTCATGAATCAAGACGTGAGCTTATTAATTAACTGGTGATGAATTTTAAAAACAACATCCCACGTGAATCCCTCAGTCAAATAATGCTGTTCTGTTAAAGAGAACTAATGCGGTGGAACAGCCTCACTTAACGTAACGTAACGTATTTAACGTATGTGAGCGGGAGGAAGTGGAGGAAACGGTTCGTCCCCCGACAAGGTTAACCATTTATATCAGGGTCGAAACATGTAAATGAACCCGCTCATCTGGTTAACTCAGCATAAAGATGCATCAAGGTAAAACACAACGTCCTCACAATGCACAATAATGAGCATTTGTGCGTCTACGTACCGTGATTAATCACAGCGGCCTGATGTCAATGAGCCTCGCTGCGACGTTATTTACATTCTCAAACAAACGTCTCCAACGTGTTAATGGTGTTCATCCATCATCGTTCAATAACAGCGATACATCTTTAATGGATTCTCACATTTAATACAGTCGTACGTAATGTTAAATTAATCACGGGGGGTGAAGAGGAAGAGACGAGGAGAAAAGACAAGAGAAGGAAGTGAAAAACTAAACCTTCGTCTAACAAGCTCACCGTCGTGCTCGTTTCAAACTCGATTTCTCTCGTTGCACTTTGCACTCTCAGCAATCCAATTAAGGTAAAAGAAAAAAAATGCCATTAAAGCGTAATAAAAAGATATTAAACAAGGTGAACAAAAGACAGACGGAAAGAAAGGAGGGAGGGGAAGAAAAGAAAAGTTGCGTATAAAGAGAGTGGAAACTTAACAATTAGCGCGTGTAATGAGGCGAGCGGTTTGTTTGGTGCTAAAGCGAGCGGGACTTCATGGGCGGTTGGCGCTCGGCTATGTGGGATTGGCGAGGTGCTGGAGACGAGGAGGGACTTTGAAGTTTGGAGGAAAGTAAAGAAAGAAAGAAAGTGGAGGAAGTGATAAACATGCTGCCGCTCGGTGCGGGAAGATGGAGGGATAAGAGGGAGGCGGAGGAGACGAGGATAGCCTCGCATTATTTTATCGTTCGGTACATTTGAAGTGTTAAAACTCAAAAGGACCTCAGAGTTTGAATATTAAAATATCACTTATGCAGATAAGATCATTTTTAATTCAAACAACAAGGTTCGTCTGAGGGAAATTTAACTCTTTACAGCCTGTCAGTCGCCTTCTAACGTTAGACTTTATAACAACTGATTTGAAGCTTTTCTCATCATCATCAGTCATCACATGCATGATTTTTTTGCTCATCTATGTGTCATAACTTCTTCTTCTTCTTCTTAAATAGTCTACAAATAAATAGAGGAGAAGAAAAATAAAATAAAAGCTCCGTGAGACAAAAAAGAAAACAGATTAAGACAGAAAAATAAAGAAAGAATTAACCACCAGCTTCATGATTCGTTTGAAATATGAAAATGTTTCTTTTTAATAAGTTCTGCAGCCCGTCTCCACGGCAACGCGCAGTAATAACTCGCACTGTTTGGATTTTTTACGATGAAAGCGCGATGATGAAAGCGCCGAAATGAGGCTAATAAACATTTTTAGTGTGTAATCTGGACGCGTGTTTTTGCCAATTTTTGAAAACCTACATTATTAGTTTTGTAGAGTAAATGTAGAGTGCAACCTTAAAATGAGATTAAACCGCCGGCGCGCACGGAGAGAGAACGAAGTGAAGTCCGGCCAGCGCTTATGAAAATCAAACTGCGTGACATCATAAAGCAATTTTAGAAAAGTACATGTTAGTGGCCGCTGGTGTTTTCAGGACGCTTTTAAAAAAAAGGCCAAAATTGTGGCGCTGCAGTCGTTTTTTATTTCAGGAATAATAGACGATAAATGACAAGCGGCAGAATTACATTTTTCTAAATTGAGCGTGAAAGCTGCTCCTGTGCTTGGAACAGAATATTAACTGGGATTCTTTCTAAAAGTCACTTCCCACCGTTAAAAAAACAAGTTCTGCTATATTAAATCGATATTGATGGTCCTCCTCGAGCGTCTTTTGGATGATATCCTCTGAAATGCTGGAAGATAAACTCGCTCTGTGGTTTCTAAACGATCGACCAAAGCGATGTTCGGAGGTGTTTCCTGCTCTGAGTGATCGTGTTGTGTTTTGCAGCCGAGCGTGTTCGAACCGACTCCTCGCTGAATGCCATCAGCAGAATTTGACCCCCTCGTCTGGCCGCTACGCGCCGGAATGAGAAGATAAATCCATCAGGTTGAACTTTTTCCACATCCAGCTGATGCAGATTGATCGTGCTGCAGTGGGAGGTGGACGCAGTCGCACACACAGTTAATCATGTGTGTGACGGTCCAATAGGGAGGAAGGGAAAAATCTGGAATACCAGTTGGACTGTCATCTGTGTGTGTGTGTGAGTGTGTGTGTGTGTGTGTGAGTGTGTGTGTGTGTCTGTCCCTCCACGAGCCACGCAGTGAGAGGTCCTGCTCTGGATTACCCCCACGAGTCCAACACACACACACACACACACACTCTCTAACCCTTCCTAGTCCGCTGTGGGTCGTCCACCAAACCGCCCGTCAGCCCTAAAGCCCGCCCCCCGGCTGTCAGGCGCTTCCTGTCCACTTCCTGTTCCTGTCAGATGCAACACAGAGGCCTTCTCCTGCACACAGTCGTCCCATTCATTCAGTCATCAGCGTCGCCGTCGGCTCTAATAGGAGCTTCCTGATGTAACGCTTTCTTCTGGTGTCTTTCATCATGTACCTGCTCCGACACACAGTCCGTCCATCCACGCTCGTGTTTGAGTGTGTGTGTGATGTGTGTGTGTGTGTGTGTGTGTGTGTGAGTGTGCTGAGAGAAGCCAGCGTCCCCAGTTTGCCCAGTAATGTTTAATTGGTATAATTAACCTGTTACCATGGTAATTAACCTGGGCAACAGTTCTGTCAACATTATAATGACAAACAGATGGCGCCGCTGCTGCCAACCCTGACACCGCACCACACACACACACACACACACACACACACGCTCACGCTCACACAAAGACAGCTACCTGCTCATATTAGACGTCCTTGTGCTTTGATGTGGACACACTCAACAGATACGTGTGGTTATCTACACACACACACACATCCTTTTCTTTGCAGCTGTGTCTTACACATGCAGACATGCTGTGTGTGTGTGTGTGTGTGTGTGTGTGTGTGCACAGGACAGCAGTAAGGCAAACCTGCACTGAATATCTGAACATAAACTTTATTTTGTTTGTTTGGAGCTCTCAGCACTGCAGCAGCAGCTAGAAATGATAACAAAAAGCAATTTAATTGATCTTAATCTGTACTATAAAGTAAAAAACAGTACAAATGGTATTAAAATGTTTATAGAAATGTTAAAATAAGCAAATGAAATGAAGCAAAATGCAAAACAGCACCTGAATATTATAAACTATACACGCTAAACCATATAAATCTGAACAAAATTCAATATTCAAGATGATTTATTTGTCTTTATACAACACAAGGTTGCGTAACAAAATGAGGGTTTGTACACACAGAGTCCGCCTCTTCTCGTCAAACCGAATTCAGGGTCCTGATGAAAATCAACCATCGTGTTTCTTCTTCATCCGTCAGTTTTCCCGCCTCGTTTAAAGACATTAGGGCTGTAAATAAACTTTAAACATCACTGTTTACTCTTTGTTTTCGCTTGAATCGCAGCTTGTACCTTTTAAGAAATAGCAGCTGAGCAAAGAAAGTGACTTTCCGCCGTCCTCCGTGTGATTAAAGTTCAGGAAACAAGCAGCACTGAAGTCTCACATGACGAGTCACCATATGGAACCCGGTATTAATTGTGCGAGGATTTACAGTGTCACCGCCGCAGCTTCCCCTCGCCGTCTGCGTCTGACGAGCTGCTCGAAGGTTTCCAACGGGAACAATAGAAAGTAAATGAATCTGCACCACATCGTCAGACGGCGTAATCAGCGGAGCTTTGATTTGATTACTTCCTGGTGTTTTCTGCCAATCAGGAACACATATTTTGCTGCCATCGCTGTGTCTGATCTGATAAAAAGAAAAAAAGAGTCCTTGTCATAGTTTAAAGAGCTATTCTGATGACATCATGAAGGGAAGGAGTGAACGTAACAGCGAGGTGAAGAGGAAAGAACAGAGAGCATGGTGCTGATGGATGGACCCGCAGAAAGGGAGGTTCCTCCTGATGTAAAGCAGAGCCCCATTAGTTTCTCCATGTGTGATGAGTCTGTGTGGGGACAGTTTGATGGCTGCTGGAATAGTTAACAGGCGGTCGCACTGCCTCCCTCCTCTCACCTCCATCACGGCGGTCCCAATCACTTCGTTCCACCCTGACACAGAGCAGGACACACGTATTAGCACAATCACTTGCTTTAATCCCAGCGGGGTGGAAACGTGGCGTCTGACACACACATCTGCGTGTGCACATCAGCCCTTTGTCTTAGTGCTGCAAACACACTTGACCCAATTCTGAAATGCTATTTTAACACGCTTTTGTGAGAAGTTGGAGTGCTGGCAAGTGTTGAAGCTCGTGGCTTCGAGGTTCAGGGGATACGTAGACGAGAGCGACTGACCACAGCTCGGTGGACAGTCAGAGGAAACCGGGCCTGAGCAGCTACTGTCAGACACTGTTTGGTCCTGATGAGACAGTTCCTGTGCAGGTTCTGGTGTTGCAGAATGTGTGTGACGACATGCACGGATGCAGGTTCTGTTTCAAACACTGGGTCTGGACACATATTGGTGCCATTTCCAAGGAAATAATCAGGGTCAAACATATCTTTATGCACTGATTTTTGCATTTTCTGCATCAAGGTCGTCACTCATGTAAAGGAAAACACAAAATGTTGGTACCAGGTGACAATTAAAAATATAATCCAGTGAGGAAAGTGTTTGTGTTCAGTCGTAGACCTATAAAGTCTTTAGTCCGGAACAATAGTGGCGTATTGTGCAGCCTTTCTCATGTTCAGTCTTATAAGTTTACAGACAAGGACTAGCTAGTATTCATTCGCTATTATGGTGTGAAAACAGTGAAGCTGTCAATCGATTTCCTTTAAAGTTCTTGAGTTTCCATACTTGTCACTTGTCAACAGATTCAGTTTAATATAAGAATAAAACTAACACGACTTTTCATACAAATGTGTGTTTAAAAACCAGGAGATAGAACTTGATTTATGCAGAAGAGTCGTTGGAGAATTTCACCTTGAGTTTAGGGTGAGAGGAGAGCTGAGAGGTTTGTGTGGTGATGACATGATCCACACACACACACACACACATCAGTCTGGAGGTGTCTTGAGGGAGCGTTGGTGTCAGTCCGGGTCACGATGAGAGAAAGTGTCCACAGGGACGCGGCGGCGAGATAGGAAACAGACTCAGCCTCAGATAAACACAGTCATCCCAGTTGTCAAGGTCGCAGTGTGTACATGTGTGTGTGTGTGTGTGTGTTTGCATGCATCTTTAGCTTGTGTATTCGTGTGTGTATGTGTGTGTGTGTGTGTGTGGCAGAGTCATCGAGGGCACATCTGGAGAAGTGTCACTCCTCTTCAGCCTGATCTCTCCCTCCTGCCGGCCCTCCTCTGTTCTGCCTCCCTCCCTCCCGGTGGTTTGTTTGCTTTATAAGTGACATATTCTTGTCTTTACGTGCAAACGAGCGAGAGTCAACATTTGCGTTTGGCAGCTCATTTATGCAAACAAACGTCTATCTTGTCAAAACAGACTCAGATTTGGGGATCGGGGCCTCGACAAACACATGGAAATGTAAAGCTTCCTCTCAGCTTCGTTCAGTCACGTCAGTCCACTGATCTCTTAAAACTTGCATCATTTTTTTGGCTTCATGTAAAAAGTGAGCTGTAGTTTGCTCAAAAAAAAAGTTCCTCACATACGTTTCAGCTGCAGGGAGAGTGAATAATCCCTCGTGGTATTCCCTGTTGCAGCATTTTGTCGGAGTCTATTTAAAAACATCTAAATTTTCCGACAAGGTTGTTCTGGTCGGCCCGCTCTTATTTTGAAAACTGTGTAATTATTTTCTTTAAGCAAACCACCACGAGCCCTAAACTGATGACTTAAGCAAGGCCGTGTCATGGTTGTCAAACAATTTATCTTCTGGGCCGCTTCGAAAATGTTGGACTTTGACAGCGAGGTTATATTTTTAAAAGCGTTCCCTCGCTGACTGTATCACGTTATTACAGCTGACGGGCCGAGCTGCGGTTCCACCCGGCGGCTTCCAGCCTCAGAGAGTGTGTTTGCATTTTCATTTTTCAGTGTGTGTTCGTAGTTCCAGTGTTAACAAACCAACAGCTCGTCCTGGCTGAGGTGTGGCAGCCGGTGGAGGTTGTGCTTCACGCTTGTCCCCACCAGGTGGCGCTGTGCTGTAGTGTTTCCAGCCTCCGTCCTGTGGGGGGTACACAGGTGGAGCAGGGATGAGACAGGGTGCGTTAGGTTTGCTTCACCTCGCGGCCCGGCGGAGAGGCAGACGGTGGATGCTGCGCGTCGCCGCGGCGTTTCCTCGGCAGTCAATCACGGGCGCTTAAAGGGACTCCTGGTTGTTGACTGTGGCTGAAGCTCTGAGGAGAACTAAACTGTGAACAGATGCAGAAGCTTTAGCGTCGGTCTGCTCAGTAAGCCCGCGTGGAAAACCACACGACCCTCTCAGCTCTCTGTCTCGGCCTTTCTCAGTACTTTTTATTGTCTCTCTGTGTTGTTTCGTCCGTCTCTTTCTCTCCGTAAGCCCGGTTAATGCCTCGTCATGTAATCCACATGTAAATATGAAACACAATAATACTAATGTCTAATTCCAACGAGCCTTAAAGAAGGTGGCGTTAATTGAAACAGGACTTGTTCCCTTTCTTTGTTTGGACGTGTGGATATCTGGGATTTGTCTCCGTCTTCGTACCTTCCTCTCCGTCCGAACATGTGTACATATTTTCTCGTCTGTGTAACTCATGGAAATATTCTGTCAAAGTTTCAGTTGTTTAATATCTTACAGACGAAAAGACTCCAGAGCTCGCAGAGTGTAAGCAAATCGATGGAGTTAGCTGGAGGGATGTTTCTGCTGGACGCTGTGTGCCGTCCCGAAGTCCATCTTCTCCTTTAAAACACATCTTTGAAGCACATTACGAGCTCTGAATGCAGAATGACCTGTGCCCTTCTCTTCAAAAAACCCCCATCTGTGTCTCTTTCACTTTTTTTTTTCAGCGCTTCTTTCTTCTTTTTCCCTCCTTTTGTATTCCTTCCTCTCTCTTCCTCCCATTCGTTCGCTGTTTCTCGTCTCCCGTTACCAATAAAAACAAATATTTTGAGGACAGATTCAGTAAAAAATCCTAAAACTGTAAATCTGTTCATCGTGCATGTTTTGTTTTCCATTTTTCCAACACAAGAAAGAAATAAACACCACAGCGTGCAGACACGTTCCTAAACAAGGATTTGTATTTTCACCTAAAAGATCAGATGGTGTTTTTATTGAGAACAACAAAACTCTGATCCATCAGCGAAACTGTTCCTGAAAGGCAAAAAAAACACGGACCGTGACCGCGGAAGAGGAAGACGAGCAGATGGACAAGTTGACGGGCGACAGACAGAGTGATAGCTTCCACACACCCCTCCTGAGTTATAGCGGGAGGAAATGAGACGCAGAGAGAGAGAGAGAAATGACGTTAAAGATAAAAGGAGGAATAAAAAAAAAAAAGACAAAAGGGGGGAGAGACGAGGATGAGGAGGAGAGCCGGGGATTTCCAGTGAACTCAGCGCAGATTCCTGAAGTCTACAAGGGATTTGAAGTTAAATAAAAATGATTGGATCAAGGTGACGTGAGCTCGACTGCTGGCAGGACGACAAAACATCACACTGAGGGTTTTTATCTGTGTGAGGGTGGCTTT
>CM077794.1:3644089-3684089 GCA_039737535.1 Lagodon rhomboides
CTGATTGGTCAGTGACGGACTTGTGACTGATTACGACCAGCGACCCCTGACGCTTGACGGCATCTGAAGCTAAAGCAGAGCCCGTCTACGGACTAACTAACTAACTAAAACTCTCTGTAACTCGTGTATTAACCGAAAGAGCCTTACCTCCAACAGCAGGTGGTGTTTTCGTTGCAGATGCCACGAGAAGAAAGGAAGCCATGATGCGAAAGTGCCGAAGTGATTCAGAAACTGCCGTAAAGCAGCACCTCTGACAGTATGAAATGTGACGTCATCGCATTTTTTGAACGGCTTTTTAGGATCGATAAGTGACCTTAAAAAATGCAATATTCAGCTGAGTGTATTATCTTAGCCCCCCCTTTTGAATGCAACTTTCAAACTACTTGACAAAAAATTACATCGTGAGAAAAGTGTATTCTGAGGGTAAAACCCCAAAGCCTCTCATTCATTCAGCCCCACGTGGACAGAGATTATTACCACAACCAGTCCAGAAAACCGGAACTAACCAGCCAGTGCCAATTCTCTTCTTATTAGACATTCTCTGAAGCCGTCCTGGATGAACCGAGGTTTTTAAATTGTGTCCATGAAACCGGAAATTACTAAAATATTGTCACCACATCATAAAATATTGACCAGCACAAGATACAGTAACGTATTAGACTAAAAGTTATTATCATGTTACACGCTCAGCGGTTATTACATTACAATTACTCTTTATTACATTACACACCGCTGCTGTTACATTATGCACAGCTACTCTTCAGTTTCATCACGCAGAAGGAGAAATCTGGAGATAAATCATAGTGTGTGTGTGCTGCTGTGTGTGTGTGTGTGTGTGTGCTACTGTTATATTCAAATTCAAAAGAGCTTTATTGGCATTAATCTTTGACATTATTGCCAAAGCTCAGCTACATATTACTGCATGATTATATTTTACACAAGAAAAAAACTGAGTAGATGATCACATGATAAGAATTTTAATCTCCTGGAAACATTTGCTGCTTTTTCTTGACGTGTGTGTGTGTGTGTGTGTGTGTGTGTGTGTGTGTGTGTGTGTGTGTGTGTGCCAGTGTTTATATGCACCGTGTGCTGTTGGCCCAGTGTTTTAGTTTCAGACGGAGAGGCTGATAACATCTTCTGGAGGTCAGCCAGGTCTGAATCCTCTCTAACTTTTATACCTTTCTCGACTTGTAGAGCGTGTGTGTGTGTGTGTGTGTGTGTGTGTGTGTGTGTGTGTGAACCCTCCTTGGCTCAGACTTGAGAACAGTGGGTGGTTTTTTCCTCTGTTTCCACTTTCTGCCAGCACTTCTTCAATCTCTTACTCGTCTCCTGCTTTATTTGCTCGGTCTGTCTTTCACATTCCCCCCGTTGATGTTTTTACATCACTACGTTCTGCTCTACATTATTGTTTACCTTCTTCTTGCCTTCATCCTGGTTTTTCCTCACCGTATATTTATCTCTCCTGTCCTTCGTGTATCTCACACCTTCTATCTTTTTTTCTTATTTCCAGTCTCACTCTTTCCTCTCCCCTCCTCCCTCTCTCTCTCTCAGTGTCAGTGTCACCACCTCTTTTAATGGGTGTCACCTGCTGGAGTAATGGCCGGGGCTCAATGTGCCATAGCAGTAATTTAACACTGTCACACACACACACACACACACACACACACACACACACACATGCAGGGGGCACACACACGGTGATGGATTACTCCGGGGACTGTTGCAGAAGTGCCGTACGTAGGACGGTCCCCGCACGGATATGACAGTAGTAAATTAGAGTGTGTATGTGTGTGTGTGTGTGTGTGTGTGTGCGCACATCTATGTGTGAAGCGGTGACCACTACAAATCCGACATGCTATGCGAGGACATGGAGCTCTCGGTTGGTTTGATTCCAGTTCGATGCGGTTGGGACCTGGCTGGAGTGGATTTTTTAGCGGTTTGCTGGAAGACGTCATGAAAGTAATAATCTGCGACATGGCAGTGAGAATAAACGTCTGTTTTGCCAGTCACCATCAACATCTGATGTGATGATGTAACACGAGGCTGGATCTGTTAGTGCGTTCTCATCATCTGCTCTGTGAAGTCAGGTGGGACTTTTCCAGAAAAAATGCAATTTATGCTCCCGGCCGAAGCAGAAGTGGTTCGTTTGGAATAAACAGACGTGCCACGGCTCAACAAACAGAAAAAAAGTGCAACCTCTTTTAAAAAAAAAAGACGTCACACTGTTTGATTGACGTGTGCGCTCTTAGAAATGTGGTACAAAAACACCCGAGCGAGCTGCTGAGGACTGCCACTTTCATTATTTGCCCTGGCGTGGTCAGATGATTGATCGCGGGGCTGCGTTCGAGTTTTACCGTGAGTCGTTGAGCATTACGTAGCCGCCGTGCTGTAGGTGGTCGCAAACACCGAGGAAACACGCGGAAAGCCCGAAATATCTGAAGGCTCCGGGTCATTAACACCACGCGCACACACACGCAGTTTCGACTTGAAAGCGGTGGCATGGTGCAGCAGAAATGTTTTATGTTCCTTTTCAACACCTGGTCGGGAAAACGAGAGAGAGACCAAGAGAGACAGATTGGAAAGAGAAGAGAGAGAGAGAGAGAGGGAAGGAAAACGGCTGGCCGGCGACTCCTCGTGTGCCCGTGTGATGCCTGTGTACCATGCAGCGTTTATCATCCATGCACAGCTCTGCAGCCGCCTCCTCCTGCAGAGGCTGGACGCACATCAGTCGCTCACACTTCTCTGTTTTGGCCTCTGGTTTCGCACGCAGACGGCGTTTTAGTTCCCTAAAGATGGGATTTTTCTCAAAACACTTACCGAAGCGCCGATTTCTTCCAAATCGCCGGTTTCTGTGTTTTCTCGTCGACGTGGGAAACGATGACATCATCACCTCGCTGCCCGATGTTGCTTTGTATAATGAGCGTGTGCCTGAAACAACAAATACTAGTTCACTTATGATTGATTAGCAACAGTCTTGTGAATATTCTCATTCATCCAGGTCATAGTTATCTCAAGGAAATTGAATCGAAAGCAACTGGATTTGGTTTTTGGATTTGTTTTTTTTTTCAAAAACCAAATCCAGTTGATTAGCAACAGTGTTTTTTGCAAAGATTTTCATCTTTATTGCCACTATACGCAGGTTTTACCAACACTTTTTCTGGAAAACACGTTACTGGAAACAGAATATAGAACAAAAACAGATTAAAGCTAATAAATAAAACAGATAAATAAAATATAAACAGTAAATAAGTAAAATTAGACACTTATAATTGATCAGCAACAATGTTTTTTACACAGATTTTCATCTTTACTGCCACTTTACGCAGGTATACCAACACTTTATCTGGAAAACACGTTACTGGAAACAGAATATAGAACAAAAACAGATTAAAGCTAATAAATAAAACAAATAAATAGAGATTTAAACAGTAAATAAGTAAAATTAGACTCCTAGGTCCAATTACAACTTTACAACTTAGATTTAAACTGAACTAAATGTTGATTACATAATGTAATGGCTGCAGAATAATGACATCATTGTCGTTTACATTGGCTCTCGAAGTCTCCCGGGACCATGAAGGCTGACCGGTGATGAAGCCGGGCTGGCAGCCTGGCACCATCTGCTCTCACCTCTCGTCTCCATTATGGAACCGAACGATTGAATAAACCCACAGTTTGTCCTTGTGTTGTTGGTCGCTGTGACTAAGCTGTAAAAATGGAAAGCAATCTGGAAAAGCAATCTGGTTGAAAAAAAAAAAAAAAGCAGTGCCAACAATAATACCACTCTGAGGAGCGAGGGGATGGGAAAGTTGTCTGTTTCCACTTTAAATAGAATAAACTCATTATGCACGCTCAGAATATTCTCCTCTGTTGTTTCATGTGTCGTCAGCACAGACTTCATCACCCCCTGCAAGCCCTTCAGACTTGTTTGACCGCTTGGAGTCATTTTTGCGTTCAATATTTTGGAAAATAAAAGTTGTGTGGAGAGAATTCTTTCAAAACGGAGCGGAGAAAATATCAGTTTAGAAAAAGATTGAAATATCTGTGGACAAGGCCTCACACACACAGTCGAGGCGGGTTTTTGTGACTGTATGCTCCGTATTTTTGTGCACGTATGTGTTTTTAATGCTTGGGGTTGTGTATGTGAGGGCATTCAGACCAGTGTGTGTGTGCATGTGTGTGTGTGTGAGTGTTTTAAAAAGCTGTCTGACAGTCGACTGACAGCTGATGAAGATGGATCGGTTGCAGAAACCGGACAGTGGGGGATCTGAAAGGTTCTGTTGATTGTGTGTATTTGTGTGTTTGCTTGTGCACGAGCCCGCATCAGTGTGTGTGTGTGTGTGTGTGTGTGTGTGTAGTCGGGGGAGGGGGGGAGGCAGGGGGGGGACACCTGCTGACTGATAGGCATTTCAGTCTTTCAAGCTTCTTGGCGAGGCGAGATGAGATGACCATATGTGTGTCATAGATTTCCTCTTCAAATATGTATCCATAGCAGCGCCGCGGCGCTCGACACAAAACAGAGACAGACTCTGAACTCCGGAGAGCGAAGATGGCTTCCAAATACCACTCGTCACCCCCCCATCAGCTGTTCGCGCAGTTTCTGTATTGTTTCTCAAACGATGCAATGAACTCAGCGAGAGGACTTTGTCGCAGTCGAGTCTTGAGATTAACAAAACGCTCCTGGAGACAGTCGGTCCGAAAGAAGTCTCAACATTTGTAGAAAATAAACTGTGCTATGATTTAAGTGGATCATTTTCTTGCATCTCCGCATCGTATACTCAGGAATTGTAGCAATCTGGTTGATTTGTCGATTATGGTTAGCGTATTTCTTGATGTATTTGTGCTACATTTTTGGTGGTTTGGCTTCGTGTCGTTCTGTATTTTCCGCATACTATATCGGTTTCCAAAAAAATGTAAATTCTGAAACATGAGACGTGCGGTTTGTGTTTGACACTAACAACATGTAGCTATGATAATGTGTTTATCATGCAGCGCCGACTCAGAAACAACATTTCTCGGTGAATTTTGCGGAGGAATGGGGACGAGCTGATGGTGCTGGACGGACATGAAACAGCTCTGAGTTTATCAAAAGAAAGACTATGTTTATGTGTGTGTGTGTGTGTGTGTGTGTGTGTGTCTGTCCTTTTGCTATATAATCTAATCATAAATACATCCAGCTGTAATTGAGACAATAAGCAGAAACGCAGAAGAGCCAGACTTGGCCAGACAAAAGAAACCAATCACAGAATCTCGAGGTTTTTTTGATGTATTTTTAAAAACTCATGGAAACTAATTTGTCCACATCTTCGTCTGAGACCAGCCAACGTTCACCAGAGATAAAAGCCCAATCACTGATGCTACATCTCTGTCTGGCTAACTTCTTTGAACACATATGAAGTTTTAAAATAAGCCCTGAAGATGTTCTCGAATGTTCTTGCTCGAAATTCCATCTTGCTTCTATCTAGTTGATCGGTTGTCATGAAATTCAGTCCCAGGAGCTACTTTTCTAGAAAAACAATGCCTCAGCCTCACAGTTGTTCCACTGCGGTCTGAAGATCCAGAGATTAGCTAACAAGCTGACATGGTCCATCTTTAGTATGCTTTAACTCCGTGTGGATGTCTCGGAGCACAAGGACCAAAAATAATGTCCCCGTAACTTATTTCAGACCCTGCGGTGGAAACACACTGAGGTCCTGTGGTGGAAAGGTAACTCTCTCCTGTTTCCCTCTTAGATTTCAATGATATGATAACAGTGGAATGAAGGAAAAGCAGTCGAGAGCTGTTGGTGAGGGCAAAGAAGGACTAAAAGACCAGGGAAGAGTGAATTAACTCCTTTTATACCCTGGTCTGGGGGAATACTCGATTCTGATTGGCTGCAGGGTGTAGATTAATCCCTGATATATGGACACCTACTAAGTAGTTCCAGTCAAATTTTCTGTTCACCGTCTAAATTAATGCGCTGGCTGGCGTAACCATAGCGACGGGAACGCAGTCAAAGCCGCAGTTTACAATTTATTTCCAGCACTGAGTGCAGTCCGTCAGTCCTTCAGAGCCTTATCCTCTGAACACCACAGGATGGAGACTGTAACACACAAGCTGCAGAAAGTTCACTTCCCCTCTAAACTTACTGACACTTTTTTTTTTTTTTTTTTAATCACATAAGCGAATAATCTCACATCCCGTTGGCTGTTCAGCTCTCTGCTTCAGGCTGCGGCCACAGTAACGTTACACACGGCCGATCATTTGTTTGTGAACATCTTGATATTGATTTGGGGACAATGACATGACTGGTAAGCTAGCTAGTCTTGTTGTTAAACACACTGTCAAATTATATTTACTGTTTGTCAACCGTACGCAATGTTACTGACTTTGAATCTTGCTAGCATAGCGTTAGCTTTCTGGCTCACAGCTGAGCGGACTAGAATATCTCCCGTTGCCAAGTCGTATCTAAGGTCCGTCCTATTTACTGGAGAGGTGAACAACGTTTCCGTTGCATAAGAACCTTACGGGAGGGTAATGGTTGTTCCAGGTATTAGTCAAACCCTCAGGCGTTACCAGGGAAACTAAGTTATTGCCTGTGAAAAACTTTATATTTTGATTGTAAAACGCATGAAAATATAAATTAATGGTCTTAATTTATTTTCTTTGGCAACTGACCATGGTATCAGCGGGATAATGCCCGACGAGGTGTCCATAATCAGGAATTAATGGACTTCGCGGAGGCAACCATCCTCCGCTGCGCGTCGGACGGTTCTAAGGCCCCGCGTTGTCCATTAATTCCTGATTATGGACACCTCGTCGGGCATTACCCCTTACGTGGATGTCTCGGAGCACAAGGACCAAAAATAATGTCCCCGTAACTTATTTCAGACCCTGCTGTGGAAACACACTGAGGTCCTGTGGTGGAAAGGTAACTCTCTCCTGTTTCCCTCTTAGATTTCAATGATATGATAATAGTGGAATGTAGGAAAACCAGTCGAGAGCTATTGGTGAGGGCAAAGACGGACTAAAAGACCAGGGAAGAGTGAATTAACTTCTCTGTGTTGGACCTCTGCTAGACTTAGTTTGTCCACGATGCTCCCGGCTCTGCAGTTCTTTCTGTAGTACTGTCATTAAGTCATACTCTGGACATCTTAACTCTCCACTGACAGTAGAAGCGATCGTAAAAAAGTCCCACTTTATGCATTTTGGACCTCAGATCTGCTACATTATTCCAGATGTTTTAGTCTTGAATATTGCACAGCACACAGGCGGATGCATTTAAAACATTACTTCATGTCAACCAAAACCATTCCTGGTAACGTCAAACGTCTGAAACAAAGCAAAACCCGACGCGTCGCTCAGCGAGAAGCACAACATGGAACACCGACAGTGGCTCCGTGTTCGCCTGGTGTCTGCTGCCGCCAGTAAAAACAATCTTTGTGCAGTATTTGCAGAACATTTTATGTCTCCAACACATGTTACCATTCGCCCAAAGAGCTGTACATGTGAACATTTTGCTCTGTGGTGCAAATCCGGCATGTGAGTCTGATTTTCTGTGCAGACGCCGGACGCGAGAGTGCGTTGATATATTCCGTGATAGACTGGTAGATGAGGACGGCAGTTAACCTTCGACCCGCGTTTGATGAGATGGGGATTGTTTGCCGTAAATCACCCAGCTACAGTATGTGCGAGGCATTTCTGATCATGTCCAAGGCTGCCGTGTATCTGCGGTGATCCCTGAAAAAAGTTGGGACGCTGTGTTGAACATAAACAAAACAGAATGTGATCATTGAAAACTGTGCAAAGATATCATGAAGCTCAGTCATTCACAAGTAAGGAAGAGGCGACGTTCTCCACTTTTTGAAACACGTGATCGTATAAAGGATCAGGAACACTTCGTAAAACATTGTTGGTTAACCATGAATGTATTCAGTTTTTATTGTCGTTATAAACTCGTTTTCAGCTTTCAGAGCAGCAGAATGAGATCGAATCCAAGAATTTCACCTATATTAGCTGTTCACACTTCAGGTCCGGGGTCTTCAACAGAGGATAGAACAAATAAAACAACAAATGTTTGATTTACACAATAATCGGTGATAGTCTACCAGTGATACCTCATGCAATCATGTGAGCAAGCTAAGCTAACTTTCCTTTAAATCAGTGGGATGCAACAGATATGTTTTACTGAAACATAATTTCCAGATAAGTCTACGGACTGAGACTCTAGCCCCTTTTAGATAGAAAAGGTGGCACATCTGCAGCAAGGTAAAGGCTGCAATGTGCTGCTTCTAAAAGGGAGGTGTAATATTCCTCCTTTTCAAATAAGCCTCCACTTTTCCTCCTCTGGTAGGCGTCAACATGTGACGTGACGTGAAGCAGGAAGTTGGGCGTGAAGAGAAGCAGGGCAGTTTCTGCTTTTCTCCCAAAATCCTCTTCCCGTTTAACATTGGGGCTAATGGGGCAGTTGCTGGAGTTTGTGTCGGTTAGACGCAGATAATTCAAAAACCGTACATCCTCCCGATAAAGTGGACACGTTGCCAGACAGAAGACAAGTGTGGCTACGTTCTTGGAAAATATCACTATTGTAGTGTGAAATCTGTGGCTAGGATCGTCATCTAAAGAAACATTTTCGGAGAGTTTTTTTCAGGCTCCCCCACTCTGCCAGTTGGTGCTGCGCGAACATTCCGCAATACACACACATTGAAAATCCTGAATTTTTCTGAGTTTTTTCGAAATCACTCACGATCAATTAAGGGTCACCGTTCAAAAACTAAACATCGTAGAAAGAAAGTTCAAATACAACTCAAATAGATAAGACTTGTGCCTACATTTTAAAGTTTGAATGGTGTCTCTAGGTCAAAGTCTGCCAGAGCAGGAGATGTTTGAAAAGCGTTGATGATTTTGCGACTTTTTTGACCCCGTCCCATTCATTCCTTATGGGAAATTTTTCACAGTTTTTCTTCAAAATAAGAGCTTTACATTGCACCCCATCAGAGTTTAGAACTGGGTTCTTAGCGGGGGGCTTTTAATTTGAAAGTAGCGACCGCTATTAGCGCGCCGCTACAACAACAAGCCGACAACCAAGACAGCTACAGAGAGCGAGGAGACGCTAGCATCTCCCGGATCTCAGCGGCTTTCCAGCTGCTCATCTTCGTGGATGAAGTGACGAACTGACTGCTGTGATCAGCTGTTTCCTGGTTTTAAAACAGAATAAAAACGGCTTCTGACCTACCATCCACCTCAGATAACACTGGAGATACTACACATGGTACTATGGGCTGCCTACTTCGTCAGCTGAGGGGTCCTTGGCCTGAAAAACGTTGAGGACCTCTGCTTTAGGTTTTTTACACGGTCACAGGGTTACTGAGGAGGCCCATTATCGGCCAACCCTCCCTTTTAACTGGTACTCATGAACTGATGTAGTCTGGCGTGGAAATGACTGCCAGACAACCTCAACATCAGTGAGCGTTTTTTGACGTTCACCTCCTTCACCTGACTTGAAAATGGAAAGAAAAAAAAAAAATAGGGGGGCAGGAAGTGTGTGTGAAAAGGAGCGAGACGCTGATAGTGACAGACAGTAAGTGCCATCTGGGCAAACCACCATTTACAATCATTATCAGAGCTCGACCACAAACAACACAACATTACTCTGGCTTCCTCTTACTCGCTTTCTTTCTGTCTCTCTCTGTCTCGTACACAAGCGTTTATCTCCCAAAACAGACACACACACACACACACACACACACACACACACACAGACACACACGGTGGTCTTGGCGAGATCAGAAGTTACTGTCAGGCGAATTTTGCGGCGGTGCGATGAGAGATCAGCATCATCAGCGGAGTACATCTTGGAGCCATTGGCTGGCTACCACTGAAAGACCACAGACCGAGGAGGGGTACCCCCCAAGACTCACACTCACACACACACACACACACACACACACACACACACACACACACACACAGTAAAGTACCGCCTGTGTGTTTGCTGTAAGTGAGCGGGTCACAGTGCTGCAGAGACAGCGTGTGATCGGAAGACAAACTGAGACAAAGAGGGTGGAAGAGGAAGACGAGAGGGTCGAGATGAAAAGGAAGTTAGATGGATGGCTGAAGAGCGGGGTGGAGGAGGAGGAGGAGGAGGAGGAGGAGGAGTGAAGGGTTAAAAAAGAAAGGGATGAGGTCCTGTCATCTCCTCGCCTGAGTTGTTAGCCACGTTGCCCCCAAACTTCACTCGCAGATGAAAGACTTGTAGCTCCGTCCTGACGTCCAGACGCACACCAGGACGCATTCTCACACGTACGAGCTGATACGCATGCACTTCCTCTTAACACGAACACACACACACACACACATGCACAACCCCCCTGCTGTTTTAATGACTTCTATTGTTCTGCGCCGGTGCTTCCCCCTCCATATGACTTCCATATGCGGCTGTGAAAACTACTGTACTTCAGCTCCAATCTCTACGACTCTATACAAGCCCCGTGTGGGTCCTGCTAAGGTGTCAGGACCAACGCGCAACACATGGTTAACCCGACCTTCACTACCGCTTCGTAACCGTATGTCTCGCAGGTGTCATCCGTGGTAGCCAGGCGCTCGGCTGAGTGAAACCATCGGCAGCGGAGAGGTGAAATAAATGTTAAAATGCACGGAATAATTTAACGCCGGCTGCAGATTGCGGCGCCGTATGCAGACTCATGTCAGATAATGAGGCCTACTGTGCACTACAGCACTCCTCCGAGCTAATCTTCTTCTTCTTATGGTCGACCACGGCGCGGGAGACACGAGCTTCATTATTTCCGACCAACCTTTAAAAGCACGGACATTGATTTGTTTTACGTTTCCAGGCAGCTATTGGCTTTAGTTCTGTCGGTACAATATGAAAATCTATTTGCAGAGACGTAAAGATTGCTGCAGAAAGGTAATCCATCACAGAGTACGCCGTGTCGTGTTTGCTTTTTTTGTCAGGTACTTGGCTCTTCGATGAGTTTTGCAGCCAAACTTTAAAACATGCATACGTGCTAATAGCTCCTCGCTTATCGACAGCTGACGCTTAAACCCCTCGATGTGTGAGCTCTCATGAGACAACGCTCGCTAAAACAACACGGAAGGAAACGCGATAGTCGACGGGGTTAAAGTCTTAAATGGGTGTTATTTTTTGCTCCAACGTCTTGCGGGATCTTTTCCTTTATTGGTTTATGACACAGTATTTCTGGTGGTGCAGGTTAAGTGTCCGGGGCTTGAGGTGATTAGTTGTTACAGACGGCGTTGGACGTGGTTTCCACGCCGCTACGCCTCTGCTCTGGTATGTCTCCGCAGCCATATGTGTCCCATAAAGGTGTCAAGAGCAACGCGGCACATGGCAACGTAAGTTCAGCCACTTCTGTGGGTCACTTCTGTTAGAGCCTTTTATCCGTAAGATAAGCCGGGTTTGACTTCTGATGAGTTTCACTCGCAGCTTTGAGTTTATTTCATTCTCTCGTGCAGCTAACTTTGTGGTAACAGAACGGGTCTGAGAAAGACTTCAGGTCACACAGACACACAGCACACACACACACACACACACACACACACACACACACACACTCCCCTGACATGGACAGGAACAAGCACTGCGTACAGATCAGGTGCGATTTGAGATGAGAGAGCGAGAAAAGAAAAAAAAAACAAAAGGCAACAAACGGAAGTAGCTCGAGGGGCGACGTCGAGGCCTCAGAGACCTGAGAGAGCATATATATATATATATAGATATAGACGGAGAAAATGAAAGAGATATAAAAGCAGAGGATGAACAGAAGGCGTGTGAGTGTAACCTCTCTGTCCACGCTCTCCAAACTTCACTGATATCTGACTTTAAACACTTAAATTACCGTCCGGCTCCGTCATAAAAAAAAAAATGAAAAGAAACAACCGTCGTTCTTGTAAAAAACGCAGAAATAGAAGAAATGGCAGATGGAAAATACTAAATAAAAAAAAAGGGCAGAAAGAAGCCACATTAAAAAATCATAAAGATGTGGAGAGATTGTGGATTTTGTTGCGTTCTTTCTAGTTATTTATTTATAAGTGTCAGCTGCCTCGGCGCCGCCCACCCCCGCCCTCAGAGCCAGCGCTGCTGCCCCAAACTGGAACCAGATTTCTGGGAGGCCGGGAGGTGCTGGATGTTTTTCTGGGTCCTGAAGGAAAAATTGGATGAAGCAGAGGGGGAGATTTCATGGTTTTGAGGCTTTCGGGACCAAAAAAAAAAAAAAAAATATGGGAGGCGGTTGTATTTTCTTGACTGACGGAGGCCGAGCTTCCTTCAATCAGCTGGAGTCGGATGAACTGACGCAGGAAAGAAAATATTTTCTGAGGTTGAATTATTTTATTGGCCAAGTACAATAAACATGCGCCGGTTTAATCTCCAGATTTCCGAGTTCAGTAGTAACGTATTATCATTTGCCCTTAATGTTTAAGTGAATGATTGACGAGCGCTCCAGATCTTTTATTTGATCTTTGCCATTCAGGGTATAATATCATATAAATAATACTTTTATGTTGTTATGGCAGATAAAAATGTCAGCCCTCTATAATTTTTTTTAATATTACCAGCACAGCTTTATTTTGTTTTTAGTGGAATATATCAATTCATAATATTGCATGAAGTACTTTCAATATCGGCCTCGATAACCAGAAGAAAACACGACTTAAAAACAGTAAATTGTAGAGATTCTGACAACGACGTTAATAAACGACTGCACGCGTCTTTTGATTCAATTCAACCACTTTTTCTTTTTTATTTTGTCAACACAAACCCGGCTGGAAATCGTCCCGAGGTCTCCTTAAAAACATTCGCTGTTGTCACACTTACAAATGTTGAAACGCCACCGTCCCCTCCTCATCTTCCCGATGTTAAAGTCAGATAATAAACATGTAGTGTGACGTGCTATGACATGTACAAGTCTGGATATATCTCTGGTTTGCAGAAACATACAAAAATTGTCTGCAAGCTGCACCGTGCATATATTATATATATATATATATTTCAGGATACAATACACTATATAGACTAAAAGTTAAAATGATGAGAGGGAGTGTTTTAACCTGCGAGAGTCTTTTTCGTGTTGAAGCGACTGTTCTTTGTGAAGCTTGAATGAAGCTCTGCGGGCTCAGCGTGACACCGGTGAGATCTTCTGTGGTTTAAGTGGAAACAGTAGGGGAGAAGCTCCTTTTGTCAGAAGTGATGAGAGACTCTGTCTCGGCGTCCCTGTTTCATCTTCCTTCTCCCCGTCAGCCTCCCTTCTGTTCCTCGTCATATATTTGTCTCCTTCTCTGCTGTAACTCTCTCTCGAGTGCGAGCAGGAATCTGTTCTCGTTTCATTCATGAGAAACGTCACATTTTCCACTATCTGCTGTCGATGGATCTAACATCGCTCCGGTTCAAACCGCGGCTCAAGAATGCTCTTACTAAATTCTCCAAAGACGAGAAAACTGTTGTTACATATTTCTGGGTAGCTGAAGGGAAAAGTCTCCACAGAGAGCGTCAGAAAACTGCTCTGTGTCTTCATACGTTCTGGATCCGAGCTTTACAGCAGAGAAAACAAAAATGTGGAGCAAGTCTGCAAAAGATCAAATTAAAAAATGTTCCATGTTATTGTCAAAACGTCCAAAGTTCATTATTTTTATTTATAACAAAATCACCAAACTGCATAAAAGGAGCTGCTGCGTTTGAAGACTGTTTATTGCAGTTAATAATGAACAAGATGTTCCTGCAATGAGCTTCAAAATGTTCTGTTGATAATAGAAAGCAAAGAAATATGAGGAAAAAAAGCACAAATCAGCAGCAGAATATGTGGCGGAGCGTCTGCGAGTAATTATAAAATCAATAACTGGAGAAACAGATGTCGCTTTTAAACCCGATTATCACTTTGAGTTGTTTTTCTTTCTGATTTTATTCGTACCAATTTTTCATTTATTTTTAATATTCAAAATCAACTTCAATACATTTCTGTTTCTGTTTTATAGAAAACAAAATAAATGAACCTCGTGAAAACAATGTTTAAATCATTTTGTACGTCAGAGGATCATTTTCAATTTATTATGAAATAGTATTAAAGTTCTCATGTGATTTATTTTAGGGTTTTTTTGAGAGGTTTCCATTTTTTTTACATCCTTCACTCGTTCCAGTTTTAGTTTTTGTACTTTTTCTTGTCACCTCAACAACAGGAAGAACAAAACGATTGCCGATTCAGAGAAAAGCAAAATATGATTAAATCGGGAAGTGACACTTTTAGTCCTGCAACTGTGAAATGTTAAGTCTGTGGCCTGTGTGTGTGTGTGTGTGTGTGTGTGCACGCTTGTGTGTGTATGTGTGTGTGTGTGTGTGTGTGTTTCCCTTGGATCAGAGAGCGGTGTGTGTGTTGGCTGAGGTTGGGGTGAAATGAGCCGTTTTAATGAGTTAGTTACTGTAGCTGCGTCTGCATGTGTGTGTGTGTGTGTGTGTGTGTCCTGAAGCCCAGCATGAGTAGCTACATATCCATGCACGCACACACACACACACACACACACACACACGTGAGCTGCTCAAACATCACATCATGTCGGTGCGGAGGAGTTTGTGAGTTTACAGGAACACTGCAGCTGCATTTCGGCTTTGATTGCCGTGTTACTGGCTCGTTACGCGACGCCTGCCAAACCTGTAAAAAATACGACCGGAGCGTAATGAACGTTTACAAAAACTGAATATATGAGGATTTATACCGTCTATAATAAGTATTTTTCCAGTTTCCTCTAAATTTAAGTTATTGCAAAGAGAACGGCCAAGTCGACTGGAAACTATGGAAGGAAGTCCGTCTGCAGCCGACGCAGGAAAGTAATTATTATAAAGACAATAAAAAAAAGTTCTCTAATATAAAAAGACTTAACTTTAAGTCAATGTTGCATCTCGAAAGAGGCCGAAAACTCATTTCGGTCCAACTCTTAGAAGTTAAAGGAGTTAAATGAGGAGTGGAGAAGTGGTTGGCTGGACCGAATTTATACGGCCTAATGTTTTTAAGGAAACATTACGGCTGTCTCCGGCTCAAACGAAGTTACGACAATAATTACTTTGACTCCCGCGGTAGATCGGCCGGGTGATCCGTCAGTCGGGCGGTGTTTGATCGCTGCGACAAATCAGAGCGACACGTTTAAAGCAACAAAAATGTCAAATTTGACTGAACGTGTTTTTTTCTGTGTAAATGTGCGTCTGCGTCCGTCTCTACATTTTAAACCATCAATAACTTCTTAACCATCAAATCCTCCTCACTCATAAGCCGTTTTTATTCTGGGCGGTAAGCCACCAATCTGCCGTCCTTTTGGTGGCTCGCTCTGCGGATTTTGATTTAATTGGTGGTCTGTTTTGTTCCACCAGTTTTGCGCCTCGGAGGGTAACGTTACACTTATTTGCGCCTCCATTGCTGTAAATCCGAGGCGGCAATGTGGTGGCAAATGCTGAGATGGGCGGAGGTGTGGATGACGTGCACTGCTGTGCACCCACAGCCGGGAGTTTTAAAACCAGGAAACAGCTGATCACAGCAGTCAGTTCGTCACTTCATCCACGAAGATGAGCAGCTGGAAAGCCGCTGAGATCCGGGAGATGCTAGCGTCTCCTCGCTCTCTGTAGCTGTCTTGGTTGTCCGCTTGTTGTTGTAGCGGCGAGCTAATAGCGGTCGCTACTTTCAAATTAAAAGCCCCCCGCTAAGAACCCAGTTCTAAACTCCGATGGGGTGCAATGTAAAGCTCTTATTTTGAAGAAAAACTGCGAAAAACTTCCCATAAGGAATGAATGGGACGGGGTCAAAAAAGTCGCAAACCATCATCGACGTTTTTCAAACATCTCCTGCTCTGGCAGACTTTGACCTAGAGACACCATTCAAACTTTAAAATGTAGGCACAAGTCTTATCTATTTGAGTTGTATTTGAACTTTCTTTCTACGATGTTTAGTTTTTGAACGGTGACCCTTAATTGATCATGAGTGATTTCGAAAAAATCAGAAAAATTCAGGATTTTCAATGTGTGTGTATTGCGGAATGTTCGCGCAGCACCAACTGGCAGAGTGGGGGAGCCTGAAAAAAACTCTCCGAAAATGTTTCTTTAGATGACGATCCTAGCCACAGATTTCACACTACAATAGTGATATTTTCCAAGAACGTAGCCACACTTGTCTTCTGTCTGGCAACGTGTCCACTTTATCGGGAGGATGTACGGTTTTTGAATTATCTGCGTCTAACCGACACAAACTCCAGCAACTGCCCCATAAGCCCCAATGTTAAACGGGAAGAGGATTTTGGGAGAAAAGCAGAAACTGCCCTGCTTCTCTTCACGCCCAACTTCCTGCTTCACGTCACGTCACATGTTGACGCCTACCAGAGGAGGAAAAGTGGAGGCTTTTTGGAAAAGGAGGAATATTACACCTCCCGTTTAGACAGACAAGGCGAAAAAGGGGCTAGAGATACCAGCCACCTAAATACGACTAGTTTCCGTGAGAAATTAACAAAAATATTAAAAAAATCCTGGATCCTTCTCTTCATCTGCACTAAAAGTTATCGGGGTCTTTTTTCTATTCTGAGCTGGGAAACAATCCGACATCCAAGTTTGGGGGAAATCCGTTCAGTAGTTTTTTGTCGAATCCTGCTGACAAACCAACAAACTAACCAGCCAGCAGACAAACGGAACAAGCTGTGCGCTGCTCGGCGGTTTGAGCTCGACCGACCCTTGTTATTGCATTAATACGACACAGGAGTGTTGAGCAATGTCAGCCTGAATATAACTACAGTCTCTATTTTACTCTTTACGTCTTGTTCTTATCGTCTGCTGCTTCAGGTGCACTCACACACATTCAGTGAGGTGGAGGAGGTGACCTCGGCTGATAATCCAGCACAATGCACCTGGTTCTGATGTAAATGGATCATATATCCTCACCGTTAATCACACGGGACACAGTGTGTGCATGTGTGTGAGGTGGAGGTCGTTCCTTCATTACCCTCCAACATCTCCTCCCTTTTCATCCCCTCGTCTTTCATTATTCCTTCTTTTTTATCCTCCTCACCTCACCTCCTCCATCTCCATCTCCTTTTCTTCTCTCCACCTCCTTCTTCCTCTTCCTTCCCGAGGGGTCGCTCCACCCGGGGGCCCGGGTTTGTTTGAATGTGCTCCTCCAGCGACACATGCATATAAATCAAGCCCGCCTCGTGATGTCGTGATCACCGAGGTCACCTCGGATGGATTCTGGCTGCCTGGGCCTCCTCGCTCTTCTTTTTTTTTTTTTTTACAATGTGTGTGTTCTTAGCTATTCAGGTTAGACACACACACATGCCTCCACGTCACGGAGCGCAGAGGGACTCGTACAGGCGGTGCAGCAGTTTGTCATTGCAGCAATTTACCTCCGTCTGTCTAACGCTCAGCCGGTCCACTTAACCCTCCCCACCTCCCTGTAAGTGACACTGAGAGTTTAATCGGCCCCAGAGGACACCGGGGGGGCTCTGCTGCTGGAGAAAGAAGACGTAGTTGTATATCTGCAATGCGAGGAAATTAATTTTCCACCGGGCAAAACGGTCAAATGCACGCAACTGGTCCGCTTAAGCTCCACGAGTTCTCCCTGGGCGGTGCTTAGCGGTCGGCCGGGCCACCGGCTCCATGCTAGATTTGGTGAACCGACCCTTTAAGGAGCAGACTTCAAGTTCCTCGTTGAATTAAATGATCGGCGCTCGCTCTCCACCCGAAGCTGCACCGTCGAGTCTCGGGGTCGAGCAAGTCAAGTGCTCTGCTGTTTGACACGAGTGATATTTGGGGAATTATGGGTTCAGAAATGGGCTTTTTATTGAACCACCTACGTAACGTAACACTAATTCAGAGGGTCCACTTAACCTATTCAAACGTGCCATTTGCCTCCAATTAACATTTAGATGAGGTGATTTATGAATGTCTTTTGTTCATGAGTGTGTGTGTGTGTGTTTTTTATAATCAAACCTCCCCCTCCCTCCCTCTCTCTCCTCCCTCCCTCCGTCTCTCGCCTCCCGTCCTCCCACATTTCCTCTAGCGGGTCAAACAAGGCCGACCCCGGATCTCTCTTTTCCTGCTGCCCTCCATCTTCCTTTTTTCTCCACCAGCCCATCGAGACCCGACACAAGGATAGTATATTTGATTAGTGTCCGCATGGCCGACGGCGCCACGCGTAATCTCAGCAGCTGTATACCTTTCGGCGTCTAACATTTACTCTCATACGCAGACAAATAAATACACACAACCGCGACACGAATGAAGGATCGCACACAAGCACGCAGCTAAGTGCTCTTAGCGGTTAGACGTGAAAGTGAAATGTGGTGAAGAGGCAACCGGGTCAAGAATGTGAAAATGAAAGTGAATCTGTTTCGGCGAGGCGAGACGACAGGATGAGAGTAACGAGAGGCAGAGAAACAGAACGAACTGAGGAATGTTGTGTTAAAAGATGTTAATTAACCATTTATTAAAGACTTTTATTCTGAAATAAGAAGTCTAGTTTGTTGGTAAGTCACATTGTCTCTACATTTTAAACAATCAAATCCTCCTCACTCATAGATACCAGCCACCAAAATACCACCAGAGTTTTCAGATTCATGCATTGTTTCTGTGAGAAATTAACAAAAGTATAAAACAATTCCTGGCTCCTTCTCTTATCGATCTGCACCAAAAGTTATCGGGTCTTTTTTCTAATTCTGAGCTGGAAACAATCCGACGTCCAAGTTTGGGGGAAATCCGTTCAGTAGTTTTTTGTCGAAACCTGCTGACAAACCAACAAACTAACTAACCAGCCAGCAGACAAACGGAACAAGCTGTGCGCTGCTCGGCGGTTTGAGCTCGACCGACCCTTGTTATTGCATTAATACGACACAGGAGTGTTGAGCAATGTCAGCCTGAATATAACTACAGTCTCTATTTTACTCTTTACGTCTTGTGAAAATGAAAGTGAATCTGTTTCGGCGAGGTAGGCGACAGGAACGAGAGTAACGAGAGGCAGAGAAACAGAACAAACTGAGGAATGTTGTGTTAAAAGATGTTAATTAACCATTTATTAAAGACTTTTATTCTGAAATAAGAAGTCTAGTTTGTTGGTAAGTCACATTGTCTCTACATTTTAAACAATCAAATCCTCCTCACTCATAGATACCAGCCACCAAAATACCACCAGAGTTTTCAGATTCATGCATTGTTTCTGTGAGAAATTAACAAAAGTATAAAAAAAAATCCTGGATCCTTCTTTATCCGGATCTGCACCAAAAGTTATCTGGGTCTTTTTTCTATTCTGAGCTGGGAAACAATCCGACATCCAAGTTTGGGGGAAATCCGTTCAGTAGTTTTTTGTCGAATCCTGCTGACAAACCAACAAACTAACTAACCAGCCAGCAGACAAACGGAACAAGCTGTGCGCTGCTCGGCGGTTTGAGCTCGACCGACCCTTGTTATTGCATTAATACGACACAGGAGTGTTGAGCAACGTCAGCCTGAATATAACTACAGTCTCTATTTTACTCTTTACGTCTTGTGAAAATGAAAGTGAATCTGTTCGGCGAGGCGAGACGACAGGATGAGAGTAACGAGAGGCAGAGAAACAGAACGAACTGAGGAATGTTGTGTTAAAAGATGCAACACAACGAGAGAAGAAAATAATTAACCGTTTATTAAAGACTTTTATTCTGAAATAAGAAGTCTAGTTTGTTGGTAAGTCACACTTTCTGTCTCAGATATCCAGCTTTAAGATATAACTCATGGGCAGAATATGTTATCAGCTACACAATTATGAATAATTCTTCTACAAACTGTCAAAAAACACGTGCAGATATTTACACAAATCGTTTGTCGATGTCAAAAACGCGACGTGAAGAGCTGAAGAGTTCCGATCTCGATGTGTCCTGCGGCGGCTGTTGTTGCTGTCAGTGTGACTGACTGTTCATTTCCTTCCTCTCTGTCAATGAGAGGGACGGATAGCATCAGCAGACCAAACAAGCCACACACACACACACACACACACACACACACACACGAACGAGAGTGTAACATGTCACGGGTAGGTGTGGGTTGCGAAGGGATTTCCTCTCTTTGGCACAGCGGTAACACTTGGTAGATGTTTGAGGCGAGATAGCAGCGTGTGTGTGTGTGTGTGTGTGTTCACAGGAAATGGTGTCCTGTTCTACATGTTTCACTCTCACTGATTTGATTGAGGAAGAGAGATAATAAACTTAGTTTGGCTACCACTTCCTGGAATTACCCAGCGGACTCCACACTGGCCCACGTGCACACGCACATGCACGCACACACACACTACACAGCATTGGAGATGTCTCTAATGACTGTTAACGTTGGAGTTCATGCTCTTCTCTGGATTCTCTGCTGATTTTCTTGACTTATTATCACTTCGCCTGCAAGATTCTTTGCACATTTTACATTATTTACTAAAAGCAGTCATACGGAGCGACTTCTGTAAAGATCTCAACAACACTATTATCCTGTTTCTTTAAATGTATTGCTGTGCTCTCACTTCCCAACTCGACACACACACACACACTCACACACACACACTCGATGATGTGATGCCACGTGCTTCCAGACGTCCAGCAGATTCAGAAACATTCATTTGTTTCTTTGCTTTTTTCCGTGACAAGACGTCAGATCGCCGCGATGAAGTGTTGATCTAAAGAAACTGTGTTTGTTTTGCTGTTGTCACGGCGACGTCGGGAGCGCGAAGAGGAGGAGATGGCCCGACTATCACTGCGCCGCCGAGGTTCTTTCTCATTGAGATCATTGTTCGCCAACGTGTTTCTGATTTACCGTCTTGCATGTTTTGCATTGTGGAGTCTCGTTCAGACGCTGTTTGGCTACATTAAAGTAATAATATAGTACGATGTCATGTGATATATCACGTTATAACAACGTGTGTCCTGTGTGCCAGATGATGGTCGACTGGATGTTGAAAACCTTCCCTGGAAAAGAGAGAGAGAGAGAGTACATTTTTTTAGTTCCACTCTCAGAAGAAGTCGTGGTCACGCTGATTGACCGGTGCAGAATCTGGTGAGCGTAAACATCTGTGACTGAAGATCGCGGGGTGCTGAGCTGTTAGATGGGCGGCCCAGATTGATGGAGGGAGCGACAACGAGATGAGGCGTAACACGGCGGGAAAACGAGGCAGGGACCTAATTTCATGAGCAGAGGGAGGCTGAGGAGGAATAAACGGGACGGATGAGAGAAAGGACGGAAAAGCTGCAGGTGGAGATCGACAAAAGCGACCGCGGGGTGACGGATGAGAGGGAATATAGTGACAGGGGAGATAGAGTGGTGAAAGCACGGCTATAAGAGGGGATAAGAAAAGGAGGAGAAAGAGGAGGAGGGAGGTGTGGAAGGAGGGATGAAAAGGGAAGGCGGAGGAGTCGAGTCCCCCCCGCTGAGATCTAATTTCCAGCTGTCTGATAATGCTGCTCTTCTTCGGCCCTAATCTCTACATGGAGGAAATGAAAGAAACACACACACACACACACACACACACACACACACACACGGAAACAGCCTCTGGAGTGTCTGTGCAAACACAACACACACACACGTGTACGTTCCGTGTACGGAGCTGCACGATCAGAGTAGAAAAACATACAGCTGAACGTGAACACATACAGGAGACATGTAAACGTAAATCTACAGAGATGCATTTTCCTCACTCACACACACACACACACACACACACACACACGTATTCCCTGCTGGGAGCCTATTAGTTCCTCAGTGTCGCGGGGTGAGCAGAGGATAATGACTCACAGATCCCTCCAGTATCTGTCTTTCTTCTTTGCAAAGAGAGGAAAGACAGACAGACGGACGGACGCGAGGAGGCCGAGAGGACGCACAACAGGTGCGAGCAAAAACTGCAGACGTCCCCTTTTTTTCTTTCTCCGTTTTCCCTCGTCTCTCCGTGCCAACTCCGCCTTCCATCCGTCCGCTTAATGAACGACGTGTCAGTTTGATTCATGTCCGACGATGACAAATCTGGAGGTCATTTACTGGGGAAGTTATGCAGCGCTGCATCTGAATTGTTTTCAGGCTAATGAAACGTCTCGTATAGACGACAGCAGGTTTTAAATGCAAAGACACGAGAGACGGTCTCTATCATGCCTTTAATTCCTTATTTATTTGCTCAAATCAGCTCTGAATATAGATCATGTGCGTTCTTGTGTGTGTTTCCAGATTGGAAAATGGAGATTATTCACTTCATTTCACCTGAAAAAGAAAATATATCCGATAATGTCTTCAAACAAAGGCTATAATCCTGCCTCTGATCCTCAGGTACTGATGTCGATCAGCAGGCAGAGTGTGTGATAGTGATCTGAATAGCATCGATTTGCTCTGAGGAGAAGCATTACAGCGCCATCTACTGTCCGGAGACGCCTCTGGTCTCTGCACCCGACCTGCCGGGTGGAGTTTGAGCTCTTTCTGCCTCACCTACTCTGGAGAAAGTGTGTTTTTTGTCAGCTCGCCTATTTAAATAAGAGAAACAGATATATTTTACTTGTTGTACTTTATTCCCTCGCTGTGCTTTTGACCCTATCTCTTCCCTCGTCTGCTTTCCCTCAGCGGTGACACTCAACACTGTAATAGCTATTTGATTGCAGCGGCACGCCGGTGACCCGTGCGAGCAGAGAGGGAAGTTACGGTCGCATGTACTGAAACTGTACATTACCTCATAAAGACACGAGCCGCTGCAGAGCTTCAGTGTAATTTGGCGTAATTGTCGGAGCTGCAGTGTAACGTTGCGTCTGTGTTTTCTTTTGCCGACCTGAGAATCGAACGGCCGAACGCGACCTGCTACAGCTCGACATCGAATCCCGCTGCTGTTCAGCGTCAGAGCGTAATGATCCGCCGTCGCCTCGCTTTGATTTATAGGGATTTATTTTTCTGCGCTCCTGAAAGTGTTTTTTTGGGGGGGAAGAAATGTCTCTTTTCAAGATATTGACTGTGAAAGGAGGTAATCTGAGAGCTACAGTAGTACAGTAATCACACACCACGCTGCGTGTTGTGCATTTCGGACCTCTCAGCTCGTTGTTGTGTGTTGACGTCGTAGCTTAGATACTGTAATTTGCAGAGCCGGGCTCCTGTTTACGATCAAGATAATGGAGCTGCCATGTGGCTGCGCTCCGTTTGTGTTGCTTCGGTGCAGTTTCACAGGGTTGTGAGTTCACCGCCGCGACCCCGAGGTTTAATTTCCAAATGCAGATTGTATTTACAAACCGACATGATCACAGACACATGAGTCACAGAAACGGTTTAAAACAATACGATATGATACGGTGTGACGGCGGGCCACCCAGCCTGAAGGAGACGGACTGTGGTTTCATATAAAAACACGTCATTGTGAGGATTGATAGCAGTTGACTTAAGGATGACTCACGTTCGAGACTGACAGCAGTGATTTTTTGCTGATAACTCATCGTGTGCTCTATCTGCAGCCCATCAAGGACCATTGCTCTGTGCAACGACACGCTGTCTGCAGCTAACAATCGCCTGCCATCACTCTTCTTCTATAAATCATCAGGAAATAAAAGAAAATGACCAAAAAGGGCTTCTTCAAATGTCCTGTTTCGTCCAAAACCCAAAAATATTGAGTCGACTGTGATTTAAGAGAAGCAGCCTGGATCCTTTCTGCTTGAATTAATACCTCATCAGTTATCACAATAGTTTGATGCTAACCTCTAAAAAGATCAAACTCGAGACGATCTGGAGAAATTTAATCAACGGACGCACAAACATCTGCACATCCTCAGTGTGGGCGGCGCTCGAAATCTCACCAAAAATCAATTATTACACACATAAAATGAAATTAACCTCCAGTTCCGTCTCTGTCGAATCTCTCTGGAGCGGGTGGCAGTGCGGTCGTCAGCCATTTTTGTTGAGGTAAAGACATCAAGTTGTGAAATTAGCCCCGGCCTTGTAAAGACGGGTGTAGTTCTATCCTGGAAAACATTAACAGTCTGGGGCAATTACCTCCCAATGGCTGCCTTCTGCAGAGTGTGTGAGGAGAACGTGTGTGTTGTGTGTGTGTGCGGGGGAAACAATGTGGACGGTGTTGTGTGTTTGTGTTGTTGCACGCACGTCATGCATGGAGCGTTTTGTGCACCATGTGAGAGCAACATGTGCTGATTGAGCTCTCCTGATGGCTGGGCCCGGCTCTCCACCGACAGTAGCAGCTCGCCTCGCCTCGACTTAGCTCGCCTTTTTTGCGTTCCCATTACTGAAATCTGGTACCTGGTACCTGCTAAAGTGGTAGCTTTTTTAGTATCACCTCCGTATAAGTTCCAACCGAGCTGAGCTGATACTTCTGTGTGACGTAAGCTGGCAGCCGGCCACTGATTGGACAGAGAGCGACGCCACTTGCTGACTCGTGACGAGCGCGACGTCCGAGCATGACACCCGCTACCTTTAAAAACTAGCATCTGCGTTCAGTCAACATAGCGATTACATGGAAGGAACAACGCGCAGGAACACGGCGTGGACCGTGGCAGAGGTGGAGACGCTCCTGAGCGTTGTCGCTGAAGACGCATCCAGAACGAGCTTGATGGTGCGACAGGAAATGAAAAGGTGGACGTGTTTTGCGTCGCCCACAGCTAGCCCTGTTTATGTGTCGCGTGGATAAGTACGTCACTGATGACGACCCGCCCACGTTGATGACGACCCGCCCACGTTGAAGACGACCCGCCCACGTTGATGACGACCCGCCCACGTTGAAGACGACCCGCCCACGTTGAAGACGACCCGCCCACGTTGATGAGATACTAATTCTAGTAACCAAACCAAGTAGAGCCACGCTGAGCCGAGGCGAGCTGGTACTGTCGGTGGAAAAACGGCATAACACACTGATCTGAGATCAGCTCTCGTCCTCTCTCTGTGTCCTTGACCTTTTTTTTATTGTCACATATTCTCCTCTTCCTCTGTTTTCTACATGATCTTCTCTTCATCTTCATCTCTTCTCCTCCATCCATTCCTCTGTCCTCAACCTCCATTCCTGCCATCGCCGTCCTCTTCCTTCTTCATCTTCCTCCCTTCCCTCCTCCTCCCTCCATCGCCCTCCCACCCCCGGCCCACGCCCCCCTCCTCTCCATTAGCAGATTAGATTTAGTCCCATAATGCCACTGGGCACCATGATTTTACCGGCTCTCATTACCCCTAAATCATCTTTTCCTTCTCTCTCTCTCTCTCTCTCCCGTCTCCCGACTATAATATGCAAACACACACTTCTTCTACACACAGACGCGCTCACGCACACACCAGATGCCACACGCCGAGGCCCCGCGCGTCGTAACATCCCTGAATTAGCGGCGGCGGCGGTGATTTGTGATGCGGCGTGATTGGGTGGGAGGGGAAGAATTTGGTTCAATTTCTTCCTGTCCGCATCCATCCTGTATTCCCCTCCATATTTTCCCCCCGGGGGCACGAGTGATTTTCATATCACAACAAGGCGGACTACATTTGCTCACACGCTGTTATACGAGGCGTTTTGTGGCAGAGTTTTCTGGAATGAAGGAACGGCGTGAGATGATTTTTGAAGGACGGGTCATTTCCTTTCTCTCTCGACATGTACAGTAACTGATTGGGGAGAGAAAGGACAGATGTGAAAAGAGGCGACGGAGAGAAAAAACAAAAAGAGTCGGGCGTATTTATGCATGCGAGCGAGCGGCCGTTAGTTCAGAGCGTTCATCATTCCCGTTGTGTCAGCGTCTTATCGTTTATTATGGCGGCGGGTGAGTTAGCTGTACTTTTACCCTATGTGACAAAACTGCTGATCACCGCGTCCGTTTTAATCACGCCGCGACAGCTTCAAGCACATTTGCGGCGGCGTTCATCTACATGCCGCGCCGAACGCACCACATATTAAGTACCGTCACGTACCGAGATAACACACAGGCTATTAGCATTTCAGGCGTATCGGCCCCGGAGTAAAACAGACGCTGTATGGAAAATGGAACAAATATTGGTGTAGAGGAGGGAAGACAAATGAAACAGAACGTGGTTTTTTTTTCTTTTCAGCTGACTTATGATCAGATAAGTTATAGATTGTTTTAAGCTTCATAAGATTTTTGTAATGACCAGTGAATTAACAGACAAACAAACAGGTCGTAAGAAGGTTCGGTACCCAGGAGATCAGTCAGAACTGGTCATGGTTTGGGTTCAGTCCTGTTTGTATCCTCAGGTGTCTTGTTGTCTTTTTCCCGCCATCTCTCGCTGATCGTTCCCGTCACTCTTCGTCAGTTTGTCTGGTTTCATCCTGTGTTCCTGAGCCGGTTCCTCCGTCATCACGTGTCTCTTCTGGTTCGACCTCAGCTTTGTATTTCTCGTTAGTTTGCCTTTTTTAAAATTTTGAATCTTTGGACTTGAGTTTATCATTAAAGTTTGCTTTTTTGTTCTTTTACCTGCCGACATCAAAGAAGAGAGAACTACAGATCAGTCAAAAGCACAAGGGAAGATGATCTGGTACAGAGGGAGGGAACGACTATGTTCATGCCCCGTTTACACGAAGGGAAAACGCAGATATTTCCAGGCGGTTTGGCCTCTCATTTACACGAAAACCCCGTTTTTATCACAGAAAACGATTATTTCTAAAAACTCCGGGCAAAGTGGAGAATTTGGAAAACTCCGGTTATGTGTTGTCGTGTCAGCTGGGAGAAACGGGGTTTTAGGTTCTCACGCTCATTAGGCTATGTGCCAGAAAATGCTTAACGTCATGTGAGCGTTATTTTGAAAGGAACAGGAAGTCGCTCGTGTCACTCGTTGTTGTTGATTCTGAGGATTCTGATTGGCTTGCATGGCTTTATCCTTCTCCCTACACTGCCGCCCAGAGGTTTGGCAGAGTTATAATGGCGCTCGACGGCGTATTTATGCGGGTTGATGTAAATGACAACTTTTTTGGAAACGAAGGGGGGGAAATATTCGTTTCTCTAAATACCCTGCTACGTATAAACGTGGCCTCAGACTATCAGTCCAAATCTGTTTCCTGGTATATCCAGATTGATTTTAGAAAGTCTGGACAGCAAAAAAAAACAGAACCACGAAATCTGATTTCACCGAATCGGATCCAAACCACACGTGGAGGTTGATTTCTACAGATGTGTCTCTGTCTGTCGCTCATGTTTGACTCTTCTGTGACACAAAACGTCAAATCCAGAGTGAGAGCTGTGCATCAGTAGTCACGCTAAGCTAATCTGCTCCGCTACCTGACAATATGAAAGGATAACTGATCGTGCTTCCTGTGTTGGAGAGCCACGACTGGCGTGCAGAGCTGCTGGAGCCTCTCGTCGTTACACCAGACACTGTTCTTTAGATCTGATTTGAGAAACAAATCCGATTTGGGTTGCAGTCTGAACAACTAACCACAGGAAGTAACGAGACTCAGGTAACTCAGGGCGGAGGCGGGCGAGTCTGGTGCAGCGAGACGACAGGAAACACAGAATTAAACAGGAAGTGTGATTCTGAGAAACGGAAAACACAACCTGAACACGCAGAGCAAGACCTCGATCATCAATCATGTTTAAATTACCGTCGCGTGTTCATGATTTATTCATTTGTTCTAGTAGAACATTTTTATCTGTAGTTTCTCAGCACTGACCTGGTTTTTAAACCTGATCATCTTGTTTCCCGTCTCTTTTTTTAACCCGGGCGACTCGACTGAAAATCATTTCCTGCACCTGTTCTGTTTTCTGTCTCGAACCGCGGAGAAAGTCTGCCGCGGAGGAACAATAGTGCCGAATCTGGATCCACTCAATCTAATCTCTCAGCCTTAATGGGCACTGCTGCTTTTCAGACACACCCTGCGACGCACACACACACACACACACACACACAACATCATGAACACACACACACACACACACGGAAATGCATGTGGTTTCAGCCATAATAACATTTATTCAGCCAGTACACACACACACACACACACACACACACACACACGCACACGCAGGTAGATGCTGACAGTCCCGGCAAGGATATGGATTCAGTCGAATGCACACACACACACACACAAACATTTATAAACACACACACACACACACACACAGACACACACTCACATAGATCCCTCTCTTCCAGTTAGCCCTGACATTAGCCACTCGCTGTTTCTAACTGGATCACGGGGCTTACTAAAGAGATTAGGGCCTAGAGACAGCATAGCAACCACACACACACACACACACACACACACACACACACACACACACAGAGACACACACTCTCACGTATACACACAGACAAAAGGTGCCTTCTTTCTCCCTGGTTGTCTCTTTTATTCCTTTCTCTTTCTCCATCTCCCCAACTTCTCTCTTTCTGAACCAAACACACACACACACACACACACACACACACACACACACACTCCACCAGACAGGCCCTGAGGCTAAGAAGACAGCAGCCAGTAGCCATTGTGGAAGACGGTCTGTCAGAGGAATTAGCCCGCCGCTGCCTGGGCAGGGAGGATGACAGCGTGCTCTGTTAGCCATCACAACCACTTTATTTCACCGAGCACGCTCAGACAGAAACGAAAGCCCGCTGCGCTGCTGCGTTACGAAACACCAAAGAAGAAGAAAGTTCTTATTTAGGGAGCTTCTCAGACACGACGGGATGTTATGAGGAGCAAGTCTTATAATGTTTAACTGATCTTGAAATTCTTATTGCTGGTTCATGATCTCATTTGTTTTCCGAGTTGTTTCCGGACGCTGACTTCGCTGCACCTGCACTTCGGGCTCACATGATTCAGCCTCTTTGAAGCTCCGTGGGTCGGGATTCTGTTTTTATAGCTCAACAATGTTAGTTAACCCTCGACAAACCAGCTGGTGTGTTACACATCCAAATAAAACTGCTCAGAGTCAGAGTTTAGTCATTATTCTCACACAATCGAGGACAAACATCAGTGAATCTGTGCAGAAAACATATCAAGAGTGTTTCTTAACGCCTCACAATAATAACTTCTGCTGTGTTTGAAAAAATGTTAATGACTTTAAATGGTGCAAATTTACTATTGAACATCAAAATAATATTATGTTGCTTCCCCAGAAACCGATCAAAACAAGCCAAAAGTCTTTAGTCGTGAGGTTTTTAACACGAGTGCTCCACTGTGCGACTAATTGTTAATAGACAACAGTCAAATATTTAGTATCAGGCAATTTTCTGACCGACTTTCAGACAATCTTACGTTACGTAATGAGATTTTGGCCCGAAGTGACTAACATCAGTGAATCTGTGCAGAAAACATATCAAGAGTGTTTCTTAACGCCTCACAATAATCAAATCTTTAATCTGCCTCCACTTCTGCTGTGTTTGACAAAATGTATATGACTTTAAATGGCACAAATTTACTATTGAACATCAAAAAAGAACAAGCCAAAAGGGTTAAATTCCTTTAGTCATGACGTTTTTAACACGAGTGCACCATTGTGCGACTAATTGTTAATAAACAACAGTTAAATATTTAGTATCAGGCAATTTTCTGACCGGCTTTCAGACAATCTTACGTTACATAATGAGATTTTGGCCCGAAGTGACTCGAGAAAACTTGCTTTGCACACGAGGGACTGCGCCAACCTTTACCCGGGAACACGTTACATCATCGTGGGCGCGCAGGAGCCTCGACTCAGTTACATCTCAGTGCGCTCACGCTCACATTCGCCTGCGACTCTTCTCCCAGCAGCATGAAAGGACACACGGCCGCTTCCCAAACGCAGAAGAGACAACAAAGGCTCGCTGTGTTTCCTTTCTCCTGCTCTCTCACACACACACACACTCTCATTTTATCTCTCACACGTTTTCTTTTTCAATACTATACACTTTGACACACACACACACACACACACACACACACTCTACGTCTCCCTCTGACCCTGGCACCGTCGAGACACCTGCGCTGTTCTGTTCTGTTTCTGTGCTAAAAGTTAATTGGCCCACCGGCAAAATGGCCTGCGGTAACCTTGACAACGCTGACCTGCTGAGAGACGGATCAGAACTCGGAGAGATGCCTCAGTAACACACACACACACACACACGCACACACAACACGGACGATTTCAAAGACACACACACATTATATATGAAGCTGAGTACCGAACATGCTGTACACAGTGTTTAATATGGACACACACACACACACACACACACTTATATAGTAGTGCATATTCACTCCCCCTCTGCAGCACACACACACACACACACACACACACCCCTTCTTCTGTCCAATCTGCTAATTTGCGGTGTATTATTTATGGGTGCTGAGGTGCTCCCCAGATGCTTATAAAGGCAAAACGCAACCGTCAGCTCCTTTTCCACACCTCCTTCTCCTCCACCCTTCTCCTCTCCACACCTCCATTAACCCCTCACCCACTCTCCTCCCTCTCCACCTTCTCTACTCCCTTCAGTGTTTCCTCGCATCCCTCCATCACCTGTCGGCTTCATGCCCCCCCTCCTCATCACTTCACCTGGCCTCCGGTCGACCCCCGTCCGTCCGCGTCCATCTCCGCTTCCGTGACGCCGATTCGGCCATTCAGTGAAGAGTAAAACAGGGTTGTTGGGTTCGTGCTCGCTTTAATGGCGACTCCACGCAGCATCTATCTTCTGTTCGTACATTACATACAACCATTAATCAGTTCCCTTCACCAATTTACCTGAAAGGCTTGTAGTCGTGATTGACCACACGCACTTAACCATTTCAGTGTTTTTCCTGCTGAAATGATGCTTTTTCTGTCTTTTTTCGCTTCCTGTTTTCTTCTTTTACCCACTCCTTAATCCTGTGTTTTTATTCTAACACCTGATGAAGCTTAGCAGATAAGCAAGGATTGGCGTATCAAACCAGAGGCTTAGGAAACTCTCTGTCAACTAAGTGGCTCTCAAGTAGCCTCACGTCGGTTCAACAATTTCCCAGAGAACAAATCCATTTAGTCAAGGAGCTTTGGCCTTTCTCTCAAAATGAGAATCTCCAGCCTAAAATCCTCAATCAGACATATTGCTTCAAATCCATTTCTTCACTGAGGATCATTCTCCTTCACACGGGAGAATCCATTACATATTTATCTGTTTTGATGGAGATGAAGTGCATCGCAATGCCGTGCACTTATTCCACTTAGGTGTCAATTATGCACGCATACACTTAAAACAAATGTCATGAATCCTGTTAGTGAGAAATATTTAGCATCGAGGTTTCAGTGAGAATTGATCGTTATTGCTCAGCACAGCTGATCAGTTTGAGCCGAAGTGAAGTGAAGGTAAAAACAAACATGGTAATTTGGCAGATTTAAGAGCTTTAACAGCTAAATTCAGGTCAAGAAGCAACACACAGAAAAATAAAGGTGCTAACTGGAACCAAAAATGGTTCTTCGGAGTGATGCCATAGAAGAACCATTTTTAGTTCCACAAATGAAGTTCTTTGAAGAACCATTCCTGCAAACGGTTCTTTAAAGAACCCCCAAAGGTTCCTCAAAGAACCATCAAAAAATGGTTCTTTGACGCACCATTGGTGCGTAAGAACCATTTTTTGATGGTGCTGCTCTGCAAAAAAACTACTGAAGAACCATTTAAAATAGGTTCTTTACTGAACCAGTTGGGTCCACAAAGAACTTTCTTGAAAATCGTTCCTTAAAGAACCTATTTCTGCTAAAGTTCTGCTAAAGTTCTCAAAGAACCATCAAAAAATGGTTTTTAGCACCATTTATGGTGCGTCAAAGAACCATTTTTTGATGGTTCTTTGAGATCGATTTTCAAGAAAGTTCTTTGTGGACCCAACTGGTTCAGTAAAGAACCTATTTTAAATGGTTCTTCAGTAATTTTTCAGAATAAATGGTTCTTTGAGCATTTTAAATCAAATCATTATGGGTACGTTGAAAACAAGTACGATAACAAAGTTGTTGGCCGTTTTGTATTGACACTCTTTTTTATTTCATTGCCAGCTATTAAGACACATTATTATACGTTCTGTGCAGAACATGGACGTTGCAGGTTTCAAGTTAAAAGAGCTGTAAAACCTTTGAAACTACACAAACAGAACAGCCTCCTGCACACAATCCACTGTCCAAACAGTTAGTTTAGTCAATAGGTGTCTCAGCAATCAGACACAGAAACCTTTATATAACCAACATTACTGTCTACAACAAGCAAGAGAATACCGTTTAAAATAAATTTAAAATAGAACTTTGCTTTTCAAGACCTGTAGAAACCCGAACAAGTGCACACAGATTCATATATTATATATATATATATTATATAACCTTAAAACTTAGAAGAACGAGCCATATTAAACAAGCAGTGCATGAAACCAGAAGTCGACAGTGAATTCTTGTATCTTACTAATGTAGTGAAGTTACGTCACGTTAATAAGGCAGCATGAGCGTAACAACTCACAGTTGTAAAGGAAATGACAGAAGTTATGTATTGATTTCAACCCAAACCACAATGTTTCCCCAAACCTAGCCAAGAAGTTTTCTTGGCTTCACCCGACCGAACAATCGACCGTTTAAGTATGAGGATGTTTTGGTATCAGCTGATCTGTTGTTCAATCAAAGTGATTTTGAAGCTGTGATTTCGAGATAAAAAAGTTACATGATGTTATTTGAAAAAGATAAAGAAACCACCTGGTGTGTAGTCGACGCTGTGTCCTCTCAAATCTCCTGCTGCTTTTTGTGATTTTCATCTTAATTGAAGGATTACAGCATCGTCTATAGATTGAGACAAAACTCCTCGCTTCTTTGGCTTTCAGAATACAGCGGATACGCCGAGAACCACAACATTTCATTATATATATCGCAGCTTTGTTTGAGTTGTTTGATTTTATACTGTGTGTTACTCCAGCGTGCATTCATCTCCATTACGGGTGAAGCACCCTGAGTGCGCTCACAGTTAGCTTTAGTTTTATACGACTTGGGCTGAATAGCTAGTAATCAAATTGCGGTTTGCTAAGAGCGAACATAACGCCGTGGCACGGGCCCTTTCTCCTCCTGGATGTAAATGTACGACACTAAATCTGCTTTAATAGAAAGACAAAGAAATATCTTTCGTCTGTACGTCTGCGATCTATCCACCCGTCCCTCCATCCGTCTCTCCGTGGTCTGCTTCTATCTTGTTAATCCAGCCCTCCGCCTGCCTCCATCTATCTCTCCCCTCTGTGTCCGTTCGAATGTCGTCTCTTGATCCGTCGCCGCTGAAGTTTTATTAGCTCCATAAATGTCCCTAAGAGCCTGCAATATCGCTTAGCTGGAGCACTAGAAGAAGAGGAAGAACCAACAGGAGAAGAGAGAGAGGGAGAGGAGTAATATCGCTTAGTCCCGCGGACGACAATTCAAATAAGAAAATGCATTAAAACAAAATGGCGTCGGGGACATTAAAGTGAATTAGCCAATTACAAATGACCATGTGTGCGCCCCGCTGCCTTAACCTCTCCAACTATTTTATTTTTTTTATTTTTTTTCCACGATGGTAACTCATCTAAATTTGTTGGACGTCTTTCGGGCGCGGGGCCAGAAAAGCTTTTATATCCATAAAGGCCTATGGATCACAGAGAATTGCATTAAGCTGTCCAATTTAATTACAGTATCGACAAAACATAATAGATACTTACAGCCGTATACGGAGAGAGCGATGGGTAGAGGAGGGGGGAAGAGAGAGAGAGAGAGAGAGAGAGGGAGGGAGGGAAACCAAAAGTGCAGACAATGTCCATTTATAATGCTGATGCAGTGTACGTATCGGAGGAGGCGTTTGAGAAATGTGCGCGCGCGTGTGTGTGTCTACGTAGGCGTCGGTCTCTTACCAAGGATTTGCAAAGGACCCACGAGAGCTTTTGAGAACGCTTAGTTTGATTTAGATGCTACAGCTCCCCGTCGGCCCTGATGGCTGTTTCACTTTTGCAAACACACACACACACACACACACACACACAGTGTCCCTCGTAAAAACACACACCTGTCCACACACACACACACTAACTCAGATCAGCGTAATGGAGCGAGTTAGGAGAGTGGCGGTCCCGTCCCGTCCCGTCCAGTCCAGCCCGGCTGTCATCCTCCCGTCTACCGTGATCAATAGAGGAGGGGTGGGCGATATTTTTATTCATAAAGCGCCCACTTAATTAAATCAAGGGGAGTGGAGCAGAGGAGGGAGGAGGAGGGCTACGAGACGAGGCAAGGGCACCGAGTCAAACGACGGGTGAGGAATCACAACGACTGGAAGGAGAACGGCAAAAAGGGGAGAAAACGTGGACGGAAGAACTTTTGTCTGTCGCCGCCGTCATACAACAGTCGGACAGACTTCCAGGTCCGGTGTGGAGGATTTGGGGTAATTTAGACGGTGAGGGTTGCAGATTGCGACCAACTGAATACCCCTCGTCTCACCCTCCCCTGCGGTGGCTGCTAGGAACGTGACGGACCCTCCGTAGAGGCGCGTTCTAGGCTACCGTAGAAACATGATGATGCAACACGGCTGACTTGAAGAGGACCTGCTCCCTCTGTAGATATAAAAAGACTCATTCTGAAGTCGTGAAAACACAACAATTCTTAGATTCAGTTGATTATAACAAGTATTATATTCCGTTTCCCTTAAGGCAGCGTTACACAACTGCGTAACCACGGAGACCCCCGAGCCCTCATAGTTCTCCGTCGTGGTGCCGGATACGCAATGCAATTTCCCGCCCGATCAGTCGTCATGAAACGCTACGAGCTGCAGGACTGCTGACCAATCGTAGCCCTTGCCGTCTCCGTTGTCGCTTGACGGAGTGACGGACACTTAAAAAAATATTTCGTCCGACTACGTAGAGGGCTCTCCGCGACCTACGTACAGCACTTTACGCAGTAGTAAAAATTAGGCTTTATATCTTACACACCTTCCCTCTGCTTGACCGATGCAAACCAAATGCTGGTTCTGGCCTGGTGCTCATGCTGGTTCGGATTTGGTTCAACCTGCCAACTTTTTTGCTTTTCCACGGGCTTGAGAGCCACCGAAGAGTCGCGTCATTTAACGTATACGTCTCCAATTTCCCAGCATTGCTAGGAACAAATATGGCGGACTACATCGACTTTGCATCCAAACATGAACGGTCCTCGGACCACTGCGGCTTCTATTTGGCGTCCACAGTGAAAATCTTTTGTTTATTCTCCCATGGATAACTCAGAACACGCTACATTAGTCCTGGTTTTTAAAAATGGTATAACCGTCTTGAACCACCTTGGTTGAAAAGGGGTAACTGGTCCTAACTGTGTCTGATAGAAGGTCGTTTATTTTTACAGCAGTATTTTCCAGTTTCCTCAAAAAATAACATTTATTATGTTATATAAAGGACAATCTATCAGGGAACACAGGCAGTCTTGGAAGAAATGCAGAGAAGTATTACAAATAATCAAACTAGAACTTCCAAACTTGGCAAAAGAGAAAAAAAAAAAAATGTGAATATAGGATGTACTTGAGTCCGGAGACCATCAGCAGTTTGGAGCCCAAACCAAATGACATTTGGCAATGAAAAATGACTTTAAGCTGTAAAAACTTTCAAACATAAAAAAAGTCCTCACTGTACAGTCGCACACTGCGGTCCTACTGTCTGCAATGCGCTGCCAGCACGTCGGATGATATATTTCCCCCCGGTCTGTTGGCACGAGTCAGAATCACTCAAGCAGAGTGGCTCCGTAGCCAAGACTCGAAGACTCGCTCGTAATGGGAGGACGACATTTTTGAATGCATGGAGCTGTACGTCTGCAGCATTTATAGTCTGTATGTTTTCATAGGAAAAATGAAGGTTATTGCTGTAAGTTCGCCCAGTAACAGAACGGTTAGCGTGTCGTACACGGAGGCCGGAGGGGAGTTATTTCACTCAGATGGCTCATTGTGACAGCCAGTGTGATGATATACATAAATACCAGCTGGGTCATTCCATGAAATCGGTCATAAAATTACAGTAACAACAAACAAAGATGTAATTTGAAAATATAACATTACCATGTCTTCTCTCCTCAATAAAACATCAAATTAAAATCAATTAAATATTATTTTAAATAATAAAAATGATTTTTAAGCTGATGAGGGTGAGGTTTTTGGCCTGTCCCTCACTGTTGTTGTTGTACGTCAGCAGGACTTTTAATTTGTAAAATGTTGGCAAAATGTTAAAATGTTCACATTTACATCATCTCTGAACCAGGATGCTAACAGCTCAGTGACAAGTAAGTTTTGCTCATCTCTGATGTGCTATTTTTGATGTTTTTTCAAGGTTGAACCAGGGGGACAAGCATACAACGTCAACCCTGTTACCATTTTTTAACATATAAATCCAAACAATTATTTATTTCTCATAATATAATCAATATGTACATGTAATTTCCTTTCAAAGTACATAGCATGTGCTTTAGCTATCATTTGTTTTAGCTAGCAATGGGCAAATTAGCTTGAAATGGTCAACCCTGTTACTGTCAACCCTGTTACCTTTCCAGTAACAGGACTTGACTAAAACAGTTATAAAATATGAAATTCCATAGCTGAGATGGCACAACATAATTTCTTGTCATTTTAAACTGTCTTTAATTCCTGGCTACTGAAAAAATAGCAATTAAATATAATTTAAATTTTAACTTTTCAAAGTTGAAAAGGCACCGATTTCATGGAATGACCCAGCTAACAATAAGGGAGAAATCCATCCACATGTCAAAAGAGCCCTCTGATTCTTTATTTATCAATTCATACAAAGTGACAAAAAATGTTTTAATAGGAGTCTTAAAGTCAGAACATGAATCCGCTGAGTTATTCTGCTTTTACAGCTATAAGAACACGTTTAAACTATCTGCTATCCGAAGCATTTTCTATATATATTTATTGTGACTGAAAGGCAGCACTTAACAGTAAGTTAAAGTGGTATAAAGGACACTTTAATAGTTCCAAAGGTTACGGATACAACCGGATATTTAATCACTTCTACAGTAGTGTAATACCTGCCGCATGACTTTGGTCGTACCCTACAGTGGAGTGCCTTAAAAAACAAGGGGAATATGAGCTAGCCAGCAGTCGATATTTATTACTCTCTTTATGGAACAATATTAAATGCAGTTACAGCCCCCGAGGGAGAGAAAAGAGACAGACAGAGGGGGAGAGAGAAAGTGAGATAGTGGACGGGGTGGAAGAAGAAAAAAAGTGAGAGAAGAGGATGAGAGCCAAGTGGACGAGAGGAGAAGCAGAGAGAGCTAACTATTGAAGGTCTCTCAGGTTTCACAGAAGAAACTGTGCCACCTCCGTCTTCCCTCTCGTCTTTTTCATCTCTCCCCTGGAGTCCAGCCAAGGGTCATCCCTCTTTCTTTCTTCCATTACAGCCGCTCTTCTTTTAATAAAAGACACACACACACACTGTACTTTGTCCACTCTCCTCTCGCCCGCTGTTCCTCCCACGCAGAGACACACAAATTCTACCTGACACGCGGACGCACACCTTTTCGCCTCCCCTCCTTGTCATCTCCGTCCGACCGAGACCTCCCGCGACGCCCTTCGCGACACGATATCAAAACAGGCCTGTTTCCACTCCTCTCCGGCTCTACGGGTTAACGGTTCAGAGTGGCCCCGGCTCATATCTGGACCGGCCCGAGGGCGGATCCGTCTAATATCTGGAGCCCGCTGTCACACGAAGAAAGTGTAGGGTGAAATAGCCGGAGAGAAAAGTTAATTTGTTCTGTCTGTGCGACTGAAACAGAGCAAAAAGATAGACGTGTGTGCACATGTTGCTGTTGTATATCTGCATGTGTGTTGCTGAGGTGTGTGTGTGTGTGTTAAGGGTTAACGGCAGCGTCTGAGGAGGAACAATTACACCCGTGTAGCTTTGTGTGTGTGTTTCCTTGTGCTTCAAAGGGTTAACAGTAATATCCGAGGCGGCAAAGGGTGACCTGGCGAGTGTTATTATTCTCCTCACATGAATAATGGAAGTTAATATGGAGGAGGTGATAGCTGGGAGCACACACACACACACACACACACCAACGCCACCATTACCCCCAACCAGAGGAGGATCTCGCTGTCATCCCCAATACTTCCAGACTTCTAGGGGCCACAGAGCGTCTCCGTGCCCAGAGAGGAGAGGCCTCGGCTGGGGGGGAGCTCTGAAAACGAGGGTGGGGGGTCTTTGTGGTGAAAAGGGGGGAAGGTCTGGAAGACATTTGGTCAAAATTCAATCAATTATACAGTACTTAGGAAGCCATGAGAAACAGAATTGATAATGGAAGGCTGCTTTTTCTTCTTCTGCTGCTGCTGTTTGTAGTTCGTCCTCTCTCTCTTTTCATTCTCGTCTTAATTTCCTTTGTGTAAACGTGAACTCTCGTGAACTTCTGCCTTGTTTGTCTTGTCTCCATCCAGCTCTCCAACAGACCCGCAGTTGTTTTCATAATCAGTACCACTATAATTTACAGAATTTGTCATCCTAATAGAACTGATGTATAATTCAAACAGCCATCCGTCTCTTTAATAGAATTTTTGGGGAGATTAATTGCCCTCTCCCTCGAACGCTGCGGCAATAGAGGAGGACCAAAAAGGCTAAATCCAATAATTGAAATGTGGGAGCAGATTGCTAGACACTGGTGTACAAACCATCCCGCTGTCCGAGTGTGTGTGTGTGTGTGTGTGTGTGTGGTGAGTCTATCAGTGAGTGTCCTTTTCGAGGATCACAGGCCAATCTCCTGTTGGTGATAGCCTTCTCTCTGCTCAAAGGTCGGCAGGTATGAGTCACACGGAGACGAGAGGAGGACAGCTGTTTACAGGAGGACGTACGTAACGCGGCTCTGGATGATGTCGAACGAGCTCAGACATTAGTTTTACATTAAGATACAGAGGTTATTTTAATGTATGCCAGCACGTAAGGTCACATCGAAACTCTGCCAAATGGCAGCCAGAGATACCGTTCACACCTGCCAACGTGACGCTGCGACGGAGAGGATGATTTATACGACTCCGGTTCTACGAGTGATTGAGTCTCTTCTTCTTTGGACCCGTTTCATCCGTTTTTAGCTGCTCAGTGATGAGTGACGCACGTCAGGCAAGGTCATCTGCATGTACTCACCTCTGCGTCTGGGTCGGGTTGCCAGGTACCACGACACGTATCCCCCAAAGAAAAACATCCCTTTGGTTTTATCGCTATGAAATCGTGAGATTAAAGGGAGAAATTATGAACCGAGAGATGAGTAGGACTGAGGGATAGCAACAGGAAGTGCAGGTGTGCATCTGCTGATATATCTTCTCAATCAGAACGTTTTCTGCTAAAGTTTCAGTAGTTATTCAATTCTGGTTATTCAATAGGACAAATTTCTGTCAGGGTTTTGTTTTTGTTCATGGCACCGATTAATCTGTAGAAACATTTCAAACAAAACACGTCGACAGTTGTTGGGTTGTCGGCCTTTGTGGTTACTCTCAATCAAATACGATAAAGCAAATTAGCCGGGTTTTGAAGTATTTAACTTTTAATCAACAATATTTAGAGACATTTTCTCCAAACTGTTGCACATTTAGTGATTCCTACGCTATCCCCCACTGAAAAACATCCCTTTGGTTTTATCACTATGAAATCGTGAGATTAAAGGGAGAAATTACGAACCGAGCGAAATCGTAGGACTAAGGGATAGCAACAGGAAGACTCTAGCAAAAATCACGTTGGCAGCTTTCTGCTTTTTGCAGCGTGGTCCCACCTGATCAGAACGTTTTCTGCTAAAGTTTCAGTAGTTATTCAATTCTGGTTATTCAATGGGACAAATTTCTGTCAGGTTAATGTCCCATTAATCTGTAGAAACATTTTAAACTAAAATACGTCGACAGTTGTTGGGTTGTCGGCCTTTGTGGTTACTCTCAATCAAATATGATGCAAATTAGCCTGGGTTTTGAAGTATTTAACTTTTAATCAACAATATTTAGAGACATTTTCCCCAAATTTTAACTGTGAATGTTGCACATTTAGTGATTCCTACGCTACGACACAATACTGTTGTGCTTCGCAAGTAACCAACACAACATCAGCTG
>CM077794.1:3689089-3774089 GCA_039737535.1 Lagodon rhomboides
GTCACCATAGGTCCACGACATGGTCCACGGGAGAACAGGAGTCTGTTACAGGTTGGATGTTCTCGCGGGAGTTCGAAGTATCTCGATATTTCAGAAAAAAATTACTCCGAAAAACAGAAAAAAAAATTACTCAGAAAAACAGAAATAATTATTCAAAAAACAGACAAAATAAATTACTCAGAAAAACAGAAATAATTATTCCAAAGAACAGACAAAAAAATAAATTACTCAGAAAAACAGAAATAATTATTCCAAAAAACAGACAAAAAATAAATTACTCAGAAAAACAGAAATAATTATTCCAAAAAACAGACAAAAAATAAATGACTCAGAAAAAGAGAAAAAATTATTCCAAAAAACAGACAAAAAATAAATTACTCAGAAAAAGAGAAAAAATTATTCAAAAAAACAGACAAAAAAATAAATTACTCAGAAAGACACAAATAATTATTTAGTAAAACAAACCAAAAAATAAATTTATCAAGTGAATGCAATACGCTTCCGTAGCTTATGACCTATATTTATGTTTATTGTTGGGCTGAGACCTCTCGTTTCCTCCTGGAGTAACAATTCTCCCATAATTCTCCTGATTTCTGACGGAGGGAATCAGTGATGCTCCGACGAAACTTAAGTAGCAGCGCTGAATTTTCTCTCAGCGACACATTTCCTCATAATTTGTTTCCCTGAACCTCCCTTCTCTATTTATTTAGCTGTTCATCACCTCTCTCCCTCGTTTATTCCCACTTTTCTTATCTTCCTCTCCTCTCTCCTCTGTCTCCGGAGAGATTTTGTCCTCACGTCAGGCGCTCGATATCCCCCTGTCATTTATTCATGACGTCCTAATCACCAATAGTGTGATCAATTCGCTGCCTGATCGATGCCTCTCATCAATAGCGGCTGATCAATCGGCCCCGATGCTGCGTAGGAAACTACTCGACAGACTCCTGGGGGTAAACAATGTCTTGAATGCGAGAGAGTTCGATTCGGGGGGTTAGATAGAGCAGAGTGGAGTTTGTGATAACGACAACACAGCCGAGTTATTCTGGAGAAAAAAATCTGATTAACAAATCTTCTGTGTGTAAATTAAAGTTTGCTGTTGTGTTTCATCAGCCGCGACCACATGACAGACGAGTGGACGGAAAAACAGAGCGGAGCGTAATAACTACAAGATGCAAAGAGATAATAACACATCCTGCTGGAAGCTGAGGGAGACGTGAAGCGAAGGGATGATGATGATTCAAATATTCAGATAATAACAAGCAGAGTTTTTAAACAATAAACAAGATAAGAGAAAGTTGCCAACAATTGATTTCAACTTGGAATTAAATAAATCATCTGAGCGATCGCTGAAGCAAAGACGGGTCATGTTTGATCGCATGCCGGCTCCATCTGTTATATTTATCCTCCGGACGAGCGCGAGATGAAAATAAATCATCATTCCGTTCGTTCCAATGTGCCGATGACGATCACGTGACGTGAATGAAAAGCTACCGGAGCAGCAGAAAACTTTGTGGTGAGAACTGTTTACACTTTTCAAGAATGAACTGTGAACCTCGGCGTTCAGCAGCTCCGGTTTGGTCCAAATAAACCTTTAATTCACCCCGTTAGATGTGAAAACATCAGGAGAGAGAGGCCAGATAGTGTCGAGGACAGGAGAGAGAGAAAAGCCAGAATATCTACTTTCATCTGAGTGATTGAGGGTTTATTTGGACCGAACCAGCGATGGTGATTGTTGGAACAGTGGAGAGATGGATCCAGATGTTTGTGTTGAGTTTCATGCTGATAGGAGCTGTTGCTGGTTTATCAGAAAGGATTTTACTCCTTTAAAGTTATTAAAGTTTTACACATTTAAGTGTGTTCACAGGTCTTTTGTGGCTCCAGAGGAAGCTGAACGTAGAACCAGAGATATATATCTCCTTAACCTAGTGACTACATTACCCACAATGCAGTTTAGGCGCTGAGTGACATCACTGGAGACAATTTATCAGATTAGATGCTGTAGGTTAGACCTGTACTTTAAAGGGATATTCCGGTGTAAATTTAATCCATGGTCTAACACACCGTGACACCGAGTAAGACTCCCCCTCGAGAGGTCAAGTTAGCTGACCGCTAGCTTAGCTAGTTTTAGGATGAAAATGTCTGATTATTACTCCATTACTTCCGTTATTTTCCCTGTCAGCTCTCGATAATAAGAACTGAGCATTCCATGGAGTAATAATCATACATTTTCATCCTTGAGCTGCAGAAATCTACTGCACTCGGTAATCGACTCGTCAGGGCTTCCCCACACAGGCAGGCTGCTGGAGGAGAGGGTGAGTTGTGCTGTGTTTTTAATACAAATCCAGCAAAGCTAGCAGATGTTTGATGCTTCGTACTGTGTGCTGGGACTGTACATGTACTGTTGCTGAAGTTTGCTGCTGTTCTCACCATTAATTGTGGCTTTTTGATGGCGGTTTCTAGTTGGAGACATAAGCTGCAGTGTATTGTTATCGTGCGGTCTTTTCTGAGGTTGCTAAAACTAGCTAAGCTAGCGGTCAGCTAACTTGACCTCTCGAGGGGGAGTCTTACTCGGTGTCACGGTGTGTTAGACCATGGATTAAACTTACACCGGAATATCCCTTTAATGTGTAAATTTGGTGGAGTCACCCTTTAACGAAAAAGTATCCGAAGGGATCCTTTCCGTAATGTTGTCAGACAAAAACAAAGTACTTTGAGGATGGAAGCTCTCACATTACATCCCGTAACCAGGCTGAGGTGATGCTCTTCCATTATGTGAACACGTTGCCGGGTTTAAAAATAGCTGAACTCCCTGTTAAAAAGTGGAAACATAAACACCTGCAGTTCCCCTGGCGACTCGTGAACCAGCCTCGTGGTGAGATTTGTCTCCTCAACCACAAGAATCCTGCTCGTCAGCGTCTCTCCACGTCTGACATGTGCTGCTAATTGGCGTCCGGCCTCTGCTAGTCGTGTCTCTAACTGTGATTATGTTACTGAGCAGAGACGTTTGCTCGTCCTGTTTCTCCACAGAGGGTTTCACGTTATCTCGTAACATAAAACCCGCGTGAGCATGAGACGGTGTTTTCTCAACGACTTCAGATGGATTCGTGCTCACGGAGGCCTCAGGAGGAGCTCTGGGCCCGGGTTTGGGTTGGCACCGTCACAATCACAATATTATACCCCGCGAGCAAAAACAGTGCTTAGCTAAGCTTAGCGGGAAATTTACAGAGACAATTACAGCAGAGCGCCTGAATTTATGTCCCCTTTACATCCGTATTATCAGCCGCATACATCACCTCCAAACTCTTTGTGTCCTTGAACTGTGAAGATCTACGCTTTTTTTCTTCTTCTTCCGGAGGCTAATCTGTGAATTGATTAATATGCATCTCGCTGCAGATCAGTAATTCACAGTTAGGATGAAGGCGAATGTGCTCTTCTGGTTACTTTCCTCTCCCAAGTGTGATGTAAGTTCAATATGGCCGCCAAAGTCCACAGGAGATTATTACTCTCAGGTTAAATGGAGCTGAAAGTGGCTGTGCTCTGTGCTGCTGCTGCCGTGTGTGTGTGTGTGTGTGTGTGTGTGTGTTGTGTCAGTTCTCATGGCGGCGCTCCAGAACCTTTTGAATCCCGGCTCGGGCCTCTGATCATCTAATCCACTCTTGCCTTTCTCACGTCGGACACAATCCAAACTAAACGCTCGGCACCACCTTCCCTCCTTCACCTCAGGCTCAAAGTGTTTCACAACCATTTGAAGTTCAGTCCCAGAAAAAAAAAGAAAAAATCAACAACTGCTGAGCAAATCTCATCTTACTCGCCGGGGTTACACCTTGTGTTTTCACATCAATTCATCCAGGGAGGGTTTTTTCTCTGAGCTCTTTTCTCTCCGTGTCACATCCATACATTAACACACATTTACACCTGAGAGCCGCCCGGCAGAACCGCAGCCTCCCGCGGTCGTCCCTCCGAGCAGCTCCAGTGTCCGCTACGTGAAACTCAATGAGTTCCCAGACTTTGCACATTTGGCTATTTTCCACCCTAAAAAAAAAAAAAGAAGCTGCGCCCTGCTCTTAGCTTTCTAACATCAGCCCCTCTCTCTCTTCTAACTTCCTGCCAGAGCCATAAAGTCATATCAATCAAATCTGACGGTAAAATTGTCTCTTCCCCTCCGTTAAAATGTTTTGCACGAGATTGCTTTGACCTACAAAGTGAATTTTTTCTCTGCCAAAATTAGGAGTGACTCAGGCATATAAAGATCAGTCGATTTCTCCCTCCTCCCGCCGTTTCTTCTCCTTCCTGGAGTTTCACCTCTTGTCAGCGCTGCTCGCTTACACTCTCCTCCTCCTCCTCCTCCTCCTCCTCCTCCTCCTCCTCAGACGGCTTCACTTTCTCAATCTTCGTCCTGCCCACAAACAATCTCGCTCTCCCTTCGCCCAATGTTCCCCCTCCTGTTGCTCGTATCCCGTCATCTGTCTGTCAATCTTTTGTCTTTTCTCCCTCTCGGTCTTTTTTCTCTTTCCATCCATCCCTCCACGCCATCTTAACTCCCTTCCTTAAACCCTCCCTCCCTCTCCTCCCCTCCCTCCCTCCCTCCCTCCATTAGACAAGGTGACTCCTGCAGTAAAAGGCTCCAACCCTCCATTATACCACAGAGTAAAAAAAACGTCATGACATTCTGTCCCTGGTGGACACGGCATTGATTTTCCCGTATGTCTCTCTCTCCTCCTCTCACTTTGTCTCTCTCTCTCCCTCGCTCGCCCTCTCTCACTTCTTCTTCCTCTATGTCTCTCGCTCACTCTCTCTCTTTCTGTCTCACTCGGAGGGCAGCGTCTCCATCGCTATCTGTCTCTCTCCCCCCTTTTCCACACGGCCCCGGTGGCTAGCATAGCACCGAACGCCATTTATTGCACTTCATTCACACACACACACACACATGCACACACACATGCACACACACACACATACACACACACATGGACCCTCCCATCAGATCGACTGCTTTGCTGAAACTGCCAAGAAGCTGGCAGATACGATTACTGCAGCTTCCCGCTAACCTGAGGAGACAGGTGTGCGCCATACGTCTGTGTGCAGGTGTTTGTGCGTGCTCGCCTATATATTGTGCTGACTGCTGCTCCTGTCGCTCCCATGAACTCCACCTGTCAGTCACAGCACGGATGATAAAGGTAAATGTAGTGTTAGAATGGATAGAGAGCACGGTCGTCCTAACTCCTGTGGCACGCGATGTGTTTCTGTACGTCACATCCTGGATGCTCATCTCATCGTATGTTCTGTAATCTTGTCTCATTGCATCTTGTCTTGACTGGCCTCGCCAGGAAAGTCATCATGTCAACCAACCAAGTGACCAACAGTGTCCGACAACGTGGTTTCTTCTGGTACCTTCTGTAAAACAAGAAGCCGTACAATCACCTTCAAGTAATCTGCGTCGAGCGTGATCACTGTTGGTCAGATCGCTCTGCCCACAGGAAGAGACAAACTGGAAATTAAGAGAGAAAAACCAAAGTAGCTCCTCAACAGCATCAAACAAGTTCTGCTGTCTATGTCTTTGTCAGAACGAGCGCTAGCGTTCCGGTAGGGCTGCTCGGTTATGGAAAAAATCATAATCACGATTATTTAAACGATTATTTTTGAGTTTGGAAACATGATGCATTTATCAGCATTTCTCTAAAAAAAACAAACACTTTGTGTTTTATTTTGAAAAGTGACCGGATGTTATGTTGTTGTTTTGCTGCGTGACTTCCTGTCTGCTATGTGCTAAATTCGGCTTCTTGCTACGTCGTGGCTGTGATTCGCCAGAAGGGCTCTGGACTGCCGGAGCTGGACGGAGCAGACACGCAGCGCAGCGACCTGGTGGAAGTTAACACAGAGACTAAAGTGAAACCATCAGCTCCGCTGCCGTGGCCGAGCCGTAACGCAGCGGACACGTATCCAGTCAGCATGGCCGCGTTGAATGCTTTGGGGGAGGGATTGAATTGCGCATGCGCGTGTCTTTCAGAAAATCTCCAGGCCTACTGTACAAATGCCAAATAAATCGTTTCAACTCGATTATATTAGTTTGGAGATCGTTTGACCCAAAAATCGAAATCACGATTAAAATACGATTGATTGCACAGCCCTACGTTCCAGCTAACAAGCTAAATGCTAGTGCACGAGTGGCGTGGTGCCTCTTTTCGAGCCCGACGCCCTGTTTTTCATTCCTGTCGCTCACGTTTAAAGCGCGACATGGACGAGGAACGGTTGATTCATGAACTGAATGAGGAGGGAAAATCTCTGGTGAAAAAAGTACACCGTCTCTTGCTGTTTTGTCGGCTTATTGTCTGTCATTTTCTAGAAGATAAATCTCTAAATATCAGTGTAGAAATGTCTCTTTTCTGTTTCAAAGGTACGAACATAGGAAGACAGGGCGGTTAAGAATGTATATTTAACACGTTCAGCGTTCAGCGTGAACGCTTGCATGCAGTCAGGACACAAAGAATCAGAACCATAACAAACAGTTATGGCTATAATATAATTAGCCGTGTGCACAACAGTCACATCTACCCTCTTGTTTTATTTCCTCCAAGGTCATTGGTGAGTTCATTAAAGTGAAAGTAATAATAACAATAAAAAGAACAAGTCACAATATTGTTTCATACAGATGCAAAGTCGCCTCGCCTCAATCGGTGCCACAGCTTATTCAATTCCATTTAATATTTATTCATCCCTCCGGGTGCAATTCGAAAGCAATTTGAGAACAAGCTGGTTTATGACATAAAACATAACAACGTCAAATCAGGACAGACAATTAATCCACACACTTTAGATGCAGTGGAAAAGATGCTGAACACATTCACATAAAGACGACGATTTTAAAAGGAAGTGAACGCTGATTAAAAGTGTTAACGATGCAGGTGGAATCACACGTGACTCTTCTTGAATAGTGTTCCATGTTAGCGTGCAGAAAGGTTTTCAAAAGTCGGATAAAAGTTTGTTTTCAAGACTGTTCAACCAGCCTGATGCAGTAAACTCCACCCAGCATGTGTCCAAAACCAGCTACAACCAATAACGACGCCTCAGTCAGGAGAGACTCAGGTGTGAACTGACATGTGCACAGTAAAGGTGAGAAGTCTTTGACATTGACCTCATCATGACATCATTGTATTTTAAAGGGATATTCCGGTGTAAGTTTAATCCATGGTCTAACACACCTTGACACCGAGTAAGACTCCCCCTCGAGAGGTCAAGTTAGCTGACCGCTAGCTTAGCTAGTTTTAGCAACCTCAGAAAAGACCGCACGATAACAATACACTGCAGCTTATGTCTCCAACTAGAAACCGCCATCAAAAAGCCACAATTAATGGTGAGAACAGCAGCAAACTTCAGCAACAGTACATGTACAGTCCCAGCACACAGTACGAAGCATCAAACATCTGCTAGCTTTGCTGGATTTGTATTAAAAACACAGCACAACTCACCCTCTCCTCCAGCAGCCTGCCTGTGTGGGGAAGCCCTGACGAGTCGATTACCGAGTGCAGTAGATTTCCGCAGCTCAAGGATGAAAATGTTTGATTATTACTCCATGGAACGCTCAGTTCTTATTATCGAGAGCTGACAGGGAAAATAAGGGAAGTAATGGAGTAATAATCAGACATTTTCATCCTTGAGCTGCAGAAATCTACTGCACTCGGTAATCGACTCGTCAGGGCTTCCCCACACAGGCAGGCTGCTGGAGGAGAGGGTGAGTTGTGCTGTGTTTTTAATACAAATCCAGCAAAGCTAGCAGATGTTTGATGCTTCGTACTGTGTGCTGGGACTGTACATGTACTGTTGCTGAAGTTTGCTGCTGTTCTCACCATTAATTGTGTCTTTTTGATGGCGGTTTCTAGTTGGAGACATAAGCTGCAGTGTATTGTTATCGTGCGGTCTTTTCTGAGGTTGCTAAAACTAGCTAAGTTAGAGGTCAGCTAACTTGACCTCTGGAGGGGGAGTCTTACTCGGTGTCAAGGTGTGTTAGACCATGGATTAAACTTACACCGGAATATCCCTTTAAGGGAGCAACGAAGCTGTGGGTTGGTACATGAGTCTAGACTCTCCATCAGGGCTGATGGTGGTGGTGTTGGTCTGGATCTGGGTGGATATGAGGAGGAAAGCGCTTCTGTTAAACTCAGACCTGCAGTCGCTGGAGGTGATCGGGGTTGGGGAGGGTTCACGCTGACAGAGAGAGAGGTGTGAAGAACAGATTTAAAGTTTGGTAGCAACGATGTGATTGGCTCAAGAGGATCGTGGCATGACATGGTTGGTCACAAATAGTCTTCCTGATTGACCTCCGGCTGGGCTTCAATCAAATAACTCTCAGAATCTGTGTACTTCTATCACGCAGATGCATTTTAACAACACCGATAAGCTTCTTTCAGACTATTTCCTCACATATAAATCTTATGAATGCGTTCTGCTTTTAGAGAAGCGGAGACGAATGCGATCCTCTGCAGATACTGCGTGTTTGTAGTCACGCTTAAATCACAGCACATGTGAGTCGGTGATGCTGGGAGGCGTGTAGCGGCGGTCGGATCACAGGGGAACACGGACGCATCAGATAAGGTGCAGATGTTTCATACGGCCTCACATTACACCTCGGCGCCCACACAGACACGCTCTTTATCGTCCGCAGCCATCGCGTCGTCATATTGCACCTTGTTTTTTCCGTCCGCCTGCCTGCTCGCCCTCTTACCCACTTTTTTATTGTGATGAAATATAATTCATTCTCCCCGCTGGGTCCGACCGAGCTCGACGTCGACACACTCCGAGCACCTTCAGGTGGTTTGGAATAAAAAAAAAATGTAATATGTAATTTCTTCAAACAAATACAGAACAAAAAGAAAAAGAAAACCGGCCCCGTGGCTTTTACTTCTTTACCTTTTCTCCTTCCCTTCATCCTCTCCTTTCTGCTCTCCCTCGTAAAACGCCTCCACGCTTCACGCTTCCCTACCCACAATGCAGTGCAGGATGGCCGTTTGTTTGAATTATGACTACAGCGCCTTAGAGAGAGGTGAGAACATTGTGTCGGCTGCACACACACACACACATTTCTGACCCGCGCTGTTGTGTGTCTCTGTCATTGCAGATGTTTGTCTTCAGTTTTTATTATTATTTTTTTTATGTTTACCACAATTCCAGCAATTGACAATTAGAGCCAGACGTATATCTGGAGCGGCTGTGTTTTAAATTATACGAAACAGATTAATAATCGGTTTCCTTTTGATAGCAGAACATCTGTCAGTGAGTCACACACATTCATCACGTCATCTCTATGCGAGCATACTGTGCCTCGCGTGAATATACGAGGAATAAAAAAAAGCCGGGGAGAGGACAGAAGACATGGTAGCCAGGTTCTGGAAATTGTTTACTTGGATTCCCATCATTCACAAACCCCCCACAAACCCCCCGCCGCCGCCGCCGCTCCTCGCTAAATGGCAGGATGTGGCTAATTCATTAAAGGTCGTGACCAACTGAGACAGGAGGGAGAAAATGTCAATAGCTCCGTCTGAATCGTAGCATATTTAGCCGGACAGAATACAAACAGTTTCATTCATCACCCGATACTCATAAATGTTAGACGAGTCCGTTTCTCCACAACCACAGATACAGACTAGGGATGGCGAAAATTAAAAATATTCTTGACCGACCACCGAGCCTCATTAACCGGTTGAAACCGGTTAACTGATCAGATTAAAATGTGCTATTTGAAATAACAGCCACTTCATTCTTCATTTCTCTGCTTCTCTCTCTCCCATTCAGCGCGAAACATGGAGTGCCGTTTCTCCACCGACAGTACCAGCTCGCCTCGCCTCGCCTTAGCTCGCCTTTTTTGCGTTCCCATTACTGAAATCTGGTACCTGGTACCTGCTAAAGTGGAGCTTTTTTAGTATCACCTCCATGTAAGTTCCAACCGAGCTGAGCTGATGACCATATGATCTGTCATATTGGGGTTGACGGACGCGCCGGCGCGTCCAAATCACGTGACCGCTTTAAGACGACGGAGCAGCGAGATGCAGCCTCACTGATTCTCCGTTTCAACTTGTGGCGAAAGTGCGGACTTCAAACTATATACCAGTTTTTAAATTGTGTTGATAGGCCGAGTAAAACCGGACTTGTGATAAATGATGTGCGCGACGCTTTTTCGCGAATATTGCCGTCACGTTTAGTGTTTGGTGCAGGAAGAAACGGTAAAAACGGACTTTTCTCAGTAACGTGTCCGCAAACAGGAAGTGCTTGCAAGCAAAAAAAACAAAAAACACGTGATACCCCCTTTCCTATTGGTGGAAAAAGCCACCACATCAACCAATCACAAAATGATATGGCAAATCACGTGATTTGGTTGCTGGGGAACAGGCGGAAGTTGTGGGGAGGGACGGCGGCGAAGAGTGACAGCGATACTGACAGAGACAGAGACGGCGTTTAATTAATTAATTAATTAATTTTTTTTTTTTAACAAACAAGATTGATCGGTTAACGTTGATACGGTCAACCATCGGTCAAACGGTCATCGGTTAACATCCCTAATACAAACTGGGCATTTCTTTATGTTGGGATAAATCACATGGTTCGGGTTGTGAAAGCATCGCTGTTTGACTTCAGATACCTGTTTTGGTCGCCACACTCACGGATGGAGATGGTCCGAAGGTTTGTCGCCACTCAGACGGCTGGAAATGTCTCCAGATGTCTTTGAAAATATCCAGTGGGGTGACTTGTTGCCTTGTTATAACGTGACCACAAACAGGTAGCCTTGAATCGGCACTGGTCATGACGGTGGCCGTCAACCTCTGACGTCGCTGTGGTTTGCAGAAAACGTTATCCACTGACGTAACATCCTGGCGACTGGGCTGCACAGTGAAAGCATTTGGGATTTCAGTTTTGAATTCACTTAAACTCACATTCAGGGGACAAAAAACACAACCTTTAAAGTGTTTGTGGTCAGTGTTGGAGAAACTTCTGCATGCTTTCCCGCAGAGTGTCAGATTAGATTTTAGAGGGTTTGCCGGGTTGCCAGGTCTGACTTGAACTTTCACCATCGGATGAATGTTTGTTCCGTCTCCTTTCAGTGTTTGTTTTCGGTGCCAGCAGAGCTACAAAACACTGACAAATTCACTTGAAGCAGAGTTTATGGTCAAATTTTCCAATTCAAAATGCAAAAAAACCTCTCAATTGGAAAGCCTGCTGGTGTCCTTGACTGCACGAACCAATCTCGGGCTGGAACACGGTCATAGATGGACATTATTATGTGGAAAAACATGACATGCTGTCCTCTGCCCTTGAATATCACTAAAAGCAGATTTATCATTTGCAAGTCATAGCCTACAAATCATCAATTACCACAGGTTACAAGTACAGATGTCCGCCCACCCTGCATTAATCCCACATCAGCAGCACGGCGAACCGGCATCGACTCGCTTACTGTATGTGAACGTGTTACTGTTACTTCCAGGGAGAGATGTTGGAAAGCAAATGGACAGATTTAAAGATGGAGAGAGAAGGTGAATCCTCTGATCAGCCCCTCGTTCTTCACATATTCAAACCACATCCATCCTTAATCCACTCCTCCCTCCCTCCTCCCGTCTTCTTCAGTCTCCAGTAGACCACCATTTCTTTTCATTTCTTCGATTCCTCCTCTCTCTGTGTCCTACCTGCCTTCCTTCCCTCCTCCACCTTCATTCCCACAGCTGAACCTCTTCTTTGAATCCTTTCACCAGTTCTGCTGACTCTATTCTCCACCCCGTTGTTCATTTCCCCCATTGCCATACTATTCTTTTCTTCAGTTGTTCTGTTTCTCTTTTCACCTCATTGGCTTTTTTTTGGCTTATCTCTCTTGGTATGTTTCTATCTAGACTTGACTAGCATTAGCCGTTTTTATTCTGGGCAGTAAGCCACCAATCTGCCGTCCTTTTGGTGGCTCGCTCTGCGGATTTAGACAGAAGGCGGCAAATTGGTGGTCTGTTTTTTTCCGCCAGTTTTGCCCCTCGGAGGGTAACATTACACTTATTTGCACCTCCATTGCTGTGTAAATCCGAGGCGGCAATGTGGTGGCAAATGCTGAGATGGGCGGAGGTGCGGATGATGTGATGACGACATCCACGAAGATGAGCAGCTGGAAAGCCGCTGAGATCCGGGAGATGCTAGCGTCTCCTCGCTCTCTGTAGCTGTCTTGGTTGTCCTCTTGTTGTTGTAGCGGCGAGCTAATAGCGGTCGCTGCTTTCAAATTAAAAGCCCCCCGCTAAGAACCCAGGTCTAAACTCCGATGGGGTGCAATGTAAAGCTCTTATTTTGAAGAACAACTGCGAAAAATTGTCCCATAAGGAATGAATGGGACGGGGTCAAAAAAGTCGCAAAATCATCGACGTTTTTCAAACATCTCCTGCTCTGGCATACTTTGACCTAGAGACACCATTCAAACTTTAAAATGTAGGCACAAGTCTTATCTATTTGAGTTGTATTTAAACTTTCTTTCTACGATGTTTAGTTTTTGAACGGTGACCCTTAATTGATCGTGAGTGATTTCGAAAAAACTCAGAAAAATTCAGGATTTTCAATGAGTGTGTATTGTGGAATGTTCGCGCAGCACCAACTGGCAGAGTGGGGGAGCCTGAAAAAAACTCTCCGAAAATGTTTCTTTAGATGACGATCCTAGCCACAGATTTCACACTACAATAGTGATATTTTCCAAGAACGTAGCCACACTTGTCTTCTGTCTGGCAACGTGTCCACTTTATCGGGAGGATGTACGGTTTTTGAATTATCTGCGTCTAACCGACACAAACTCCAGCAACTGCCCCATAAGCCCCAATGTTAAACGGGAAGAGGATTCTGGGAGAAAGCAGAAACTGCCCTGCTTCTCTTCACGCCCAACTTCCTGCTTCACGTCACGTCACATGTTGACGCCTACCAGAGGAGGAAAAGTGGAGGCTGTTTGGAAAAGGAGGAATATTACACCTCCCTTTTAGACAGACAAGGAGGCACATTGCAGCCTTTACCTTGCTGCAGATGTGCCACCTTTTCTATCTAAAAGGGGCTAGTGATGCCAAAAGACAAAGCGATAGATTCTCTTGAGAGTCTGATGTCTCGTAGACGTGAGTCGAGTCAAAGTTCCCCTCTGATTGGTTGAGACTTGATAGATTGATGGTTTGTCCGATCAGTTTCCAGCGGAGTCTTTCCAGATGGTTCTGTGTATCAAACCGTCCTGTGTGTCATGTTAACCACCATCGTTGCCTAACTGTAACCAGCGTATTTGTTATTGGACTCGTGAGAACGAAGCTCCCCTAAAACTTTAAAGATGTGTTTAACCCAAACCAGGATTCTGCTCCGAGTCTAACCAAACCTTCACCACACTGTCGTCACATTATGAAACAAACAGTTTTGGACAGACCGATGCTGTTGTCCCGACTGTAATACAGTCTTTTGTTGCATTTAATTTGTTTTCTTCTAAATAGATATTTGATTTGTTCCCACGTTCTGTGTCGAGCTTATAAATCTAAAGGCAAAGTTATTTCTGTTTCACCAAAACATTCAACGTGACCCACTGAAGAAGTGTTGGAATAAAAAGGAGACGCATCACTTTCATTCTCCATCTATTCACTATTCATCGTGTGATTTCTTTATCAACAGAAAACGTCCTGCGTCAGGCAAATTGGAAACAGTTTTTGTCATTTCCAGGCAAAAGCTGTTTGTATTGATTCTCAAATTTGGTGAATCATTATTTGTCGCTATGAATTGGATGAAAAAAAACCACAGCTAGTGTGTCCTCCTCCTCCTCCTCCTCCTCCTCCGTCCTCCATCCTTTCATTAATTACTCAGTCAGAAGTAGTGAAGTCATGAAGCGGCAGGGTTGCTGTGTGTGTGTGTGTGTGTGTGTGTGTGTGTGTGTGTGCTTCCCTCTGCTCCAGATGGTAGCACACATTAAACACACTAACTAATTATATGGAAGGAAATTAAATTCTGGACCCCCGTTCCATCCCCCGTAACAAACATCCCTGATCTGAACACACACACACACACACACACACACACACACACAACGAGGTGGACCCTCCTCATCCCAGACTGATACCCGTCGTTGTGTCACTGCTAATCAGGGCGCTTGGTGAACAAAGCTGTCGGAAGGAATCCAATCGTATCGCAGATGATGAGATCGTTTGCTGTGGATGACGATGGAGGATGAAGCAGTTATTCTCACTTCTAGGAAAAAATTACAGATTACAGTGTCGCTGGTGACGCGGTGGGCACTGAGAGATAATGGTCTCGAATAAATATGGAAGGATTTATGTAACAAGTTCTCACCAACGACTAAATAAGTGCTATCGGAGACTGTGTTTCAATATTCGAATGTCCGAAACCCTCTGAAACGTATTGACAAGAGACCGAGGCATTTCAACATTTGTAAGCGTGACACCGCTGGATCATTTTAGGGAGACCTCAGACGAGCTACCAGCTGTGAAGTCGGTATTTCAAGCCAAAACATGATATTTTCTTAACCCTAGATAAGCATTTTTTGCACCTAAACTTGACCAGAAAAAGCACAACGATTGTAGAAAGTTGCCTCTGTAAGGGGAAGCTCCTGGTTGAAAGACACCAACATTGATAGTAGATGACAAGATGTTAACCACAGTCTGTCCCGTCGACGTCAGACACCCAGCCGGTTGTCCTAAGAGGATTTAGGAAACCGTAACAATGGAAAGCTACACCACCTTTGATATGTAGAGAAGACAGCTATTATTTTGTGGTCATTTATCAGGAAATATATATAAAAAAATAGGTAATGTTTTGGATTTATACTCCAATGCTGTTGTTTTCTTGGTGGTCTCACATCTCAGATCATTGGACCTTCTGCTGAACCCTGGATTATTCTCTTCTAAGATTTTGAAATTCCTACTTTCTACTGCAAGTCGTCATGGCAACTCATCCATCACCCTGACCTCGACACCCTAAACGTCCGCCTCGCAACATCCAGTGCTCACAACTTCCCACAGTGATTTTTTGGCTGACTAACTTGGATAAATAGAATAATACAGATTAATCACTTTAGAGAAGACTGGTTGGACGTCTCTGCTCTCTAGAAATGCTCAACATTAACACTTAAAGGTTTGGAAGGCAACTCGAGAGAAAGACAGCTGATTGAGGCAACAAGAAGTCGGTATTTCAAGCCAAAACATTATCTTTTTTTAACCCTAGATAAGCGTTTTTTTGTACCTAAACTTGACCAGAACATAAGCACCACGATTGTGAAATTTACATTTCTAACATTTATTCTGGCTGTGTTGCCTCTTTAAGTGGAAGCTCCTGGTTGAAAGACACCAACGTTGATAGTAGATGAGAAGATGTTAACCACAGTCGGTCCCGTCAACGTCACCCAGCCGGTTGTCCCGGACGCTTCCCTAAGAGGTTTTAGGAAACTGTAACAATGGCGAGCTACACCACCTTTGATATGTAGAGATGACAGCTAATATTTTGTGGCCATTTATCAGGAAATATATATAAAAAAGAGGTAATGTTTTGTATTTATACACCAATGCTGTTGTTTTCTTGGTGGTCTCACATCTCAGATCATTGGACCTTCTGCTGAACCCTGGATTATTCTCTTCTAAGATTTTGAAATTCCTACTTTCTACTGCAAGTCGTCATGGCAACTCATCCATCACCCTGACCTCGACACCCTAAACGTCCGCCTCGCAACATCCAGTGCTCACAACTTCCCACAGTGATTTTTGGCTGACTAACTTGGATAAATAGAATAATACAGATTAATCACTTTAGAGAAGACTGGTTGGACGTCTCTGCTCTCTAGAAATGCTCAACGTTAACACTTAAAGGTTTGGAAGGCAACTCGAGAGAAAGACAGCTGATTGAGGCAACAAGAAGTCGGTATTTCAAGCCAAAACATTATCTTTTTTTAACCCTAGATAAGCGTTTTTTTGTACCTAAACTTGACCAGAACATAAGCACCACGATTGTAGAAATTTACATTTCTAACATTTATTCTGGCTGTGTTGCCTCTGTAAGTGGAAGCTCCTGGTTGAAAGACACCAACGTTGATAGTAGATGACAAGATGTTAACCACAGTCTGTCCCGTCAACGTCAGACACCCAGCCGGTTGTCCTAAGAGGATTTAGGAAACTGTAACAATGGAAAGCTACACCACCTTTGATATGTAGAGATGACAGCTAATATTTTGTGGCCATTTATCAGGAAATATATATAAAAAAAGAGGTAATGTTTTGTATTTATACACCAATGCTGTTGTTTTCTTGGTGGTTTCACATCTCAGATCATTGGACCTTCTGCTGAACCCTGGATTATTCTCTTCTAAGATTTTGAAATTCCTACTTTCTACTGCAAGTCGTCATGGCAACTCAGCCATCACCCTGACCTCGACACCCTAAACGTCCGCCTCGCAACATCCAGTGCTCACAACTTCCCACAGTGCTTTTTGGCTGACTGACTTGGATAAATAGAATAATACAGATTAATAATCACATTAGAGGAGACTGGTTGGACCTCTCTGTTTTTCTAGAAATGCTCAACCTTAACACTTAAAGGTTTGGAAGGCAACTCGAGAGAAAGACAGCTGATAGTTGAGTCTCATTCTCAGGCTGAGCATCAGTATTTGACCACCGGGGAACGAGACTCAATCATCATCTCTCTGTCTCCAGAACTGCCTCTCCTACCTTTAACTAATGAAATTATAATTGCTTTAATAAACGACCGTCAACCCTGGCAGAGCCATGTGTCTCCATATGGCTGCTCCGGCTGCGCGCCAGATCGCCTTCCTAAAAAAACAACATGCCTTTTAATTACATAAGACACAAACATGGCACAGCCATATGTCGGTGCGATCCCCGGCACTCACTGTATTTTAGAGTTCAGTCGTCTAACAGATGCTCGCGATCACAGCTTCTCTTCCAGATTAAAAAAACTGAATCTAAGAGCGCACAGACTGTTCTTTCACTCTGTCTTAAAGCTAAACACTTGTTTAGTGGTGAGAAGTCGGAACAATCTTTATCAATCATGCTCAATTAACCCATTTGTGCCCAGATTTTTCGTTTCATGGCATCATTTTATCAGTTGAGTCCCTCTGAATCATGTTATGTATTTATTTTTTCCATTTTGTACTTTGTTTTGAAGAAAATAGCATTTTTATGACTGGCAACAATTGTCGCAGTAGTCACACAGCTTGTCACTCGGTCAAATGTCACCTAATAATAATATAGAAATAATAACAATGATACAGTAATAACAAAATATTAATATAGTCATAATAAATAATAACAAAAAGGTGGAGGGGGTAAAACAAAAGAAAATACGTAAAACTGTACATGGATACCGATGGATATCATCATTCCAGGAAGGTAGCTAATGATCGTGGTTCAAACCTTGGTTCCCCCTGTATAAAATTCAAAACAACAAACAATTTGAACTGCCCATGAACAAAAAATATTCATCCTAGGTAAAATGTTTGAGGGTAGGGTTACTCTAGAGACTTGAATGATTAAATAATTATAATATGTTTGTGGGGAAAATCATAAGAAATGTATGAAAATGACCTCTTTCCAGGAGGATCTGCAACCGCCATGTCTTCAGCCGGAAGGAGCAGGAAGCAGATGATGTCATGCAACAGGAAGCACTTGGAAACGATTTTTTATAAATCAAAACCTTTGTCTAAGTTGTCTACTAGCATATAAGTGGAAAAAGTTGCATGAGATTTTTTATTGTGAGTCGAAAATGACAGTGATACACTTGTGCATCTCACCGAGCTTGTTAAAATCGTATCTCTGAACCACCTCTAAAGTAAAACTGCATTGCATCAAAGCAGATCGAAACATCTCATCGGTCTCTGGAAGCCTTCGCAGGGCCCGAGAAATAATTACGTCGGGAGCCAAACGTGGCCTGTGGGCACGGAGTTGTTTCATATTTACTGTCTCGAGTCCAAAATAAACTCCGCTGCCAAACGTTGCTCACCAGCAGTTGGTCAATATCAGAAAGAAGTACATGAGAAATGTGCTCGCTGCGCTACGACCCTGTTGCACACATCGGCGGCGCCTCGAGGGATCCTCAAGTGCAGCGATCAAACAGAGATTCAAAGTTTTGTCTGTGCGTAGATGTTTGGTTTTGGTTTTTAAACTCTTGTGCTGCTCGGGCGAGCTGGAGGAGACGATGCTTTTCTCTTTGACGAGATAATGACGCGTAAACTTTTTTATACCCTTTTTTCCACAATTATCCAAACTCGCTGCAGCGGTGGAGCCTTTCTGAACCGGTGGTGTGCTATCGTAAATATAGTTTCCAGATTCCTCTCACACGCTGACAAAAACACGCACGTATAAAAGCAAACCACAGAATATATTGCTCCTGAAGCCCTGATGTGATTCCCGTCGCCCTGCAGAGACGACCCCGCTCTGGTTTTTTTGGGGGAATCACCTTCCTCGGGGTTAAAAGCCGACATGACGGATAGAACAGGTGGCGCGGCGCGTAGAGAAGAAGAAAAGGAGATTTAAAAGCCCCGATAAAAGAACACAGGGAGAAGAAATGGATTAGAGATGGATAGATGGAGCGCGAGGAGAGAAAAGGTGAAGGGGAATCAGAGACGAGACGAGACGAGGGGGCACTGGAGGGAGGAAAAAAACTGGATTATGAATGGAGAGAGGGGGAGAGAACACGGAAAATGGAGAAGATGGATGATCGGAAATGAGAGGAGAAAAAAAAGAAAGAAGAAAAAAGGGATTAGGGATGGAGGGATGAGATGGGGAAGGGGACAAGGAGGAGAAGATTAAGGTGGAGTGATACGCTTTTATCTTCTAGTGTCTGGAGAGCAGACAGTCACAGTGTGTGTGTGTGTGTGTGTGTGTGTGGACCTTTATGATTACATGTGTGTGTTTGAGTGTTTCTCTGCTGTTCGGTTGCATCTTCTCCTCCACCTGTTTGAGTGTGTGTGTGTGTGTGTGTGTGTGTGTGTGTGTGGTCTAAATGCCGCTCATCCTTCCTGGTTAAGTTTTAAAGGAAGACACTCCCGACCGTCTGCCCTTTGTGTCTTTCCACTCGCCATCCATCCATCTGCTCCTCCGCAGAAGCAGAAGTGGAAGCAGAAGAAGAAGAAGAAGAAGAAGTGAGGGGGAGGAGAGACAGAATGGATGGATGAATGGGATGGAGCGAGCGAGCGAGCGAGTGTGTGGAGGTTTCCGGGGTTGTTGGGTTCATGGATGGAGGGATGGTTGGCGGCGAGGGGAGGGAGGAGGGTTGAATACCTAGAGCCGAGCAAATTAAAGTAAAAGCAAAGGATAGATGACGATGGGGCAGAGGGTGCATCTGGGAGTCCGGTGAATGAGGCGTCGAGCGAGCTAGGGAGGAGGGAGGAGGGAAGGAAGGAAGGAAGGGGGGACGGGAAAGAGAGGCAGAGTCGTGACTGTAGGTTGATTTACGGAGGCTTTCCTTTTAATGAAATTGTTTCAGTGACAGAGCCGGTAAAAGGCCCTTAATGGATTGGCTGGCCTAATGTAATGAAATTACTCCCTCTTTCACTACAGGGAGAAAAAAAAAAGAATAAAAGAGGACATGGGGAGGAGGAGGGGAAAGGAGGAGGAGGAGGAGGAGGAGGAGGATGGGAGAGGAGAAAATGCAATTAATATTTACAGAAGAGACGAGCAGGGTGGGCTTTAGTAGCTACGGCTCCCTCGCTCTCCTCCTCACTGGGTCTACCTCTCTCGCCCCTCTCTCTCCTGGTGGCCAGTGTGCGCCGGGCTTGCAGCAGGGGAGGGAGGTGATAGGCTGACGCCAGGCAGGCCACTTTAGCGTACCGGGCTCCTCTCTCGCACTCTCCTCTTCCTCTCCTCCTCTCCTCCGGGCTGGTCGTATCAGCGCCGAGGTGAGAGACTTCACCTTAGCTTGTGCGCTACCGTCTGGACTGGGTATCCCCCAGTGTGTGTGTGTGTGTGTGTGTGTGTGTGTGTGTGTGGGAGTTAACACCGGTGTCTCCTATCTGCTACCTTCTTACCGGGGTATCACCACCTCACACACACCCCCACATCCACACACTCATTCACGGAACCAGTCTTCTGTTGTTGTTGGTCCCTCCCACAGCTGACTCTCTCTCTCATCTGTGTGTGTGTGTGTGTGTGTGTGTGTGTGTGTGTGCGCGCTTGGTGCAGGCAACTGGACAGCAACCACATCAGCTGCATCGAAGATGGAGCTTTCCGAGCGCTGCGCGATCTGGAGATTCTGTAAGTAGAGAAAAAAAAAAAGACCCCGGTTCTCTCTCCTCCTCCTCCTCCTCCTCCTCCTCCTCCTCCTCCTCCTCGTCCTCCTGCTGCTCTCATCCTCTCTCCTCCCGTCTCCGCTTGTTCATGTGCTGTCTGTGAAGCTGAACCTGTCCTGCGCTCTCCTCCGCTCGGTATCAGCTTTTGTTTTTCTGTCTTAGTTTCCTCTCTCCTCCCTCATTCTACTTTTCTTTCTCATCCTGTATTCGGTGTCTTTCTGCACATCTGCTGTCTGTTCTCAGTGTTTAACTTACAGCTGCTGCTGCTGCTGTTGTTGAAAATGTAGTTCTGTGCATGTTTCCTCACGTCTGCGTTGCTCGGGGAGGCTGAAGCGTTCCTGCTCGCTCGCCGGCAAATTTGTTGTCCTTGACTCGCAACGCACACAAACACGAACAGAAAGAGTGAGAGTGTTGCAGCCACCTGTGCTTCCTCTGCAGCGTGTGTGTCAGTGCGTGTGGGTGATTCCCTCAGCGGACGGGAATATGTTGATGCTCCGGCGTGTGTGTGTGTGTGTGTGTGCCTCCAGCTGTGTGTGTGTGTGTGTGTGAGAGTGTGTGTGTGTGTGTGCGTCTGATCTGTCCACATCTTTCGAGCTGCTCATTTGTCACTATGCTCGGAGGTGTGACTGGCGACTGTGCAATTCCAGGTAGTGTTGGGAGAGGCGTCTACTTTCTCCACAGTTGTGTGTGTGTGTGTGTGGTGGGCGTGCATCATTGAACACAAATGTGTGTGTGTGTTAGTGCGTGTATGTGTGTCCGTGGCGTGCAGATGGCAGATGTTGCAGCCATTTTTGTGCTAAAACATGTAAAGGTTGGAGGGTTTTGTCTTCATTTTTATGAGGAAGTTAACATCCTCCAGTCTTCAGTTGGCTTTTGTTGGCAATGTATTCGTATTCTGCTGTGATTCTGATGCCGAGAGGTGAAGAGGTTGGTGATATTGTTGCTGAATATGTTTATCGGAGGGTAAAACTGTATAGCAGATAAGGCAGGAGAAAGAGAAAGAGCGAGAGAAGCCAGGAGACGAAGATGGGTGATGAAACAAGACGTTGAGTGGCAGAGATGATTGGAAACATCTCGTCCGTCCGTCTCTGGAGCTAAATGCTCGTTGATCGATCACTGAGCACGGTTGAGGACAACAGGGAGGCGAGAACAGACTCACAGTGCTGAAGGTGATGTTGGAAGACGAGCAGGAAGTTGTTGATGCTCGTGGTTTCATTAGTCAAGCTTTGTTCCCCTCAGTGAGGAAACCCAAATGAAGACAAGAGCTGTAATTGGTCGCTTCAGGAGGAAATCTGTCTCATTATCATGAACAGATCTGAGACAATGACTGTATGTGAAAATGCTTTTTACACACAAAATACAAACTAGAGCTTAAAATCTGTTAAAACATCGACTGGAAACGTTGTCTTTTTCCAGATTTGTGCAAAAACGGCACAAGAAAAAACTAATTCTACTTGAAATCATCGACTTTTTCTCCTGGAAATAATCCGTATTTAAAATTTAAACTGGCTCCAGGATGAGATGGAAGGATATTTTTCGCCATAATAAAGCGTAGAATCCAGATATATGTGATGTGAAAGCTTCGGTGGTGATTCCCAGCAGGCGCATGTTGATGAGCCTCCTGCTGTTTGTAGGTGCGATGCTTCTTGGTGCAGTCCGCCGCTGCCTAATGTGTTCACATGAATGATTAAAGAGAGCCAACGTGGCTCAACTTGCACTGTGAGCCACCTTCAGCCTCGCAGCTCCCACAATTACAGGAATAAATGTTTGTTTTTTTTAGTTTTTTAGCTCGGATTTGATTTGAAACGCTGCACAAATCTTTACTTCTACCTGTCGTGATCCTCCTGTCAAGGTTTTATTCCCTTTCAGCAGTTAGCTTTTCTTTCTTGATTCCCCTGCCTCACTTTTTTTTGTTGCTCAGCGCACAATGGGAGCGATAGGGGGCAGATAGAGGGGGATCAGCGGCGCGAGATACAACATATTAGCAATTCATAAGATCCTGACAGCTGAGCACTCGGCAGGATTTACAATTCACTGTAAATACGCAGCCGTTCCCATTCACAGCCGACAGCATGACAGCACACAGTATATCCAGCCAACGTGACGTTTTAATAAAGGCAGGTGTGTGTGTGCGTGTGTGTGTGTGTGTGTGTGTGTGTGTGTGTGTGTGTGCACGTGAGCAAAAGGGCATGAATGACAGTAAGCAATTCTGCCGCTGGACTGATCTTCATTTCAAGCATCTTAACACACACACACTCATGCAGAGATGTATGCGTATTCTCACAGATGCACACACACACACCACACGTGCACACACACACACACACACAAACACAGGCACGGCTCCATCTGTTCAGTTCCTGGGGTTGATTTCGTGACCGCGGTACAGAATGGGGTGATGGAGATAACAGTGATTGGAGGTCGTGTGACTGCACCAGCAGGTAGGTGTGTGTTTCTGTGTGTGTGTGTGTGTGTGTGTGTGTGTGTGTGCACATCTGGGCACACACACTGATGTACATGAGTGTGTATGTGTGTGGACTTTAGAGCCACGTAGAAGCCAAACAATTTCGAAAAAGCGCCGTTTGCTTGTTTTAGATTTAGTTTTAGGGGTTTAGGTTTCTGAGTTATCATCGTTGGGGTTGATTTTTAATTGATTAGTTGATCAACTCGTGGATCCATAGTTGGGTCTCTCATCAAGCAGTGATGCTGAATATTAGCCTGAAGACTAGCTGCTTTTCTTTGTGACATTTCATTGTAAAATTTCAGATTTTGGAGGGTTTTTTGAGTGTAAAGCTGAAAAGAAACGAGCAATTTAAAGATGTGGCCTTGTTCTCCGGGAGGAAGTTAATTGGAAGTCTGAAGTATTTTCAGACATCTTGTTGGAAAGGAATCAGCCAGTTGAGAGAACAACGAATACATTTCAACTAAAAATGATTGTTAGTTCAGGCCGGAGGGTCACGTTCAGGATAAAGTCAGCGGGGATTGGAAATCTCTTACGTCCTCACGAGTGTAAAAATCGAAATCTGTGGATTCTCGTTTGTGTGTCGGCTGAAATCGTTGCATGTTTTTCCACATCTATACACATGATGAAGCTTTCAGATGATGATCACTCCAACAGACGTCTGTCTGCATGTGCAAATGTACTTTTTCTATGTTTCAACGTGACTGCGTGAATATCAGAAGTCGTTTCTGTGCTGTCTGGCTGGAAACATTGTGTGTCTGTGTGTGTGTGTGTGTGTGAGTGCGTCATGCCAATTGAACGAGGCGCTGCGCTGTGTGCCACTAACGAATCTCCACATTAATTAATCTAGTCATTTTTAATTAGCCGCTGTTTCTTGGTAGACTAGGCTCTATCTGAGCTGCTTAATGTGTTTCACAGGAGCGGCGGCGACGAGTCAAAAGTCCAACGCTCGGGCGTCGGGCTCATTTTGAAAATGCTAAATGGATTTTAGTTTGTTGGTTTCATTAATCTCGTTATAATTGTTGTCTGGAAACAAAGCGGAGTGACGGGACGCCTTTTCATTAAATTAGACAACATGTTTAAAATGAAATGTGACATTTGGAAGCATCGTAATATTTGTCACGTCGCCGAAGTGCAAAAGTTCTTACAAACACCGACAGACTGAGAGACGTTTATTAGGCGGTAATGATCTCAATTAAAAAAATGGGAATGTGTTGTTAATTTTTTTTTGTTGCTGTCGTTTTTCATTAACAGAATGAAAACGCAGCTAGTTTTTCTCTTCGCGTTGAGGCTGATGGATCATTTTCATCCTTAAGCATCGCCGAGCGACATAAAACATGAAATATCTTCTCGTCACACTGACGGAAAACCAGCGGTGACTTATAGTCGCCGGTTCAAAGAACTAATTTCTAATATCTGAGAGATTAACAGCCTCCGTGGAGTTCGGCCTGTCTGAGTTGCGGTTTCTTCATATTTCCGTGTGACAGAAGAGTTTTGCTTCCTGGAGAGGTTCAGGAAGAGCGACGGATACGACTAAAGACACTTTTACATTCACCATTTCCTTTGATATGTTCTCCCTCCACTCGTACGTCCTCAGATAGTCTCTCCGGCTTCCTCCTCCTCTCTCCGCTCTCCCTTTCATGGCTGCCAGGATGAAAGTGGAGGATCGGTGTTGTAAAAAGCAAAAGGCAGCGCTGGAGCTATGATTTATTTAGACCCGAAAGGACTGCGGTTACGATCCTTTCCTCTTCTTTTTTTTTGCCAGGAGAGGCGAGAGACAGGAGAGATTTTTTTGGGGAGGGGTGGACGATGTTCACAAAATGGAAATGGGAAAGAAGGAGGGATGTGAGGCGAAGGGGAAGAAAGGAGGAGTGTGGTATCGGTGTTGTAAAAGCTGCCAGTTTCCTGGACATCATTTATTAATCTGCTGTTGGACCTGAGGGGGAGGAGGGGAGGGGAGAGAACGAGGCGGTACAGAGAGGAAGAGATGGAGGGGAAATCCACGGAGGAGGAAGGAAAGAGGAGAGAAATATCAGAAACATAAAACAGATGAAGGCCAGAGTAAACAAAAAGATGCAGACGGGAGACGATCCAGGACACAGGGAGGAAATAAGAGAGAGAAAACGAGGAAGCAGCACTGATGTGACGTTAGCGGGTGAAAAAAAAAAAATCAACAAAGACCAGTGATAGAAAATAGATTGAAAGGATCAGAGGGAGGAGAGCAGGGAGGCATTAATTATTGATGGAACAAATGTCTGACTGACTGACTCAATTTGGCCCTTTGTTGTTTCCAGACCACCGAGGCTGTCGGATAGACTCAGAGCAGCAGCCGGGTTTATTCCTCACATCCGTACGTTTCAGACGTAGCGAGAGTTTTAATTTTATTAGTTTTAGTTGAAAGTTCGATTGATTTTCCGCGTCGCACATAATTTATAGGTTTGAAAGACCTTTTTAGTAATGAGGGGGAACTATTTTTCAAACACGTGTTATCAGCGGATTCGTATATATTCATTATTTTTCATAACAACATTTTTAATCCCAGTGGGCGGACACACGAGCGCAGAATCGCTAATTTCCTGAATAAACTCAAGAAAAAGGCTGAAATGTTTAACACCTGACAGTCACAGAATCACAATCTGACCCACGATGCAACCTGTTATTAATCGCTGTCGTCGCGTGGCGTTAAAGTCCAACTTGACCTCCGCTGCAGGTCATCTCTTCTCCCGCCTTAATATCCGTCCGCCGGCCCGTAATGAAGATAAACTCCGCCGCTGCCATGGTGAGAAATTAAAGGAGGAAATTAGCATGCTCGGGTGACTTTAGGTAAGCTTTCATGGCCGGGAGATTAGAGGAGCTGGGAAGCTGCCAGTCAATTTGTGGAAGTAAGTTTTTGGCTCGTCCACAGGGGCTGACGAGAAATCACCCGCCAGGAGTCACCTCCTCGTGTGGCTGAAACAATGCACCGGACTGAATCGCTTCATCCGACCTGTTGAGAGTCTCAGAAAGCAGAAACGTTGTGTTCAGGTGCAGAGACGAAGCTTCAGACTTTCTATCACCTCAGAGTTCAGACGTCTCTGTTTGGAAACCGTATTGATTCATTGACAAATGTAGACTTTGGCATTCAGTGTTGTGGGTGTCGGTTCCAAACCGTGTTGTGTAATTTAACCCGGCACGCTGGGAAAGAAGTGAAGGACCACTGCCATGCAGCACCGCTTAAAACATGATGGGGGATCTTTAGGAGGGTCTCCGGCTGTGAGCTGTGAACCATACATGTACGCAGTAACATCAGTACCAACCAGGGATCAGTGTGTCCTGCAGGTGGACAGGTGATGGACATGTTGTATATTTAGCTCTTTCCAGGAGACAAGAGTTTGTGTCTCATTAAAAACCTGAAATTAAGCAAAACAGAAGTGAGTGCATGTTATTTTTAGCTTCTTCACTACTAACAGTTTTCATTCAAGTCTTATTGCCTGACAAGAAACATCCGTATCGGACAATCGTGCAGATAAAGTTCAATGAACTTTGACACCATTGTTCAGATTAATTATTTATAAACCTCGCTGACTGGCGGCCTGGCACTGTTTCTATCTGCGTTCATGTCTCCATCATGGACTACATGAACGAATAAACTAACATCCGTCCAGTTCGCCCAACAATACAGCTTAGAAACACTGAGGGGGGCAGTTATGGCCTGATTAAAGTGAAGAGGAGGTTAATTTACGGTCAAGTTTAGGCAGCTAAGACACGTGTTTAATCTGAAGAACATGTCACGGTAATAAATAACGTGTCAAAGGAAAATGAGCGAGTATGAAAGCTGAAAGCAAACAGTTGGCAACAAGTGGCAACAAATCAGGCGGCTGAACTCTTTGTTTTACCAGACGAGTCGATCTATCGACATTCCTCCGCCGGCGTCCTGTGAAGTCCTGCCAGGAATTAGCGGCGCTGATTATGTTATAAGAAAACAGCTGTCGTGTCGGAGGTGTCTGCTCCGGTTTGATGGAGGGACACCGAAGTGCCAAAAAAACAGAAACCCTGAAGTCGTCTGTGTGTGTCGGCCACAAACTCAGAGACACTCCAACTCGCTTGTCTCTCACGTTCGGGCGTCCGCATCATATTTGTCATTAAACACCTATCAGAATCAATTAGAGCCGCGCAGAAACTCTAAACAAGTGATTTTCCTGACGGCGGATGTTATCGATGCGTGACAGCGAGACTCCGCGGAGATTCATCTCGATTATTTAACGGCTCCTTTTCATCTCATTCAGGCTTTTGAAGGCTTCAGATCCGCTTTATAAACACGTCTGATTATCTGCTGATTATTGAAAACAGCAAATACAGAAACTCTTTGCTCTCCGTGTCCGTTACGAAGGCCTGAACAGCTCTTATATCTGAAAGGGGATTTATTCAGAGGACTTCATATTGATGCACGACTGAGAGCAACATTTATAAAGACAGCAAGAAGATTTCCTTACTGATATTTCCATCCATCCACCACAAACCCATCAAGGGATCCTGGAAAAAGACTTTCCTCCAATTGAGAGAAGAACGAGGACAGTTCAACTCGACTTCTAATACTTTGATTCCACCTTTTTCTTTCTTTCTTTTTTTTGAGAGCCTGTGACGGTCAGAGCTGTATGTGCTCAAACTTGTAAGGCCAATAAACACAGCAGAAGTGGAAATGTAATTATGTGATAAACACGGTCTTTATGTTTGGCAAGAGGAGAGCCGCTCGCTCGCTCGAACCCGAAGAATTCCTCGTCTTTGCAATCACGTCAGCGCAGATGGCAGGCATTCCTCCTGTAGCGGCTAATGACTCCGTGTGCCAGCGTGTGTTTTTACTCAGCGAGAGCTAATTTAATGCGGCTGAACGCAGGCCAGGCCTCCTCCTCCTCCTCCTCCTCCTCCTCCTCCTCCTCCTCCTCCTCCTCCTCCTCCGCTGCACCCCGACGTCTTTCTATAGATTATTTTTGTTCATTTGTGTCAATGAGGGAATAAAAAAACTTCCCTTTTGTCCCCAAAACATGACGGAAAGATTCAGTTTCCTGCACTTTGTTCATGTACCGTTTAACGCTGCTTTGTTTGATTAAGACGTCTGTAGCTTAATTAAGTCGAGGAGCATATTTAGTGTTCTTCTGTGCTTTGGGACGACTTGTGAGCCAACGTCTCTATTGAACACCTGCACGAGAATCGTACTTCAGAGCTTATCTGCTCCGTTTGTTATCTGCAGGAGGGCACAGGCTCCGGAGCTGGTTTTGCATTCACAAGGGCAAACCAATCACGGCTAATGCCCCCGCAATGTCTCAATCAATAACATATAATCTATTTTAAAACACTTACCACATAGCTAACGCCTGATTTGGAATTCCACTGTGCCTCGGCGAGTGCGTCCGCGTGTCTCCGAATGAGTTAATCCAGTTAGCGCGCGTGTCTGCCAGGCCGCGTCGGAATAAGTGATGGGTCCCCGTGTGATGATGAATGGTAATTTAGATTTAACATAACTGGACTAACGAGCGCGCTAATGACTCCAAAGCTAGCCTGGACAGCTCTCACTCGACGGGCCCTCGCCTCGCATCCCAATGAGCTGGGGAAAAGGGCACACACACACACACACACACACACACACACACGGAGGGACACACACGGAGAGGAAAAACATGCAGAAGTGTTTTAATAAATGCACGCGTACGCAATCATAAATTCACAAATGGCTCTGGCAGGGAAACACACACAGACACACTCAACACACACGCTAGGCGTGGGTGTGTGTGTGTGTGTGTGTGTGTGTGTGTGTGTGTGCGTTTCTAAGGACTCCATGAGTGGTGGAGAGCAGCGATGTCAGGCTAATATGAAGATGATTAATTAATAATTATGCACAGGCCAGTTTTCAACCAGTTGAATTAGATGCGGTTTTCGTTCGCTGATCTTTCGACTCCAGTTTTTTTTCTCTCTCTCTCTCCGCCGACAACGAAGATTAATGAAAATAGATGATGAGTACTTGATCATTCTCGGATATAAATAGAATTAATCAGTTTAATTTATCAAAAACGGGGTCTCTATCTCGGTCAGAAAAGTGTGAGTTTTCAGTGAATCGTTTATCTTCACATCTGAGAGTCGTTTGTTTCCCAAAGTGATGAGAACGTCTCGCTCGTCTTCATCCCCGTTAACTCTCTCCTGGAGCTGTAACGTGTACGACGACTCTACTGTATCGACGTTAGACTTGTAGTTCTCGAGACCGGTCTCGGTCTCAAGACCACTTTTCCGTGGTCTTGGTCTTGTCACGGCCTCGACAGTCTTTGGTCTTGGTCTTGGTCTTGATACTCTCTGGTCTTGGTAGTGTCTTGGTCTCGGTTTAGGCGGTCTTGACTACAAGTCTACTCAAGACATAAATGCATTCATGATGTAGTTTGCCTTTTGTTCTACAGTTTGAATGTATATGTTTATGTATCTGTTCTTTGTGATGTCTGTGTTATATTGTTCTTGTCCCACTGAACTACAGCTACAACTACAACTTGATAAAGTGTGTTATAATTGAGATGCCATTGCACACATCAAGGTGACCAGTTCTTCCTCTTGTTAATGTCCAATTTGAAGTACAATTTTGTACTATTTGTACTATAAACTATTTGTATTTTGCATTTAATTCAATGCATTTTTTGGTGCACCTGCGTGCGGGTTCTACAACTCATGCAAAATGGCAAAAAACTAGTCTTTTTTTGGTATCGGTCTCGGTCTCGAGCTGAACAAGTCTTGGTCTTGACTTGGTCTTGATACTCTCTGGTCTTGGTAGTGTCTTGGTCTCGGTTTAGGCGGTCTTGACTACAAGTCTAATCGACGTCATCGGATCAAACTGTTGATGTTCAGATACGGGACGTGACTCTGTGGAAATGTTTGCACATTACCAGAACAGATCTCTGAAGCCACTCGTCGTCTCCATGTATGTGCGGGCTCGATACCATCAGAAATCAGATAATCTGAATCAGAAAATCCAATATGTGTCCATCAGCGTTTAGCACCTGCAGGAGGGCCCTTGAGCCAAACGCTCAATTCTCATCTGGACACTTACTGGAAGAGTTTTAGTTGAATACCAAACATGTATTTCCATCGTATTATCATCTTTAATCGTCTTTGCAGCGTTGTGAACAGCTTCTCCTACAAGAACACGTGTGAACAACGTGTTTGATGATGTGAAGACTGTTTGAAGTGCAGCAGTTTGTGAATTTAGACGGATTAAAATATTTGTGCGAACTCAAGATTTTGCAGATTAATGATTGGACTGCTTACAAGCACAGAAAAAAAGCAGATGTTGCAGATGAAAGAGTGAGATAAAAGCAGCATCTTCTGCACGTGCAGAGAGCGTTTTAAAGAAACGACGAAGCCCTCGTGTGAGTCGGTAACCTCGTGGAAATCCCTCGTGCACGACAGCTTACCTTTTCTGCTGATACCACAGAAAAGTGACACGAGGGACGAGCAGGAAAGATAGCGAGCGTGAACGAGACGCGGGTCAGATGTCGCGGAATTAATGTCCAACCGGACCGAAGTGAATTTAAATTTTCAGGACCAGGACGGACGGATAGAGAAGAGAGAGGGAGGGCGAGATGGTGAGAGAGGTGAAAGAGAGAAGAGAGAGAGGGAGGACTCCCGCTGCCATTACATGACATGCCCACACACACACACACACACACACACACACACACACACACACACACACAGCACTCAGTGGAACAGCTGCATATTTTATGATCGCTTTTCCTCCACCGAGCACGGCTTTCTGGATATGAGGGTGTACCGCTGAGAGAGAGAGTGAGAAGAAAGATGGAGTGAGAGAGACAGAGTGTGTGTGTGTGTGTGTGTGTGTGTGTGTGTGTGTGTGTGTGTGTGTGTGTGTCGGTGTAGCAGAGGGGTTTTTTGGCCGACCGGCGACTGTCATAATTCATAAGGGGAGACAGACAGAGTTGCTGTAGCTCCACAAGGTGACTTTCACTCACTCAGCCTCTTAACTCTTCCTCTCTCCCTCTCTCTCTCTCCTGCTAACACACACACACACACGCTGACACACTGACACACACACTCTAATACTTTCCCCAATCCTCTCCTCCTCATCCGACCTGTCTTCCCTCCTCCTGTTGTCCAGAATGTTTTTTTTCTTCTTCTCTCCTTTCAATCATTTCACACTTCCTCTTCTTCCTCCTCTTCTCTCTTTGTTCCTTCCTGTCGTTCTCATATGTTTTCCCTTTTCTCGTCTCGATTAGGTCTGATGTGGTAGGATGATAAAATCAGCTGTTGCGTACAGAAACTACATGGTCACGGTTTGGCTTCAGATAGTTTCGGTTGCCACAGAAATGTCCCGTATTTCTCCTCACAGATACCCGTTGGTGTCACTCTTACAAATGTTGAAACCAAACGCAAACTGCTGTCACTCGTCACCTGTAATCTACCTTAATTTTGAGGCACAGTCACCAAAAAATATAAGCAGTGTTTATCCGATTTGACCGGTGAATCTGCTGTTTTTACGTCCTGGTTGATAGCTGAAGGCACCAAATGACTTCCTCCCCGTTCATGTAGACGGAGGCCTGGTCTTGTTTCGCTGCCCAAAAATAAGACTTGTCTAAAAGGACGTTTTCTCCGAATCAAGGGAGTCCAGTGATCATTCAGCCGAGCAGCGGGACCAGAATAACGTTCTTAAAAAAACCAAAGGGAGTGAAAGAAAAAACGGAGTGACGTGTATCGAGCTTGTAAGCTGGAGGCCTGAATCGTTTCTCCGCCCCGCTGAGCTGTTGACTTCTCGGCCTCGCTTCCACCGGGTCTCCCTTCACTCCTCCTCCGACGAACTTTCTGTGTTTTCCTGCCAGAAGCCAGAAAGCTTCACGGCGCCGAGTTTTAAAATACACTCACAAGAAGTGGATGTGTTGGGAATCAGAGCGTTAGCATTACTCTTTAATGATGTTTCCAACGAGCACTGTTGTGAGGGAAATCATCTCACACACACACACACACACACACACACACACACACACACACACACACTGCCAAAAGTACTGTGCTTCCAAATGAAATTACTCACACTCGGCCTGTTGTGCACGCGATATGAGAGTCAGGCAGCGGCTCATTTTTTAAAGAAACACTGAAACAAAGAATAAACTTTTTCCTTTCGCACCAAATAAACAAAAATAACCAAGTTAACATCATATATTATTAAAATCATTCATCACTTTGTTTAAACATTAAAATCTGATCTTTAGTCCTCCAGTGTCTCATTTTAATACAAAAATACTTATATTACTAAAATACTAGAAGAAAAATGCTTCTTAAATGCAGTGTCATTGTGACTTATGGTGAATGTTTACTTGCATTACTGATTGTGGTAAATATTGGACAAAGTATGAAGTTTAAAAAAGTATAAAATATAAAAGGCTAAAATTATATGTCATACGACGTATAAAAGGCCGTTCCTCCATCCGCCTTTCAACTTTTCTTTTTGAAAATGAATAAATAAATGAATATATTCGCCCGTGTTTATTGAGGTTTGTTTAAGGGAAGGTCTCTTAACGACTAAATAGATTTATAATGCGTATATATGATTTATTAAGTATAAAAAGACCAAACCAGGCTTCTAAGTACACACATGGTATTATTGTTGTATTATTACACAGATAAATGTCAGATCAGTTTTCAGTGTTTCAGTTTAAAATGTCATTAAAATAAAAACCCCATCGTGAAGAACAAAGCTTAAACAAATCCAACAACAAAGAGGTTGATATTTAATAAGTGTCTGTTGTCGTCTGCTGTTGTGAACAATTACAGAACACAAGTGGTTTGTACATCTGCAATTGTTTCTCCAGAGAGTAATTTAACCCATTCAGACCTAAGACGCCTGGAAAAAATGCCTGTAAAACCTGCGTGCGATTTCAGAAAAGCCCCTAAAACCTGAAGATTTTCTGGAAATTCAACAGATACTAAATGATTGATTTCTCAGCCTCTGTAGCAGATAGAAACACAATTCAAAAAGTATTTGAGAGCTTACACCTGTGGCTTTCCTCACACTACGCCGATTACTGTGGTAGTTGTCAGTCTTCCACTCGCTTTCAAACCCTTCAAACTCGTCGTCTTTATCATCGTCGTTGTCCTCAAACATACGCCTCAACCATAACTCCCGGTCGATTGGGTCAGCGTGGTCAAAGCCCTCCTCAGTGATTATGTCAGCGAGGCTGTCTTCTTCGAAGCCGAGAAACTCCTCGAAATCGCTGCCTTCCGAAACATCCATCTCTATCGTAGCCCTCCATGTTGCTCGAATGTTTAAAACAAATACTCGAGGAACATGACGACACTCCCACTCTGATGCATTTCATTGGCCAAGAGGCCGATAACTGGTGCAAAAGAGACCTGAACCGCCAAAAAAGACGTATCCGCTTTCCCGGCTTTAATGGGTTAAGCACAGTGGCCACTAGTGTTGTATGTGTGCATGTGCAACTCCACCGATACAACAAGAGTCAGGGTGTGTGTGTGTGTGTGTGTGTGTGTGTGTGTTATCCTACAGAAAGTCGTCGATGCTTGTCCGTCTCCGTCCCCGTGCGTCCGACCGCATGTTGTCTCGTATCTATCGGCCCGTCTGAGGTCAGCAGAGAACAGAGGAGTGCAGCTTTCTGCTGTTCAGTGATTTCGGTTTGGCTTCTGCTCGAGTCAGCGGGCTCAGCAGAGTCATCACACCCTGGCAAAGACTCGAAGATCTGACCTGACACAGGGAGAGAGAGAGGGGAGAGGCATTGTGGGAAAGAGAAAGAAAATGCAAGAAGGGAGGGAGAAATCGAGAAAACAAGAGAGAGAGAGAGACTACGGATTTTAAGTTTAGGAATATCTGTATGATATTTGGTGGCAGGGAAGCCGAAGGAGATAAGACTGTGAGGTAGCTGCCGTCTTCACAATAATGACAGTGGTTTTAGACGTATTTGTTTTTTGGGGGATTTAGAGAAAGTAGTCTGGAGGTGAACGAGGTGGAGGGAGGATAAGAGGACGAGAAACTGTGACAGCTGATTGTTTCCATTTGAATAATGATGGTGGATTTCTGAAGGGCTTAAGAGTCGGGTTGGTTTGGAGAGAGCACACGGAGAGAAAAGGGTCGGAGGGCGAGAAGGATGGAAATAAGAGAGAAGAGGTGAAGGAAGAGGAGAGGAGGAGAGGCAGTGGAGCAGAGAGAGAGGTGGAGGAGGATGGAGTTACACCTGGTCTATTGATTCTTTCTAAAAAATAAATCAATAAATAAGGGGCTGATTTTACAAAATATTCTGAACTGTTTGATTATTTTCTCCTAATAATTCCACGCTGGAAAGTCCGACCAGCGACAGACGTACCGGACCTCGACTGTGCGCTTGCAATTTTGGTGATGCGAGGGAGATTCAGGCGCCGAAAATACCTGGTTCACCAAACAGCCGTGCACGTAACACCTTAAAGGTCCACTGTGTCGTGTATTAAGTAATTTATTACCTCAAATCAGCGTCTTCATTCATAAATAAGTCCTCATTGGTGTAAAATGATCTCTGCCAACAATCTCACTTCTCCTCCTGAGGGAAGAATCACACATTGTGACGTGAAGCAGGAAGTTGGGCGTGAAGAGAAGCAGGGCAGTTTCTGCTTTTCTCCCAAAATCCTCTTCCCGTTTAACATTGGGGCTTATGGGGCAGTTGCTGGAGTTTGTGTCGGTTAGACGCAGATAATTCAAAAACCGTACATCCTCCCGATAAAGTGGACACGTTGCCGGACAGAAGACAAGTGTGGCTACGTTCTTGGAAAATATCACTATTGTAGTGTGAAATCTGTGGCTAGGATCGTCATCTAAAGAAACATTTTCGGAGAGTTTTTTTCAGGCTCCCCCACTCTGCCAGTTGGTGCTGCGCGAACATTCCGCAATACACACACATTGAAAATCCTGAATTTTTTCGAAATCACTCACGATCAATTAAGGGTCACCGTTCAAAAACTAAACATCGTAGAAAGAAAGTTCAAATACAACTCAAATAGATAAGACTTGTGCCTACATTTTAAAGTTTGAATGGTGTCTCTAGGTCAAAGTCTGCCAGAGCAGGAGATGTTTGAAAAACGTCGAGTGATTTTGCGACTTTTTTGACCCCGTCCCATTCATTCCTTATGGGAAGTTTTTCATACGGAGGCTTCCATGTCCTTCCGCTCTATAAAAAACGATGAACTGGTGAGAGGGACAAAAAGCTCTACGTGGTACAGATAAGGCTAAAGGCGTTTTCACTCAGAGCCAGCGTGACTGTGGAACGGAGAAGGAGCTTAGCCAGACGCGCTCGTCAGCTGCAGTTTGAAGTCTGTTTGAAATAACGTACCTCATCACCCGAAACTAAACTTGATGAAGTGCTGTTTGAAGACACGTTGTTGTCACAGCTTCTTGAATCTTGACACATCCCGCCTGCCGTAGTTCCAACAGGCTGCAACGCACGTTTGAAAACGCGAATTTGACCACTAGACGGGAGAAATAATTCCACAGTGTGTCTTTAAGTCGGACCACAGAGGAGGTAAAGGGGTGGAAACACGGAGCTGATGCCGAGGTGGGAAACAGCGTCAGATGCTGGAGGAAGCAGCTCGCTGCCAGCAGTCCGACCCACTCACAATTAATCACATCCCACTGGGTGGCAGGACGGGAGGAGAGGAGGGGAGACGGTGATGAGGAGGAGAGGGAGAAGCGATTTGAGCTGGAAAACAAGGCGAAGCTAAAAGACAATTGAGAAAAGATGAGGGGAGAGCAAAGGAAAGAAGGAGGAGGAGAGTCGGGGAAGAGAGGCAATCTGCAGCGTAATTTGTTCCCGTTTAAGGTGTAATGGTCTCATCAGCGGGTTTTTATGTACATCTTTCTTCCTGTCTGCAGCCTCACTCCCAGATTATTAGTCTGCTCCGCTTTCTTTCTTTCTTTCTTTCTTTCTTTCTTCCTTCCTCCCTTTCTTCTCCACGTCTTGCTCGCAGACTTTCATTTTTAGAAAGCCATAAAGCATTTCGATTCGATCTGATGCAGGGATGACATATCAGAAAGCAAAGGCCTGACATTTTGTTCCTGCACACACACACACACACACACACACACACACACACACACACACACACACACACACACACACACACACACACATCCTCCTGCCAAACCACACTTGGTTGTCCAATGATGATGACTCTCCGGTTTACTCAGCGTAAGTTCATTTGATTAAGATCAACATCATCAGATTGCGGTTTTTCGGGCAACGTTGCTCCACATTCAGACGATCGTTTACACCCGACTTCAAAGAACAGTCTTGATTTTTCACAATAAGATATCTCCCCCCGTGTTTCCGTCTGCTCCTCGCTCTCTGCCAGCAGCTCGTCACGTTATTGGACGAAGTTTCTTCCCGAGGAGCTCGCGGCGCTCGGCACCTTCCGAACAATGCAAACATCCATTATTCAGTTAATTGGAGCGCCGATTTTTCCTGCCTCCGTTTGTGCAAACATGTTTTTTCTCAGCACAAATAAAACAAACCAGACTTTAAAATGTCATCATATCCTCTGAAGGGGGAATTCACGTCACCTGAAAGGAGGTCGGTCCTGCGCTCGCTCCATCGTAAATATAATTTTAGACTTAAAATGCGGTAAAAGCTCACGATTCGGTCACTGCTAATTATCTCGACCCCCTTGGAGGCTTTTTTTCTTCGGGTTGGGTTGTAAACAGCGGAGCTTTCCCATGGCGGTCTCCAACAGCAACACTCGGGAAATGTCAATTTTCTCAGAGATGAGACGAGAACATTGAGCGACTTCGGTTGTTCAAACACTCGAGAGTTTATTAAACTAGCTCGCACACACACACACACACACACATGTAAGTACGCAACAACACAAAAAACCTCCAAGGAGCACAAACACACACACATGCTCCACATTTACGCATACACGGTTTAACACCAGGCTGCCAGGGCGAAGCGGTAAAGCAGGCATTAAACCCCGTGGGAAAGTTCAAATATGAGACAATCGGACCGCTAAAAGCCCTTAACTCTGGTTCCTAAAGGCCCTCGAAGCCTGTTTGCAGAACCTCGCGGGCCTTTAGAGTTCTGTGTTAAAGTCAACAGGGTCAAAAATCACTTCAGCTTACGAGCCGAAATCTCCCGATCGAAAGAGAGAGAGAGACGCGCACTGAATGAAGGACGGGAGCATTCATTCATTCACGTTTCCCATTCTTCCTCTGTTTCCGTGTGTCTCACTCACACACACATGCACGCACACACACACACACACACACACACACACACACACACACACACACACACTCACAAAGACACAGGCGTTCATTCACAGTTAGTTACAGTTACATCCTTGAAAACCGTTTTGTTTGTCCTTGTCCCCGTCGAACAAAAAAAGGTACATGCAAGGATTCACGACGATGCATGCACACACACACTCACCTACACACTCTCACCTACACACACACACACACACACACACATGCGTATACAGAAGCGTATAGCATCGGGCTGCGCCATTGTGCGACTCTCAGATGACTGATTGCTTCAAGGGTCGGTGAGTCTCACTGTCTGAGTCAGCGAGACGGCGTACAGCTGTCCGGCCTGCAACCTACACACACACACACACACACACACACACACACACACACACACATTTATCTTGAGATCGACCTATAGACAGATACCTCCCCCCTCCCTCCCTCCCCCCTCCCTCTCGAGGTGGAGTGAAAAGAAAGAGTGAAGAGGTTAAACGAGCATGCGACCCGCCTGGCTGACTCCTCCGGCTGCTCTCGCTCTTCACGCCGACGGAGTGAATGAAGGGGTTAAACAAACGAGCGATTGAAGGAGTGAAGTGTCCGCGCGTTTTCTCCTCTCTCTCCCGAAGCTGTAATGAGGCCTCGGGGAAGATGCTGAGAGCTCTTCACACAACTCAAAGAGTCTTTTTAGGCCTTTTCGACAGTTGGCCCTCGTTCAGCGTCGGTGTGGGAAAAAGCTCTCAGAGAAATAAATTCCTGTTAGAACTCATGTCGAGGCGAAAAACACCTGCGGCAGAGCGCGCTGCTCGTTACTCCTGACAGGAAGTGGTTTTAATTTGATATTTTGGTGTCGTTAATTGACACAATGATTCGATATTTAAGCAGTTTATTTACCGTATCACATCATCATGTTTATTTCCTGACTTTCATGTCGGGAGGTCGAGGGCGCCGTGGTGGAGCAGCACGAGACGGCTGCCAGCGGCGTTTGTGACGACTAAAATCAGAAAAGTCGAGACATCTCCGGTGGTTTTTGTGCCTAAACCTAACAAGACCATAACCTGTCATATGGTTAGAAACGTACATCTCCTGGCAGTTGTGTTGCTTTAGGCATCGAGCCAAGTAAATACAGTGTTTGTGCAAGAAGTGATGCATTTAATTTAAAGACACACTGTGGAATTATTTCTCCCATCTAGTGGTTAAATGTTATTCTGCATTCAAACGAATTCTGCTCTCTAGCGCCTCGCGTTTTCAAACATGCGTTGCAGCCTGTTGGAACTACGGCAGGCGGGATGTGTCAAGATTCAAGAAGCTGTGACAGCAACATGTCTTCAAACAGCACTTCATCAAGTTTAGTTTCGGGTGATGAGGTACGTTATTTCAAACAGACTTCAAACTGCAGCTGACGAGCGCGTCTGGCTAAGCTCCTTCTCCGTTCCACAGTCACGCTGGCTCTGAGTGAAAACGCCTTTAGCCTTATCTGTACCACGTAGAGCTTTTTGTCCCTCTCACCAGTTCATCGTTTTTATAGAGCGGAAGGACATGGAAGCCTCCGTATGAAAAACTTCCCATAAGGAATGAATGGGACGGGGTCAAAAAAGTCGCAAAATCATTGACGTTTTTCAAACATCTCCTGCTCTGGCAGACTTTGACCTAGAGACACCATTCAAACTTTAAAATGTAGGCACAAGTCTTATCTATTTGAGTTGTATTTGAACTTTCTTTCTACGATGTTTAGTTTTTGAACGGTGACCCTTAATTGATCGTGAGTGATTTCGAAAAAACTCAGCATAAATTCAGGATTTTCAATGAGTGTGTATTGCGGAATGTTCGTGCAGCACCAACTGGCAGAGTGGGGGAGCCTGAAAAAAACTCTCCGAAAATGTTTCTTTAGATGACGATCCTAGCCACAGATTTCACACTACAATAGTGATATTTTCCAAGAACGTAGCCACACTTGTCTTCTGTCTGGCAACGTGTCCACTTTATCGGGAGGATGTACGGTTTTTGAATTATCTGCGTCTAACCGACACAAACTCCAGCAACTGCCCCATAAGCCCCAATGTTAAACGGGAAGAGGATTTTGGGAGAAAAGCAGAAACTGCCCTGCTTCTCTTCACGCCCAACTTCCTGCTTCACGTCACAATGTGTGATTCTTCCCTCAGGAGGAGAAGTGAGATTGTTGGCAGAGATCATTTTACACCAATGAGGACTTATTTATGAATGAAGACGCTGATTTGAGGTGATAAATTACTTAAAACACGACACAGTGGAGCTTTAACTGAGGAATCGCCTCGTGTTTCAGTTCTCTGCTCCAACTCTTCTGAAAGGAAAAATTATTTCAGTTTAAACAGAAATCTGGCTCTTGAGTGAAACTGGATACGTCTTACTCACTGTACAGTGAATACAGAACCGCTGCCAGCAGCTGGTTAGCTTAGCTTAGCACCGAGGCTCACAGCTCCTGCCCGGCGGTAAGAGAATCCCTCCAAAGCCGCCTGGTTAACACGTCGAATCCGGTTTGTTTAATCCGCGGCGTATAAATGACATGTTTAAGTTTTACAGGGGGATTTTGTTCTGGCTGGTTGCCTTGGCAACCTCAGTGTGATGACAAGGCTTCAGACGGAGATCAGGATTACCACAGCTTTATAGAATATCACCTTTATTTATTTAACCAGGAAGTCACACTAAGTCCCTTAATCTCTTTTGCAAGTGAAGAATTTACACGAGAATAATCCTCAGATGCAAAATAAAGACCCAGATTCTTGTTTTTTTTTTGTTAAGGCTTCAGAAAATTGAGGCTCGTCCGCGTCACTGGATGGATTTAAACCCGTTCTCACCCACACTCCTGCAGAATCAATGTTTACACCGGCTCCACCGTTCATCTGAGAACACGCCACGAATGACAATCAACGTTCCTCTCTGATGCGATTCATCGCCGCTCTAACCTGCTCACCCCGCCTGGTTTTATTCTGCCAAATAACATTTTGCATTTAATCTTCGTCCGATCAATATTTTGTCATTCACGGCAGCAGAATGCCAATTTCATTCCTGAAAAGATTCAATTTAGAAAACAGGAATGTTAGCCTGATTTAACGTGATAACATTAATTACAGCAACAACAAAAAACGCTCCTTTCTTGCTTTTTTAAAATCTGGATATTGATGTTAAACGTCGTTCCGCTGCGTGTTACACATGATTTATCGGATGCGGGAGGTTAGCTCGAGGTCTCCAACATTAATTATGACCCACATTGACATTTTTAACAGTATGCAGCCGGCACAAAGCACAAACCCTGCGCTGAATCCAGCCTCTTTTCCCCCATCAGCACCAAAAACAACCTTTAACAACCAGAGATGAACTTATCACGCTGCCGCTGCTGCAGTAACCTTGAGTTGATTTCACTGGAGTGCGAGGCGGAGAACGAGAGAGAGAGAGTTTTCAGAGGCGAGTTTTAGTTGCGTTACTTATTTAAAACACGAGACATGTTGTGAATACATTTTCGGAGGGAGCATTTGCATCTCTGCCTTCGCTGTGATTGAAGGAAAAATGTCTTTGCCAACATAATTCTGAGGGATTAACTCTGTACTACTTCATTATAACTGTGCTGGAGAACATACACACATAACACAGAGGTAGAATATATATATTTTAAGGTGATTTTCTGTCACTGGAAGGCAGAAACATAGGGGGGAAATACCTCGTTCACACAGTTTATCCAGAAGATGCATCTGTACCAGTGACTTCTTGTTCATTTCTGCAAAACAAATCATTTCTGTTTCTACTTTGTGCCTAAATTATCTGCTAAAAATGAACAAGACTCAAGCTGAATCACACAGATTTTCCTTTCTACACTCTTAGAAATAAAAGTTCTAAGTAGAACCATATAAGGTTCTTCGGCTTGTCCTCATAGGAGAACGCTTTTTGGCTCCAGGTAGAACCTTTTATAAAGGTGGAGGGTTCTACCTAGAACCCAACATAAAGGATTATACCTAGAACTGTGTGTGTAAGGTTCCACCCAGAACCCCCCATGAGAGCTTCTACAAAGAACCCATACAGGATCTTATAGCCATGCTTTCAACAATCCCTGAAGAACTCTTTCTCCAAAAAAGGGTTCTCTGGATCAAAATGGTTCTTACTGGAACCGTTAGTGTTACCAAGAACCCTTTTAAAACCCTTTATTCAGGAAAGGGTTTTTAAAGGGTTCTCTGGATCAGAATGGTTCTCACTGGAACCGTCAGTGTTACCAAGAACCCTTTTAAAACCCTTTATTCAGGAAAGGGTTTTTAAAGGGTTCTCTGGATAAAAATGGTTCTTATTGGAACTGTTAGTGTTACCAAGAACCCTTTTAAAACCGTTTATTCAGGAAAGGGTTTTTAAAGGGTTCTCTGGATCAAAATGGTTCTTACTGGAACCGTTAGTGTTACCAAGAACCCTTTTAAAACCGTTTATTCAGGAAAGGGTTTTTAAAGGGTTCTCTGGATCGAAATGGTTCTTACTGGAACCGTTAGTGTTACCAAGAACCCTTGTAAAACCCTTTATTCAGGAAAGGGTTTTTAAAGGGTTCTCTGGATCGAAATGGTTCTTACTGGAACCGTTAGTGTTACCAAGAACCCTTTTAAAACCCTTTATTCAGGAAAGGGTTTTTAAAGGGTTCTCTGGATCAAAATGGTTCTTACTGGAACCGTTAGTGTTACCAAGAACCCTTGAAAAACCGTTTATTCAGGAAAGGGTTTTTAAAGGGTTCTCTGGATCAAAATGGTTCTTACTGGAACCGTTAGTCTAACCAAGAACCCTTTTAAAACCCTTTATTCAGGAAAGGGTTTTTAAAGGGTTCTCTGGATCAAAATGGTTCTTACTGGAACCGTTAGTGTTACCAAGAACCCTTTTAAAACCCTTTATTCAGGAAAGGGTTTTTAAAGGGTTCTCTGGATCAAAATGGTTCTTACTGGAACCGTTAGTCTAACCAAGAACCCTTTTAAAACCCTTTATTCAGGAAAGGGTTTTTAAAGGGTTCTCTGGATCAAAATGGTTCTTACTGGAACCGTTAGTGTCACCAAGAACCCTTGAAAAACCGTTTCTTCGGGAAAGGGTTTTTCAGAAGCAAATGGTTCCAGGTAGAACCTCAGCCCATGTAGAAGAACCCTTTTGGAACCCTTATTTCTAAGAGTGTACTGCAGTCGTCCGTCCAATGAAATTAACTGATTTGTTCCTGTTTTGGTCGACACACTGGTTTGCAGAAATGACTCTTTTGGACTCCTGATGTGACGAGGCCTTAATCCTGATTCTCCGTCCAGCTGCCGGCTTTCTAACCAATTAGGTTGTTAATTGCACTCACCTGGCGTTCCTGATGATGAGTCGCTGAAGAGCAGTGAAGACACCTGACAGGTGCATCATCCCGGCACGTAGACGTTAGAGGACCAGAGCAGCTCTTGGGTTAAACTGAGACAAACTGTCATCGAAACACCGACGCTGTTCGTCTCGTTAGACCCGGATTAAAAACAACGTGTGTTTCCAGAACCTTTGTTTCGTCCCATCAACGATTTCTATATAATGTTTGTGATTATTAGAGGCAGTTTGAATCAATCGCGGCAACAATGGAGTCGTAAATAGGGTCATGAAATTGCTCTGTTGTGCTCGCAGTTTGTGGTTTCGTTCCCACAATGGAGTATTGATTTCCGAGCAGGTCCAAGTGCAACAGAGGGTTTTCACCCAGGAGACATCGGGACGGGAAAAAGGGAAGTCAGATATTCCGAGACGATCGGGGAAAATTGAAGTAGATTATGTTGTTTTTTGACATTCGTAGACACACTTCAGTCGGAGAAATGATCTTGGTTTTCAGTATTTTGGTTATTTTTTAAAATTCACACACAAGAAACGGATAATCAGCGACTGTGAAAGTCCTCGTGACAAACTGTTGCACAAATCAGACGTTTAATATGCAATAAATAGGCAATAACACGAGCACATTTACAAGGTTTTAACCGTGTTTGGTAATTCAGTCGTCAGAGCTTCTTTCACTCTGCTCCATAACTAATGTTAGTGATTATGAGGGAGAATAATCGTATCGAACGCAAAGTCAATATGGGTTGTAATCACGGTCATAAAGTTACATTGTCGTGTTGTGTTTTTGCAGGCGGTTGTAATTCACACAATTCCTTCAGCGTATTGATCTGTGTCTGTTAAGGCTGATTGAGCATAATAGAGACTAATAGAAGATTCACTTTATTACACACACACACACACACACACATTCAGACACACATTCAGACACACAGCCATGCAGCAAACACGAACAGATACAACTGAACCGAACTCAAGAGCAAACAAACATAAACACATGTGATTAATATCTAAAACTCAAACTTTTGATCGTTTCACATGTTGCTGACTCAGACTTGAACAAGACAAACAAGACATTTTAATCTAAACTGTGACCTGATGATCATCTCGAACCACAAGACCGCCTCTTGTAGTTTTAATATAATCCTACAGTGTCACAGGAAACACGGAAATTGACTCATGACCTTGAACGTGACGATCACAGGGTTGGTTGAGCATGTAGAATATTGTCCCACATGAAAACACTGAAAGCCTTTACATACATTTATTTTACTTTAACACCACTTGTAAATAGACTCAGATTCCCAAACTGAGGAATGACCCATCTGGAAATCAAAAAAATCATCTCGGGGAACACCCAAACTTTAAATCACAACTCTGATCCCGTCATTGACGCAATATAAGATTCGTTCAAGACTTTTAATTAACTCTGACAGCCCAGCAGGAATCACTGATATAACATTTAACATCTAAAACGTTTTAAAAGTTGTGTGATTATGTGTCTTAAGTAATCTTAAGGTTTAAACTTAACACACAGATTTAATCAAAAATAATGTGTTTCTCATTTCACATATAACAGAGGCTAATAAATGTTTTTTTTTGTTTTATTGTTGTTGTTTGATTTTACAGTTATATCAATAACTTGGAATATCAGAATAATTGTATCTGACCAGTATCTTAGTGCTGACAGAGATAAAATGATCAGAAGCGTCCTGAGTCTGTGAAATACTAAAAAAACAATCCCAAAAAGAAACCTCGCTGTCAACAGCTGTTATTTATTATTTAAGGTATTTTTCACGCCTGGCTTCATATCCAGGATCTGAAAACTAGAGCAGAAGATTTTTGGACCTCTGCAAATAGCCAGTTACCCGACACAGTGGCGTACGTGCATATTTGTGTGTGTGTGTGTGTGTGTGTGTGTGTGTGTGTGTGTGTGTGTGTGTGTGTGTGTGTGTGCGAAGGAGGGAAGATTGACGAGTGAGGCTTTGACCTCAGTGTGTAGGCTGCAGCAAAGACACACATGATAACATCACTCTCTTTCTTTGCCACACACACACAAACACAGACACACACACTCTCTCTCTCACACACACACACACACACACACACACACGAGCACGCCCCGAACACAAGCGATAGCATCTCCCCGGTGGGTTGCCTCTAAAGAGTCTCCTCCATCACTGACTGCAGAGGCCCTTTTACTGCAGCCGAGAGACGACTGCATACACACACACACACACACACACACACACACACACACACACACACACGCACGAGCATGTGCTGCACATGCTGACTCAAGAAGACACGCTTAATAGTAGCACACACACATACAGGCGTTTATACACCCACAGACAGACACACACACACACATTCAGGGATCATGGATCTGCAGCGGTCACTGCAGCCGATCGCAAATTAAAAAGAAAAAATAGAGCTGAATCGGCATTTTGTAATAGAAACATTGTGTGTCACAAACACTGTCGGGCCGCTCCTCCAGCTCTCTTTTACTGTGACTGCAGAAACAAAATGTGATTTTATTTTATTCCTCTAATAATTAATCTGCAGGGCAAAAAGCTTCCGGTAGAATACAAGCTTTAAAATCTATGTACAAGATAAAAACACCTAACCTGACTCTCGCCAGATGAATTTGGTTCCGCCTCGCTCCACTCATCCATCTGGGATCGCTCCATTGGAGATGTGTTTCAGAAGGCTGGGCCTTATCAAAAATCCTTGCATATGATTGGATAAACCACTTGTCTGTCATCTTTATTGACGTGCTACTTCAACCACTCACATCGAAACCAACCTGTGACGTCGATGAGAGCGACGTTCTTTTAACGAATAAATATTGGGTAGATTGGACAACACGGATGAAACAGCAGCATCAATGTTGACGCTTGCTTCCTCGATGCGAGCCGCCATTGTTGTCTGAATCAAAACAGTCGCTTCTCCGCTACGTCACATCTATGAAACTCCCGCCCGGCGGTCCTGATTGGCTCGACCATAAAATCTGGTGCCGAAATCCCTCCCAACGGGAGCGATCCCAGATGGATGTGAGTGGAGCTAGGCGGAACGAAATGCATCTGGCGAGAGTCAGGTTAAAAAACACTCCCACCTTATAATTATTAACACAACAAAGACAAATTGTACTTTTGAAAAGGAAAGTTGAGCTGCTAATGGGCACAATAGATCCACGTTAGAGACACTGACACAAGACTTCATGATTCCTCAGATCTCCCAGGGACACAAGCGTCTGAATAGCATCCAATAATGCACATCTAGAGATCTGTGTGTCTTTAACCAGTTTATTTAACCAGTTTTCTCTTCAGAATCCAGGTTTTATTTCCCGAGAAATTCAGGAAAAATCTCATAAATCTCGCAGTGTTAAAGAAAGTGAGAGAAGAATTCCTGGATCTGTTCCTGCACCAAAAAGCTAACGGGGTCGATTCTGGGCTCGTCCATCAGAGTTTAGAGGTTTTGTGCTGATAAACCAACAAACAGACGAGGTTGAAAACCTCCTTGGCCGAGGTGATTATATCTTTACTTCTGTGGCTCCATCAATTCTAAAGGTAGACATAAAACAGAACCGTCAGAGGCTTTGCAGGGAAAAATAAAATAAAGCTTTCTCACCGGACGCATAACGTCACTTTGGAAACAGCTGCAACACAGGATGCTAATACACAACACCCAAAGTATGTTCCTGACCATATAACATCAGTTGTGAAACATTTGTAAATGAGAGTGTGACTGCACGGCCAATGTTCCGGTTTACACTGTGTGATTTTGTGGTGAAAAGTACAGGATGGTGTGTCGGGATCCGTCAAGGCTGCGGGATTATAAAGTTCAGACTGACATGTGGTGGTGGAGGGCAGAGCCAGCGGAAAGTTCCCGTCTGATTCTTACACTGTTAAACCAGAGCGCCGCACCGAGTGTTGGTGAACTGCACAGGTGGAGCTGAAGACAAGTATTAGAAACTTCTGTCAGGTTTAAAATGCTCCGGATGTGTTCAGTTCCACCCAATCAATGTACGTCTCTGCAAAACCACTGATATGTCGAAACTTTACATTTCTTTATGCTGTAACTGTTTAGGATTAGGAAAAGACCATCGTTTGGTTTAAAGGGATATTCCGGTGTAAGTTTAATCCATGGTCTAACACACCTATGACACCGAGTAAGACTCCCCCTCGAGAGGTCAAGTTAGCTGACCGCTAGCTTAGCTAGTTTTAGCAACCTCAGAAAAGACCGCACGATAACAACACACTGCAGCTTATGTCTCCAACTAGAAACCGCCATCAAAAAGCCACAATTAATGGTGAGAACAGCAGCAAACTTCAGCAACAGTACATGTACAGTCCCAGCACACAGTACGAAGCATCAAACATCTGCTAGCTTTGCTGGATTTGTATTAAAAACACAGCACAACTCACCCTCTCCTCCAGCAGCCTGCCTGTGTGGGGAAGCCCTGACGAGTCGATTACCGAGTGCAGTAGATTTCTGCAGCTCGAGGATGAAAATGTCTGATTATTACTCCATGGAATGCTCAGTTCTTATTATCGAGAGCTGACAGGGAAAAGAACGGAAGTAATGGAGTAATAATCAAACATTTTCATCCTAAAACTAGCTAAGCTAGCGGTCAGCTAACTTGACCTCTCGAGGGAGAGTCTTACTCGGTGTCAAGGTGTGTTAGACCATGGATTAAACTTACACTGGAATATCCCTTAAAATACCACTTTTGGTTGGCACAAAAATAGCTGGAGACGTCCTGAGATATCGTTAGAAACACCTGGTTTTACATCCACAAACAAATATCACACAACATAACTCGGCCGCCATCCCCTCCACCTTCAAACCTGAAAGTTAGGTCATAAACATGTAACGTTTACGCTATATTGCACGTTTCGTTGAAATGTCTGAAGCCTTTGCTGTGTAGAAATGCGAACGTATTAGTGGTTTGCAGAAACGTTAACTGCCAACATTTTATCATTTTATCCGGTTCGGTTCTTGTGGCTCTTTGCTTTCTTTCCTGTCCAAAAACCTTCAGCTCTTGAATCTAATAAAGGCACAAAAACCCCTAAAAGGATAATAATTAAAAAGTCTTCACTCGGTTTTAGTGATTTAACTTTTCCTAACTGGAATCGATACGTCTTCCCAAGTTTTAAATGGCGAACTTCCTGCAGCAATCTCGTATTATTTTACGACCGCTTCAGCTCCAAGGGTATCTGCGATTTCTTTTTTTTAAGAGTGCAGTCGCGGCCAAAGGCGTGTAAAATAAACTGGGGGAAAAAAAAAAACAGCCACGGTATAAAACATAGTTGCGGACTTCTAAATGATGTTTCGAGTGTTTATCTTGGCTCAAGTCTGTCGAGTCACTACTTTATTAAGTCGGAGAGATGTGGAGGGAGGGGGGGGAGGTGAGCGGGAGAGTAACTGACAGGGAAATTGCAGAGGGAAATTATTGTTATTTCACAATTAAATTATATATACTGGGTGGAATCACCCCTGACAGGGCTGACCAGAGCAGCACTCCCGATGTGTGTGTGTGAGTGTGAAACTTTATCCGTCTACCAAGGCCACTGAGGCTACGCTGGCAGGGAGGGGAACGTCGAAAGAGAATCGGAAGGAGCGAGAGAATTAAAGAGAAAGGAAAGTAGTAACATCAACACGGGGAAGTAAAAACAGTCTATTTTAAGGCTGAGTGGGTGTTAGTGAAAACACAGCGAGCTCCCCGGTAATGAGCCGATTTCCAGCAGTTGTGACGACAGTGCGTAAAACAAACCATCCTTGATTTCTGTCGGGGCGAAATCCAAAACCTCCTCGCCGTGGTCACGATGTATGTTTAGGCACAAACATATTACAGATGCTGTGAGAAAAAAAAAGGAAAATCCTCTCATCTTAAATTTGGGCCATTTCTCAGACGGAGCGCCGGCCTTGTCCTTGTCGGGAAGCATTAAAAACACATTGTCAAACGTGAAAAATGAACGGGTCTCAGTTATAAAGAACGACCGCTCAGTTCTCCATCCGTTCCCCCCGAAACAACGACTCTTTGAATTCACAAGGTTTCGGGTGATATGTAAAGTAAACTGGCCCCCTATTTTCTATCCAGTGAAATTAATGATCCATGAAAACTTGGGCAAAAACAAAGCAGAGGGTTGCTCGGGCTCGTGTGGATGTTGGCTCTCGCAGGCCACCAGAAAAATTATACTGTAGTATAAATTCTAGAAATCCCTGGATTTCCTAACGTAACATGGATCTCTCATTTAGCCGTGTTTTCAATGTCGAATGTTTCAGTCTTCAAGGCATCTGAGACGGACTCACAAGCTATAATGAGGGGTCATTATTATTGTTGCTGCACGTTGTTGTATTACAGACCGGATCAGTCAGTTTATTTCACGAGTGAAATCAATAATACAACAGATTTTAAGCTGCTCAGAGTTTGTACGAGCACTGATTTTACTTATATTTTGGCACAATAAAAGTTGATATTTTACCGTAAAAAGTTGTGTTACGAAATAAAACTTTTAGGCTTTTGATCACTGAAGCTCGTGAGAAAACTTTAATTTTCACTTCAAAATAAAAGCCTTTCCTGTGAAGGCAGGCTCAAAGTAATACAGAGTTATTACAATCAGCAAGTAACCTTCTAACCTGCTAATAATGTGAACAGCACAACTACATTTTTCCTGTTTTTAAACTAAACAACATGAATCGCTTTACTTTGCTGCTTTAAACCAAATAATTCACAGGTTTTGTATAGAACATATCATCCTGTGAGTGATTTTCTTTTCTCAGTTTCTTTAATTTGAACAATCATCCACAACCTAAAGGGGAAAAACGAGGTATTTTACCAGAAAACATTACAGATTTTGTGCCATCAGGACCCCCGAGGTTCATTTTGCAGCCAGTTTAGAGTTTGAAACCACAAATGTTCCTGGAAACTCAGTTACTCTAAAACAAAAAGTTACTAAACTTGGAGATTTGTGGCTTTTTTTTTCTCTGCGAGGGGTCAAGAACACGGCGACAGGGACTTGAACCTGCGTTCTGGATCCGATTTAACTCGACTTGCGTCAGAGTTTAAACCACGAGACCAATAAGTGGCACCGCATTGATTTTACTTATATCTTGGCACATGCATAATCAGAACTCTATTTGCATGATCTTCCATGTGTATTGCTTCCTTAAAGCATGATTTCACTTATTTCATGAGTGAAATCAATAATACAACAGATACACTTTGGCAACAATTGTTGCCAGTGGGGCAAAACGGGTCAACCCGTTTTGCCCCACTGGCAACAATTGTTGCAAAAGTGTATCACTGTCATTTTTGACTCACAATAAAAAATCTCATGCAACTTTTTCCACTTATATGCTAGTAGACAACTTGGACAAAGGTTTTGATTTATAAAAAATCGTTTCCAAGTGCTTCCTATCGCATGACATCATCTGCTTCCTGCTCCTTCCGGCTGAAGACATGGCGGCTGCAAATCCTCCTGGAAAGAGGTCATTTTCATACATTTCTTATGATTTTCCCCGCAAACATATTATAATTATTTAATCATTCAAGTCTCTAGAGTAACCCTACCCTCAAACATTTTACCTAGGATGAATATTTTTTGTTCATGGGCAGTTCAAATTGTTTGTTGTTTTGAATTTTATACAGGGGGAACCAAGGTTTGAACCACGATCATTAGCTACCTTCCTGGAATGATGATATCCATCAGTATCCATGTACAGTTTTACGTCTTTTCTTTTGTTTTACCCCCTCCACCTTTTTGTTATTATTTATTATGACTATATTCAATATTTTGTTATTACTATATCATTGTTATTATTTCTATATTATTATTAGGTGACATTTGACCTGTGTGACTAAGCTGTGTGTCATAAAAATGCTATTTTCTTCAAAACAAAGTACAAAATGGAAAAAATAAATACATAACATGATTCAGAGGGACTCAACTGATAAAATGATCTGCCTTACAACTCCGAAAGAGGATTAAGAGGATCACTTGCTGCTTAGAGCTGATTTTACTTATATTTTGGCTCATGCATAATCAGAACTCTATTTGCATTATCCTCCATGTGTATCACTTCCTTTTCTAACACTGGAATCAGTCTGGGTCGTGTAAATGTTGCCAGAGAACCTTGTTTACTGGAAACTTCAGTCATTTATCCTCTAAGGGTTACGGACATAATGTAAGTTTTATGCCTTTTGTCCAGCGTTGTGTTTTGTGTGTTGACTCCAGCTCGTGTTCTGATGTGTTTCCCTGCCAGTGTTTCTGTACATACGCAGCCTCACCAGCTTGTACGAGTCTGTCGGTGCGATCCGATCCCCCCGTGGATTCCTCTGATGGAAGAGTCCTCTCTTCTGCATTTTCTGTTTTTTTCCTCTGCTCTCATTTTCAGTCTCCATTTCTGTACATGGAAAACCACCGAGAATCAATAGGCGTTGTGTTTCTTCAGTGGGCCAAGTGGGATTGCCTGTGTGTGTGTGTGTTTGTGTGTGTGTGTGTGTGTGTGTGTGTGTGTCTGGTTGTAATGACAGTCAACCTTGTTTTTCATTCCACTTCGGGTCGATACTACACGTGAGACAGTGTAGTTTATGAGAGCGCTAATAGTCAGAGACAGCAGTGACCTGCTTATGAGTTAGAGATGAAGAAACACAGATCAAGGGGGGTTGTGTGTGTGTGTGTTCGTGTGTGTGTGTGTGTGTGTGTGTGTGTGTGTATCAATAAATAATGAGTTAAAACTCTATGTGATGACTTGGCAACAGAGGGTCAGGGTTTTTTTTTCTTTTGCAAGTGCAGCGTGTTGCAGTTTTGAAGATGTTCGACCGGCGATGTTTGTGTAATTTCCATTCGAATCAAGTCAATTTTATTCATATCAGCCGGAGTAATAAGTGCGTCTCGGTGGGTTTTACCGTCTCTACATCGTATAAAACCCCAGATAAAGAAAAACTGCTACAGTCATGAGAAACCTTACAACAAAGGAGCCGTCTCTTTGTTTCAGGACAATACTTTCTGTTCTTAACGAGCGCAATTAAAATGTTATGTTTCCTTTGGTCGTGAAATTTGTGCTAGTTTACTCTCCAGTAAACCGTAGATCCATTAAGGCTCTAACTCTTAACGGGCTAAATTAAAACTCTAAATTCCTTATAATATCCGCAGGAGTCAACTCAAACAATAAAAGTTGATATTTTTACCGTAAAAAGTTGTGTTACGAAATAAAACTTTTCGGCTTTTGATCACTGAAGCTCGTGAGAAAACTTTTCTTTTCACTTCAAAATAAAAGCCTTTCCTGTGAAGGCAGCTCAAAGTAACACAGAGTTATTACAATCAGCAAGTAACCTTCTATATATTTCTCACATGTCACTGCTAATAATGTGAACAGCACAACTACATTTTTCCTGTTTTTAAACTAAACAACATGAATCGCCAAATAATTCACAGGTTTTGTATAGTACATATCGTCCTGTGAGTGATTTTCTTTTCTCAGTTTCTTTAATTTGAATAATCATCCAGAACCTACAGGGGAAAAACGAAGATATTTTACCAGAAAACATTACAGATTTTGTGCCATCAGGACCCCTGAGGTTCATTTTGCAGCCAGTTTAGAGTTTGAAACCACAAATGTTCCTGGAAACTCAGTTACTCTAAAACAAAAAGTTACTAAACTTGGAGATTTGCGGCTTTTTTTTTTTCTCTGCGAGGGGTCAAGAACACGGCGACAAGGACTTGAACCTGCGTTCTGGATCCGATTTAACTCGACTTGCGTCAGAGTTGAAACCACGAGACCAATAAGTGGCACCGACGAGCTTATTTTTCTAACAATCTGTTTTTCTCTTTTCCCGTCTCCTGTTTCTGCGTCCAGCACCCTCAACAACAACAACATCACCCTCATCCCCCTGTCCAGCTTCAACCACATGCCCAAGCTGCGGACCCTGTGAGTATCACACACACACACACACACACACACACACACACACACACAGAAAACTGCTAATATACACTACAGAAGCTCACAAACACACACACATGCACTCTGTGGTTGCACATTCATTAACACGCACACACACAGATACATTAGTGCCTATTCCCACATGCACACAGAGTGAGTCCCAGACACACACACACACACACACACACACACACACACACACACACACACACACACACACACACACAGCGTGGCAGCAGGGTCTGTGTGTGATCTGATCGTCTAATCACGCCATAATAAGAGACCGACTCTTCTATTGTTTCATGACTGTGAATAATCATGTGGCCGATACGCACACACACACGTAGAGACACACACAGAGACGGATACAGTGACAGACACACACACACACACACACACACACACTGGAATAATGGTAACCTCATCGCCGCCACAAGAGAGACTTGTTTTTACTCTGTAGTTCAATCTGCTTTGATTCATTATGAGAAACCTCCTTTTACTGATGTTACTGATGTGAGCACACACACACACACACACACACACACACACACACACACAGTCGTTGCCAAATCATCCTCTCTGATTGATCAGAAGAGGGGCTTTGAATCTTCTGTGTGTGTTTTTGTGCGAGGGAGATCTTACAGTTGCCAAGGCGATGGCACGACATCTCAAGGGGGGAGACTACCCAGAATCCCGTGGGGCTGTCTCCAGAGAGGCAGACCCATTGGTCGCATTCCTGCCGGCCACACTGGGGGCTGAATTCCGCCAAGAGTGGGATTTCCTCCGCGAATCGACATTTTCGAGAGGCGCTCGTGTGGTCGAACGCTCAGAAAACGGGGATTTTCTAAACGCATGACTCATCCGAATATGAGCGGGATAACAATCCCCCGTCTTTTTACGACCGTTTCGTCCGCTCAACCGTTGAACGACGGCATCCATCAGCAGCCAATCACGCGGCAGGGTTTTTTTGCTATATTTCCCAACTCTAGTGGCAATACGGCTCGAAAATCAGCCTCTTAAAATTGGATTCCAGGCGGCGGAGCGGCTGCACGGCCGCCAACAGATCGAGTGCAGAGTTACCAATATCCAATATCTTTTAATCAGAAGCCCTCGTCTGCTTCTGTTTTCTGTCAACACTGAGTGACTGTCTCCTCTGATTTCCTCATTTGTCCTCCTTCTCTCCCTCTTCTTGTTATGTGTGCATCCTATTTCACGTTTCCTTCCTCGCTTCTCTCCCTTATTTTCACTTTCTTCTCTTCTGTTTTTCACCATCGTCACACTCATCGCGTTGTCCTTCCTCCTCTGTCCTCTCTCACCTGTCCTCTGTTTCCTTTTTATTCTCCTCCTCCTCTTTGTTTCTGCCTCCTCCGTATTAAACTCCGTGTCCGTTCCTTATTGCCCGCCCTCAGATCCCAGTATTGAATTCGCTGCTTTTATAAAAACGACTCATTCAATCAAACATGTTTAGAGACGTCCCTGATTTGATTAGCGGTGGTGGTTTGAGAAGTTTGTTCTCTCTGAATTAACCTCACCTATGGTTTCTTTTACATATGTTTAGCTCCCTTTTATTATCTTCCTATCGATACGTCTCTTCTTCTTCTTCTTCTTCTTCTTCCTCCATCCTCTATCAGCGGCAGTGATATCACCTCACGCCGTCTCTCATTCATAGATTTAAACCCAGTGAAAAGCTCCCTCTTCTCCTCCTGGTTATGTGTGCATCCTATTTCATGTTTCCTTCCTCGCTTCTCTCCCTTATTTTCACTTCCTTCTCTTTTGTCTTTCACCATCGTCACATCTGATCCTTCCTCCATCTGGCTCTGTTTCCTTTTTATTCTCCTCCACCTTCCTCCTCCTCCTCCTTGTTTCTGCCTCCTCCGTATTAAACTCCGTGTCCGTTCCTTATTGCCCGCCCTCAGATCCCAGTATTGAATTCGCTGCTTTTATAAAAACGACTCATTCAATCAAACATGTTTAGAGACGTCCCTGATTTGATTAGCGGTGGAAGCTTGAGAAGTTTGTTCCCTCTGAATTAACCTCACCTATGGTTTCTTTTACATATGTTTAGCTCCCTTTTATTATCTTCCTATCGATACGTCTCTTCTTCTTCTTCTTCTTCTTCCTCCATCCTCCATCAGCGGCAGTGATATCACCTCACGCCGTCTCTCATTCATAGATTTAAACCCAGTGAAAAGCTCCCTCTTCTCCTCCTGGTTATGTGTGCATCCTATTTCATGTTTCCTTCCTCGCTCGTCTCCCTTATTTTCACTTCCTTCTCTGATTTTATGAGTTCTGTTTTTCACCATCGTCACACTCATCACCTCCTCTGACCTCCTCATCTGGCTCTGTTTCCTTTTTATTCTCCTCCACCTTCCTCCTCCTCCTCCTTGTTTCTGCCTCCTCCGTATTAAACTCCGTGTCCGTTCCTTATTGCCCGCCCTCAGATCCCGGTATTGAATTCGCTGCTTTTATAAAAACGACTCATTCAATCAAACATGTTTAGAGACGTCCCTGATTTGATTAGCGGTGGAAGCTTGAGAAGTTTGTTCCCTCCTCTTACTTTTCTGTCCATACCTCTCTTCTTCTTCTTCTTCTTCTTCTTCTTCTTCCTCCTCTTCATCTATCCGTTCAATCAGCAGCAGTGATATCACCTCATCCCGTCTCTCATTCATGGATTTAAACTCGGTGAAAAGCTCCCGCTGCTTCTCGCTGTGTTTAAAGATGAAGCCTGCTAACCCCTCAGGAGCAAATACTGAGAATAAACACACACATTCACAGAAACGCTGTGCAACAACGCCCTCGGTCACCCAACAAACGATGTCGCTGACTTACAGCTGCACACAAACACAGCTCTTTCCTCCGCGGCCCCCCGCCTCGTCCCATTCTCCCCTGTGTTTTAATCCTACTTGTCAGTAATTAAGGCCGAGCCGGGGGTGGGCCGGGACGCGGCTATCTCCAGGCGGGGGTTTGACTATAAACTGGATTTATAATGGGAGTGCGGTATTAAAACCCACTGCCCCCGCTGCTAGCATCAATGAGCCCATCTCTGTTCCATAACAGGATTTGTCCTCTGCTTTATTACAAAGGGAGGCCTGTCTTCTGAAAGGCTAGATATCCCGGCTGGCATATAATACGCTGACAAGACATTCTGCTGTTCATCCTCATCCCTCTCTCTCTCTCTCTCTCTTCCTCCTCGCTCGCTCTCTCTCGAGGTGTCAGATCCAGCCGGCGCAGCCCGTCGAGAGTCTCGGCTCGGCGAAACCTCACCTGATGCGCTCTTTATTGAGCTGTACCTTTTAATTAACGCTACGAGTCATATTTGAAAAGGCTATCAGTGTGAAGCTGTTACTTAAAGGGCGACTCCGACCGTTTTCACACACTTAAAGCGTGTGTGTGGGGAAGGAAGCCGCGTGTAATCTGATAAATTGCATCCAGTGTGGAATAAAAAAGGTGATGTATTGATTTAGAGCATTCGTTTTTTAAACTGTCCACATGAGTCCAACAGTGTTATAGGAGAGCAGTGTTAGACCTACACTACCCACAATGCAACAGCTTATCAGATGACCTGTAAACACTCCTTTATGTGTAAGATCGTCGGAGTTACCCTTTAAAGCCAAAGCTGTCTGAAAACATCAACACCAAAACTAGATGTACGGCTCGAGTCGTGTGAGAAAATACGTATTTTTGTCATTTTTGTCAAATGACCCTTAAAAACTGTCACAAAGGCTCGTAGAGGACGTGGAGGAAGGACCCAGATGCACAGACGGGAGATCAATCACGGGTTACGGGGTTCAAAAAAGGATTTATTCTCCAAAAACATGAACATGGCATGGTACTAAACATGAAGATATATAATGATGAGACACTTAAATACATGACAAATGAGGGAACGAGAAACAGGTGAGACACGAGAGGGCAGGTGCACGTAATCAGAACAGAACCGGGGAAGACGAGACGTGAGACAAGACTACAAAATAAAACAGGAAGTGACCGGAACTAAAAACATGAAACTTGACGAGACAAAAACACAGAACGTGACAAAAACGTCTTTATCTGAAGAGTCTCTAAGAACTAGAGAGGACAGTTCCTGAAAAAAAAATATTCCAAAGAAATAAAAAAGATCTTTCCAGGATATTTATTTGCTGCGTTTTGTCTCCTCTGGCTCATTTTTGTGTTCCATTTATCTCCTTATATTAATCTTCTCTGTGTGTCCACTCTGTCTTTTCTCGTCTGAAGCTTTTCCTCTCCTCCTTCTCCACCTTCGTCTCCGTCTCTGCTCCTCTCCGTCTCTCCGAGCAGATTGTGATTTAGCCGACTGTGTCAGCCCTCTAAAGGGAGTCATATTGTCACAGACCTTGGGGGAAATGAGAGCTGAGGATATTGCTGTGTGTGTGTGTGTGTGTGTGTGTGTGTTGTTTGTGCGTCTCACCTAAGCAACAGCCTCGTGACGCCGGCCAAGGCTGCGAGCTGTGTGAAAAATAGAAGCCGTTTGAATGGAGAGGCTCAAATACATTTCAGATCGACTCCACGGACTCGTTGAGAGCCTCCGGAGAGCGAACGCATCCGAGAGCATAACGACGAGTTTGTGTAATTGATAATCATGCAATGAAAAAAGTGAATATAAGAATATGTATCTGTAACATAATTAAGCCTGTGATAATAACAATAAAAAACAAAGTTTGTCTCTTGACTTTAATATATCAAGTTGTGAATTAGTCTACATTTGTTCAAAACACAAGTCATTTAGATTTTCTTCCCTAACAAGCTGTATGTAAGTGGCTCAACACATTTTCTTATGCAGATCCACACAACACACTATCTGCTTGTTGTATTTACTCTGCTCCAGCTACGCCCCGCCCCGTGTGGTGCATTCTGGGTACTTCTGGGTATTATGCCTTATTATAACCTTTCCTCTAGTGCAACTCTCACACAATTTGCTGAGTGTACTTATGGTTTCCAGGGAATTCACCCTCTTAATTTTGTTGTTGTCATTTTTTTTCTAGCACCATGAGGCAAAAATGTCATGTAATTTTTATATTGGACAGATTGACCAACACGTAGATCACATACTTGATTTAAGTGGCTCATGTGACAAAAATATAATGTGTTTTATCTACTGAGAAAAAGTAAGGCAACTTTTTGCATCATTTTATCATGTAGATCAAACAAGAGTTGTCTTTGTATGTACAACATTAATCTTGCAAGTCATGTTAACTTACTTTTGCTAAAGTCAACTTACATTTACAAGTTAAGTCAACTTACTTTTGCAAACAAAGTAAACTTGGTTGTGTTAAGTTGAATTTACTTGCAAAGTGACTACTGCAAATTAATGTTGTACAAACAAAGACTACTCTTGTTTGATCTACGGGATAAAATGATGCAAAAAGTTGCCTTACTTTGTTTAAGTAGATCAAGCCCTGTATTTTTATCAGTGTGTTAACTAATAACTTGAAGATAACTATTCCCCCCTCTCGCCGTCCGTCTCAGGCGCCTGCACTCCAACAACCTCCACTGCGACTGTCACCTGTCCTGGCTCTCTGATTGGCTCAGAGCCCGGCGGGGCCTGGCTCCCTTCACCCAGTGCATGGCCCCCGCCCACATGAGGGGCCTCAACGTCCCCGATGTGCAGAAGAAGGATTTCGTCTGCAACGGTGAGCTTAAATAAACACACGTGCACGAAATATTCAATTAAATGATCAAAGAGTTGTTTTTATTATCACAGGAAGCGATGATGTCACTCGCTCTTACTTGAATGTGGTAATAAAAATAAAAAAAGCCCTAACTTGACATGTTTTTACTCAATATTTTATTTCTTTATTGGCTCTGGAACAAAAAAATCCAGAGAAAAGACGCCTCCTTTTCAGCGCCATTAAATTGACACATGGGCTTTAATACTCTCGGACTCTAAAGTTGGAAAATGGCGCAGAATTAACGATTAAAAATACGCCAAACAGAGCGGATTCGAGTGGAAGCTCACAGTCTGACAGCAGAGACTTCTTGACGTAGAGCCTCGCGATACAGAGGATGTAATAAAGGCCATTATTGCAGGCGGCATTGTTATCAACTCCAGACAGCCCAGCCATTGAGTTTCTATCACTGAAGGCATTACACCATGTAGAGCGCATAATCAGCTAAAAGGCCGGCATAAGAGCAGTGGTGTTATCAGCTGTGAGATAGTATAGGCTCTGTTTATAGGCGTCTGATTCAGCTCTCTGTGCTAATAGACTGTCAGCCGGCTGCTCTCTTTATTAGCCTTTAGTCTTGTCTTTTCTGCAGACATGCGCCTCCTTTTTCTGCACTTTTCACCCGTCTCATCCTTTTACTATAGGCGTCAATAACAAACCTGTGAATATTCTCATTCATCCAGGTCATAGTTATCTCAAGGAAATTGAATCGAACGCAACTGGATTTGGTTTTTTGTCTTTGAAGACGTTTCACCTCTCATCCGAGAGGCTTCATCAGTTCCTGCTCGCTTGACTAGGCTGGGACTAGTCCGGACTAGGCCCTAGTTCGGACTAGTCCCAGCCCAGTTGCGTTCGATTCAATTTCCTTGAGATAACTGTGACCTGGATGAATGAGAATATTCACAGGCATCCCTCCAGCAGATATCTGTGCAACACATAGATGTCATCATGTCGGAAACGGTTATTACTTCACATTTTAGTGATCATGTTCAACTACATTCTTACATATTGCACCTTTAATCGACTTTTCAGACCAAAAGATGGCATATTTCGCCAAAGAATATAGAATATGAATTTTTCCTGCAACAACATAAAGTAAGAAACTTGTCGATTACAGAAATGTAATCGTGGAATTTAAGAGTAGACGTAGCTGCAGGCGCGGAGGAATCTCACGCTCGTATTTAGCAGCAGACCAAGCCGATGTTTCTGTTGTATTGAATCTATCTGTCGCCGTCTGCAGGTCCAGCACAGGCGGAGTCGAGGGCTTGTGTTCCTCAGGTGGCCGTGTGTCCGCCCAGCTGCACCTGCAACAACAACATCGTGGACTGTCGCCGGAAAGGTCTGACCGAGATACCAGCCAACCTCCCCGAGGGCATCGTGGAGATGTAAGGCCGCTTTATTCTGTCTCATCTTCTGCAGGCGTGTTGTCATGGATGACACACACACACACACACACACACACACACACACACACACACACACACACACACACACACAGTATATGCACGGATGCACATATCTTTAGAAACTTTGATACACTGTGATAAACTCGACCATAAATCTACTGTGGCACGCTGAGTTCTGCATCTCATTTTGGATTGCAGCAAAACTCTTTCTTTTCTCTCTCGCTCCCTCCTTGTCTCTGCCTCTTAGACACGTATTGAAAGACACACACACACACACACACACACACACACACAGACACACACACACAAGGCACAGCGGGACGTGTTTGATATCCGTATTGATCGTTGTACCCTGTTTGTTTGTACGGAGGACAGCTGGTTGATTGCTCTGTGAGTAAGGAAGCAATTCTCCCCCGCAAAGCTACACCAATACCTCTATACCTCCCCAGCATAAGTAATAGATTCACACACACACACACACACACACACACACACACACACACACACACGATGCACACGCATATATGCAGACACACCAGTTTTGTTTGTGCTAACAAAGAACGTACTTACACACACACGCACACATTCTGGGAGGGTCAAACACACACATGCATTTTGATTGAGCCACAGACACAAAGACACATCTGATGAATCACACACACACACACACACACACACACACACACACACACACGGAGCATTAGCATTGGATCCATTGTAATAACGTCGTCGCTGCAGCCAGAAACAATAGAGTGTAATAGGATGATGTATCGTCAGTCCTCCAACAGAGACAGAGTCATCCCTCTGCATGCTGGTGGCACGAAACCCTGCCAAGTGTGTGTGTGTGTGTGTTAATCTGTCTCTTCAAATCAAATACATTCATAAAGCAATTTAACAAAACAGGTTCGTCTCAAGGCGTCTAACTGCGTTAGAACATCAGCAGAGGTGTGTGTGTGTGTGTGTGTGTGTGTGTACATGCTCACCTGCCAAAACCTGAGTCTCCCGTCTCAGCCGCCGTTTAATCGCCGCCTCACCTTATAGATTTTTTATATCGCCCCTTAAAACGTCTTCCCTCTAATACATCCTCCGATATTGAGCCTCTAAGTGTCTTTGTCTCAACCTTGTTTGAGAGCCCCCAGATATAATTTGTTACCTGTTGTGTGTGCAGATTGTCCTTGTCAATATCTGTACATCCTTGATTTATTTTGACCCCCTTCGGTCGAGATAAGGTGTCGTTGGCTTGCCGGCGGCGGCGTGAGGCGCGACAATTTAGAAAGAAGGGACGCCAGCCAAGACACACACCGTTTTTATTCTGGGCAATAAGCCACCAATTTGCCACCTTTTTGGCGGCTCGCTCCGCGGATTTAGACAGAAGGCAGCAAATTGGTGGTCTGTTTTGTTCCACCAGTTTTGCCCCTCGGAGGGTAACGTTACACTTATTTGCGCCTCCATTGCTGTAAATCCGAGGCGGCAATGTGGTGGCAAATGCTGAGATGGGCGGAGGTGTGGATGACGTGCACTGCTGCGCACCCACAGCCGGGAGTTTTAAAACCAGGAAACAGCTGATCACAGCAGTCAGTTCGTCACTTCATCCACGAAGATGAGCAGCTGGAAAGCCGCTGAGATCCGGGAGATGCTAGCGTCTCCTCGCTCTCTGTAGCTGTCTCGGTTGTCCGCTTGTTGTTGTAGCGGCGAGCTAATAGCGGTCGCTACTTTCAAATTAAAAGCCCCCCGCTAAGAACCCAGTTCTAAACTCCGATGGGCTGCAATGTAAAGCTCTTATTTTGAAGAAAAACTGCGAACAAACTTCCCATAAGGAATGAATGGGACGGGGTCAAAAAAGTCGCAAAATCATCAACGTTTTTCAAACATCTCCTGCTCTGGCAGACTTTGACCTAGAGACACCATTCAAACTTTAAAATGTAGGCACAAGTCTTATCTATTTGAGTTGTATTTGAACTTTCTTTCTACGATGTTTAGTTTTTGAACGGTGACCCTTAATTGATCGTGAGTGATTTAGAAAAAATTCAGAAAAATTCAGGATTTTCAATGAGTGTGTATTGCGGAATGTTCGCGCAGCACCAACTGGCAGAGTGGGGGAGCCTGAAAAAAACTCTCCGAAAATGTTTCTTTAGATGACGATCCTAGCCACAGATTTCACACTACAATAGTGATATTTTCCAAGAACGTAGCCACACTTGTCTTCTGTCTGGCAATGTGTCCACTTTATCGGGAGGATGTACGGTTTTTGAATTATCTGCGTCTAACCGACACAAACTCCAGCAACTGCCCCATAAGCCCCAATGTTAAACGGGAAGAGGATTCTGGGAGAAAAGCAGAAACTGCCCTGCTTCTCTTCACGCCCAACTTCCTGCTTCACGTCACGTCACATGTTGACGCCTACCAGAGGAGGAAAAGTGGAGGCTGTTTGGAAAAGGAGGAATATTACACCTCCCTTTTAGATAGACAAGGCGGCACATTGCAGCCTTTACCTTGCTGCACATGTGCCACCTTTTCTATCTAAAAGGGGCTACAGGCACCTGTAAGAGTCGTGATGCCAAGAATAAAAACACACGTTTCTCTTCAATACATTAAACTGAATCAGATAGATGGATGGACAGATGGATAGGTAGAAGGGATGGAGAGTGGAGGTCAAGAGCGAGACCAGGGTGGGGGCTGAAGAGGAGGAGGAGGAGGAGGAGGAGAGGAAGAAGAAGGGCGGATTAGTTCCCATTTATCATTCTGACAGCTGACCCTGTGGCTGGCCTTGGGACCTCACCGCATCCTCCTCTTCTCTGATTCTCCCCTGTCGTCCACACTTTTCCACTCCTCCGACTCCTCCGCTTTTGTCCTCCTTTTCCTCGCTCCCCCCTTCTCACCTTTCGTCCTCCACTTTCCATCCTTTCTTTTCCCTCTAATTTTCTGCACGTGACTTCCTTTCACTCTCCTCTTATCTCCTCCTCTGCGTCCTTCGCTGTCCTACTTCCTCCCCTCCTCTTTGCGCCGCGGCAACAAGGAGGACATGAAGAATGCATGAGCTGCACAGACGAGTCGCTTCGACCATCAGGAGAGCAGAACTACAGTACATTTCCCCGAACGTGGGCTTCGTGCCCGGTTCTGACGGCTCCCCACGTGATAACAGAGTAATACTACTGGTGTGGTGTAATGAGTCTTCCAGAGAAAGAGATCTAATAAATTCCCTTTGGCCCGTCGCCTGAACAATGTTGAGGAATCTAACGTGTTCGTAAACAAAAGTCTGGCTGCATCTGAAGAACAGAGCGAAAGATTCAAACATCAGAAATCCGAGTTGGAGATGAAATTCGCCAGTCACAGTGTGCAAATGTTAGCACTAAAACCTGCTTCTCACTGCGGGCGAGTTACAATAAGTCCGATACAACCAGTGTGTCATACTTTCCCACTGATGTGCCGTCCGTCCTGGCCGGAGCCTCGCTAAGAAAAACATGAATTGTGGTCAGCAGTCCGAGTTTCGGTCGGTCCCGTGTAAACTCATTACCGCCGGGCTGCAAAGTCCAACTCAACATTTCACACTGAGTGACCTTGACTGGCCGCCGCTTCAAAGCGCCGACCGCTGACCGCGGAAATGTTGTGTAGATGTTGATTGGAACGGCCACCTTTTGAACTCTTTGTGCACTTGTGCTTGGCTGACGTCGGGAGGCAGACAGGAATTCATGATAACCGAGTGTTTCTCCGTCCTCGGTGAGAGGAAAGAGAATGAACTGTTGTTGAGGTTGTATTCAAATATGTAATATATTGTGCTCCTCTGATTAATCCTGTTTTATTTTTTTGAAGGGATTGTTCAAGATCGTCTAACTCCCTCTGTTCTCACCTCCCTCCCTTCTTTCTCTCTCTCTCTCCTCTCAGACGTTTGGAGCAGAACTTGATTAAAAGTGTCCCTGCAGGAGCCTTTTCTGCCTACAAGAAGCTTAAAAGGATGTAAGTGTGTCTCGGTGAAACTGCAAACACACTCAGACACGTTCATCGCATGCACACGAGCTGGCGCCGACATGCTCGGACGTTAAGTCGGGTCCTACTTGAGATAATTTTCCAATCAACATATTACTCAGACAAACATTCGTACATTAATCAACTTCAGCTTTAAGCAGTGCAGTTTGAAATGTGCCAAAGGCTGTAAACAAATCAATAAGTAAAGCTTGATGGCTCTGACTTCTGTCTACAACTTCAGGAATATCATTCACAATCTTCACAGCAGCAGGAATTATGATCCATGCTCTAGATTTTAGTACATATTTTACACTACTTTCCAGATTTGGCTCAAATAAATAGACAAACGAGTCGTCACGTTACGATGTAATTACACAGTTTGGCCACTTGGCGACTTGAAATCGTGAAGCTCAGACGTGATGTAACGTACGTATTTTGAGATGAAGTCTGAATCCGATCAGCTGATGTCACACACTTTGAAATGAAGTCGTTAAACAGTGAGAGAAAAAAGATTTGAATCTAGAATTCAAACTTTATTTAACAGACACATCATCAGCCACTGATGTCTACAACATTTACAGACTGTGTGCAAAAAAGAAAAGGGTGTGTGTCTAATCCCAAGTCCGTCCAAAGCTTGATGGCCGTGACTTCTGTCTAAATCTTCAGTAATATCATTCACAATCTTCACAGCAGCAGGAATTATGATCCATGCTCTAGATTTGATTTTAGTACAAACTTTACACTACTTTCCAAATTTTACTGAACCAAACGGCTCAAATAAAAAGACAAACAAGTCATTTTGCAGGACAGACGCCACAGCGCATCACGTTACGATGTAATTACACTGTTCGGCCACTTGGCGACTTGAAATCGTGAAGCTCAGACGTGATGTAACGTACGTATTTTGAGATGAAGTCTGAATCCGATCAGCTGATGTCACACACTTTGAAATGAAGTTGTTAATCAGCGAGAGAAAAAAAAAAGTTTGAATCTAGAACTTTATTTAACAGACACATCATCAGCCACTGATGTCGACAACATTTACAGACTGTGTGAGCTTCAGTGCAAAAAGAAAAGGGTGTGTGTCTAATCCCAAATCCGTCCAGCACGCACACACACACACACACACACACACTCACACTTCATCTCATCTCGTCTCACTCACACACACACACACTCACACCCACAGACAGAAAAGCTCATCGGTGAAAAATGTCCTTATCATGCAAATGCCTGAAAATGCCAGACTTGCAGACTTTGTGCGCGGTCTTAAGGTTATCCACCCACCTTACCCACGCACACACACACACACACGCACACACACACACACACACACACACACACACACACACACACACACACACACACACACACACACACGCACACACAGAGTGTTTTAACCTCCTCAGAAGTGTTAAATAATATATCTTACAGCGGTGGAGGTGAATGACATGAACTGCACTTAACATGCTTCCAGTCTCCCCCCCTCTCTCTCCCCCTCTCTCTCCCTCATTACTCACACATTCAGCCCCTCTGATATATATTTTTCTCGCTCGTGTCCCCTTGCCTTGACCTCTGCTGATGTATTCTCTCATGATCATTTGTCAGACAGTTCTAGGACATTCACATCGCAGGAGCCCCATTACTGTGTATTACAGTAATGCACTTATCTCCCCCCTCTCTCTCTCTCTCTCACCCACCCTCTCCCTCTCTCCCCCACAGTGATTTGAGTAAGAACCAGATTTCTGACATTGCCGCCGACGCCTTCAGCGGCCTTCGCTCACTCACCTCGCTGTAAGTACGACACACACACACACACCTTCACACAGGTATGTGTGCACACACACATCCAGACAGGAAAGTAATTGTGTTTCCAGACATTTAGCAAATAAAAAAATGTTGTCGCTGTCGATGTTGACAACCGGACCACAATGCTGCGTACATGTGGGTCGTCGTATTTGTGTGTGTGCACGTGCGTGTGTGCGTGTGTGTGTGTGTGTGTGTGTGTGTGTAATCACGGAGGGTGAACGCGATAAGAACATGAAGGACAGTTTAATTTGAATCAATCTGGAGCATGAAAATGAGACGGACAGACAAGCAGGAGCAGACAAGGTGAACTCTGCTGGGTGTTAAAAGCCGAACACACACACACACACACACACACACACACACACACACACACACACACGCACACAGGCGAGTCGGTTGAACGGGAATGTCACCGGGATGCTCGCCTCCTGCAGCCGAGGCCAGCTGAGGCGTGATGTCGCAGAATGTGATGAGACTGCTGGAGTGAATTAAACGGCCGCGTTTACGACTGGAAGCACATCTCAAACATTATTTCGGTTTTTGACAATCAGATGAGATAAATGCTCCGACAGCGTGCTGCTTAGCGAGGAGAAATGACTACGCTGTGAGTTTCACACTTATTCAGTTCGTGTCCAACAAAATATTTCTCCTACTCGGTTAGCGTGATGACTTTTTCATTCCCGGGTGGAAATGTTTAGAGGAGCCGGATGAGAGTGGAGTTTTATGGAGGACTTTTTGGTTTACAGGATCATTTCTGGTGGGGTTTGAGTTGATCTGTGAAAAACGTCTGTCTTTAAATTTGGTGATTAGATTATTTGTGTTTTCTTTTATGAGTTAAACTGATTCTCACACTTCAAAATCTGAAGAATCGACCGACACGAAGCTGAAAAACACCTTGTTTCTTAGCAACTGAGACGCTGATGTTGGATGTTGAATATACATGATGTTCAGCTGAGACACAAACTCTACTTTGAAATGACAGTATTTATTGTGGATAAACATGAAGTGTGCAAAACTAATCCTGGCATTGATCATCAAATATCATCAGTAAGTGAGTGTAAGTGCTGGTTAAATCCTCAAAACAGACAAACTGTCCTGGAGGAAGAAACCATCACCTGCTCACTCACTTCATGCTGTAACTCATCACAGTAACTTCAAAATGTAAATAGATATTTCCCAAAAATCAATCCACTGCAGCCGCGAGACGACGCTGTTCACACCGCGACCTGAACAATGTTGTTCTGTCTGTCCTGCGCAGGGTTCTGTACGGCAACAAGATCACGGAGCTGCCCAAGGGATTGTTTGACGGACTGGCTTCCCTGCAGCTACTGTAAGTACCGTCTGCACGATCCACTGGTGTGTGTACGCTCTTAGAAATAAGGGTTCCAAAAGGGTTCTTCTACAAGGGCTGAGGTTCTACCTGGAACCATTTGCTTCTGAAAAACCCTTTCCCGAATAAAAACGGTTTTTCAAGGGTTCTTGGTAACGCTAACGGTTCCAGTAAGAACCATTTTGATCCAGAGAACCCTTTAAAAACCCTTTCCTGAATAAAGGGTTTTAAAAGGGTTCTCGGTAACACTAACGGTTCCAGTAAGAACCATTCTGATCCAGAGAACCCTTTAAAAACCCTTTCCTGAATAAAGGGTTTTAAAAGGGTTCTTGGTAACACTAACGGTTCCAGTAAGAACCATTTTGATCCAGAGAACCCTTTAAAAACCCTTTCCTGAATAAAGGGTTCTAAAAGGGTTCTTGGTAACACTAACGGTTCCAGTAAGAACCATTTTGATCCAGAGAACCCTTTTTTGGAGAAAGAGTTCTTCAGGGATTGTTGAAAGCATGGGTATAAGATCCTGTATGGGTTCTTTGTAGAACCTCTCATGGGGGGTTCTGGGTGGAACCTTACACACACAGTTCTAGGTATAACCCTTTATGTTGGGTTCTCAGATAGAACCCTCCACCTTTATAAAAGGTTCTACCTGGAGCCAAAAAGGGTTCTCCTATGAGGACAAGCCGAATAACCTTATATGGTTCTACTTAGAACTTTTATTTCTAAGAGTGTATCAGTGTGCGTGTGTTACCTGTGAGATACTTTGTTCAGCAAAGAAAAGAAATATGACACTTAGAGAAGAACCGTCCAAGAAACATCTTGTTGTTTTTAAAAGTCTGGTTTCTTTTAAATAAATGGTTGTGGTGACTAAAGTACAAAATGTGAAAATGTAAAATATATAAAGCTTGCAGAACAGAACTGAAGTTCTGTGTTGAAACTAATCAGAACCTGGAGGTGTTTCTGTTTATGAGGAGATGAAATACATTTATGGAAAAAGTCAGAAGTTAATTAGTCAAAGAACCAGACGGACTGCAGACTGTTCTTTAATCTCACTCCGAACGGAGCGTCACATTGTTGTTTCTACGTGTGTTCGCCGTTGTAATTAATTTTCCCCAATTAAGATGATTTGGCGACTTGGCATCATATAATCGTATCTGTTAGCGACTGGTGCCGATGTTTCGGGCCTTTATCGCTTCAAAATATGGTTCGGCGGTAATTTTACGAGGAAGTCAAATCTCGGTAATAATGAAGTAGAACCATCTTTTCTTGCATTAACCCTCCGTCTGTCGAGCATCGCTGTGTGTGTGTGTGTGTGTCAAATTGGTGCACTGTCATAAAAACTGTAATCTCCCACAGTTCTTCTAACATTTAGCGTCTACGGGGAGGAATCGCTATTAATTCTGAATAATTCCTCGTGGGCTCGGGTCCAAACTGCAGCAGCAGCAGCAGCAGTAAAGATTCTGTCTCCTGTATATAACGGCAGCGACGTCGGTTCTGTTTGTGGCATATGGCCCTCGCGGAAAAAATGCCGCAGTCCACTGCAGAAACAGCTAATGTTCGGGGCTTCTCCGTCGTAAAGTGAAGCGGAGCAAAGAGAATGAGGATGAGTGAATCTAACCCGCAAACACCTTTTTACGGGCTGAGGTGGATCATTGGGATGCATGGTGCATAGTCAGAGAGGGAGGAGGAGGGGGAGGGGGGATGGAAAAAGAAAATGATGGAGAAACATGTAACACAGATAATATTGGAGAGGAGATCAAATTTAAGTTTCAATTTAAGCGCGTGAGCAAGGTGACATCATTAACATTTAGTATTCCCAGATTGGAACAGAAATCCCCTCAGACGTCGTACGAAGCCGCCGTAAAGCGTTAAACACCGGAAACACCGACTGCTTTCTATTTGTTTATGCACGGACGTGTGTTCCCTTAATCGGGGTAATTCACGACTTCTGTGCAGTTTGTGACGGCTTCAATCAATGAATAAATAAAGCAGCGAACGACTCGTTAATATTCATGTCTTCGCCACATCATTGGTCAATCCCACAAAGACGCTGCCCGCTGACAGCTCAGAGAAGTCCGTCAGTTTGTCAGGAATCATAAAGACGCTGTTTTTTCTCCCGTATAGTGCGATAATTATGAATTATACATCAGCTGAATCAAGCAGCGTGACGACAAAGATGTGTTTATGGCTGCCGCTCTGCTGTTTGTGTTGTCGGCGCCGCTTTGTTTTACTGGTGCAGTTTCAAGTAATTAGTTCCCCCTGTGAGCCGCCTAATGAGGCGTGTATATGTCGCAGAGCAGCGAGTGCGCGTACGTAGCGCCGGTATAGGCGCTCGTTAGGACGACTCGAGATGATTAAGCCGAGCTGCGGAGAGTTAGTCACCTGTCTGACGACGAAGAAAAGAGGAGAGTAGACAAAGAAAGGAAAGAGAAAAGGGGGTTTTGTGTGATAAAAGAGCAAAAGAAAAAGGGACGAGATTACTGGAAGCCAATCACTGGCATATCTTCTGGGAGTGCCCGATGGTTAAATCCTTCTGGACAGAGCTTCATAAAGTATTAAGTGGCATATTTAACACTAACCTACCCGAGCAGTTTTCTTCTTGGTAACACAAACGGTTCCAGTAAGAACCATTTTGATCCAGAGAACCCTTTAAAAACCCTTTCCTGAATAAAGGGTTTTAAAAGGGTTCTTGGTAACACTAACGGTTCCAGTAAGAACCATTTTGATCCAGAGAACCCTTTAAAAACCCTTTCCTGAATAAAGGGTTTTAAAAGGGTTCCTGGTAACACTAACGGTTCCAGTAAGAACCATTTTGATCCAGAGAACCCTTTAAAAACCCTTTCCTGGATAAAGGGTTTTAAAAGGGTTCTTGGTAACACTAACGGTTCCAGTAAGAACCATTTTGATCCAGAGAACCCTTTAAAAACCCTTTCCTGAATAAAGGGTTTTAAAAGGGTTCTTGGTAACACTAACGGTTCCAGTAAGAACCATTTTGATCCAGAGAACCCTTTAAAAACCCTTTCCTGAATAAAGGGTTTTAAAAGGGTTCTTGGTAACACTAACGGTTCCAGTAAGAACCATTTTTATCCAGAGAACCCTTTAAAAACCCTTTCCTGAATAAAGGGTTTTAAAAGGGTTCTTGGTAACACTAACGGTTCCAGTAAGAACCATTTTTATCCAGAGAACCCTTTAAAAACCCTTTCCTGAATAAAGGGTTTTAAAAGGGTTCTTGGCAACACTAACGGTTCCAGTAAGAACCATTTCGATCCAGAGAACCCTTTTTTGGAGAAAGAGTTCTTCAGAGATTGTTGAAAGCATGGGTATAAGATCCTGTATGGGTTCTTTGTAGAACCTCTCATGGGGGGTTCTGGGTGGAACCTTACACACACAGTTCTAGGTATAACCCTTTATGTTGGGTTCTAGGTAGAACCCTCCACCTTTATAAAAGGTTCTACCTGGAGCCAAAAAGGGTTCTCCTATGAGGACAAGCTGAAGAACCTTATATGGTTCTACTTAGACCTTTTATTTCTAAGAGTGTGCCTGTGTGAATGTGTTACCTGTGAAATACTTTGTTCAGTAAAGAAAATAAATATCACACTTAGAGAAGAACCGTCCAAGAAACACTAAGAAATGGACTAAGAAATGGTTAAATCCTTCTGGATAGAGCTTCATAAAGTATTAAGTGGCATATTTAACACTAACCTACCCTGAGCAGTTTTCCATATTATTTTTATTTTTTTTCCACAATCTGTTTATTAGTATTTCAAAAGTAATACAACAGATACGAACAGACAAACACACAATACACAGTACTACTGGTGAATAGAGTAGTAACAAAGCAAAGCTGCAAGTACTAAGCAAGACAAGAAACGTTCAGATATATTACATTTAACTTTCTGTATCTTGTTTCTTGTCTTGTAAACAAAGCAAAAAAAGAAAAACCTTGATTGTGAACGGCAGAAATGCTATGATATATCGTCTGAAAGTAAGCACTGTGTTATAATGCTCTCACAAAAGGGACGAGAGCGAGCGAGGCGAGGAGGGCAAACATGCGCAAAAGCTGCAAACTTGGCTGTATTAGCTAATGAAGTGCAGGTATGAGAGGACAGACGGAGGAGAGGGTGGAGGTGCAAACCCTTCCTGTCATTTACCTAATCCCTCTATCACATTTCTCATTTCCCTTCCTCTCCCTCTCCTCCATTTTGCCTGTCAGCCCCTTTTCACTTAATTGTATATCTGTGTCACTCCAAGTTAAATTTTCGCCTCTGTCTCGCTCCATTATTTCCTCCATTCCATCTCCATTCGTCTATCTTTTCTCTCCCTCCTTCCCCTTTTTCTCCCCTCTCCCTCCCCTCCTCGCCATCTGTCTCTCCCATCAAAACAAGATATTACACTCCCACCCAACAGGAGACGTTCCCCCTCCTCCTCCTCCTTCTCCAGTAGAGAGAAAGTGAAAATAAATAAAACCGCAATTTTCAGATTTATGTGTCACGGCCAGAAAAAATATAATCAGGACTGTGTGGAGAGGGTGGACGAGGCTGTAGGGAGGGAAATAGTGGGAAAAAACAACGACGGGGAGAAAAGTAGTGGTTCTGCAGGAGAGATGCATCTGTGAAAATAAATTATCTCATTAACCGCGTGTGTGTTTATCTTTGTTTGTGCGGCGCGCGGAGATATAAAGCTAAAGAGTAAAAACAAATACGGATAAATAACAGACGCTGAATTGCTCTTCTTTTGTGTTTCAGGCTGCTGAACGCCAACAAAATTAACTGCTTGCGAGTGAACACCTTCCAGGACCTGCAGAACCTCAACCTGCTGTCGCTGTACGACAACAAGCTGCAGACCATCAGCAAAGGCCTGTTCGCCCCCTGCGCTCCATCAAGACGCTGTAAGTGCAGTCGATAAAAAACTGTTTTATCAACTTTTGACTCGGTGCTGAATCGATACAGCGCCGACGCAACGCTGGGTTAACTTTAACGTGTATCTGTGGGGTGTTTGACCCGCTGTCAGTGTTTTCTGTTGGGTTACCGGATCAGAACGATCCTTCTGTTGGGTGGTCGTGGGAAACATAAAGACTCACATACAGAGATAAGACGAAGGGTGAGATCCAAGAAGGTGAAGTCTTTACTGAAGGAAGCAGGCGGTCGTACACGAGAAGTCAGTCCAGTCACAGCGAACAAACTCAGACAGAGGCTGAGCAAAAGTCCAAAATCCAGCCAACAACACTCATTAACCCCTTTCACACTGGCGTTTGGATGCGGCTTCTGTGCGCCAATTCTCCGCATCCGTCCCAGTGTGAATCTCTTGGATGCGAGGAGGGGTGAAATTTCGCTCCAGCGCTGATCCGCCTTTGGAGGTAGTGTCAGGGCCGCATTATTGGCGAGCCGAACCAGTGTGAACGGATCAGCCGGCTTCGCGTATCGAGGGCGTGTCGATCGGACGGTCGGTTAACTACACAGGTCCTTCACTCAACTTAATACAGAGAAATGTCCCACAAAGCAACGTTACAGGACCAAACAACAGTAACGTAGCAACTGTAACTGTCTTTGGTGACTTATATGAGGAAAAGAATACCGCAGATATATGCGGAGAAGCCTCTGTCCTCCTGTCTGTCCTCCTGTCTGTCCTCCCGTCTGTCCTCCTGTCTGTCTGACCGACACATTTATGCCAGAAAAACAGCGTCTGTCGGTGGCAAAAAACTTAAACTCACCGAGTGTTTGTGATGAAAATAAATCAACGCGACCGTCAGCCCTCCAGACCGAGACTTCGGTGAACTTTCCTCCGGAAGACAGCCTCCGTCTCCGCGAGTCAGACAGCGTCCAGTTTACTGATGGTGATGTAGGCTAATTATGTAATTTAGAGCGAAAAACGTAACTTCGTCACTTCCCAGGATGTTTGGTGGGTCAGGATCTCAATCACTGCACATTATAACAGCATCCATATGATTATAAACTATCCGCGGGTTTAGATTGACAGGGGGACACCTGGGAAACACCTTGAAAACACACCGACGTCATCATCATGACGTGGACCGTCACGCCTCTTTAGGAGCCGCAGCGCCGGATTTCTGTGTGAATTCACATCGGTTCGTCTTTAACGCGGAGCTACTTCGCTCTGTATGAATTGCTATCGGCGGAGAATTGCCGAACCGCCGCTGCGGAGATAATGCGTCTTCTCCTGTGTGAAAGGGGTTAGTGAGTCGCTTACATCTGCCAAGGTCCGTGCATTATTCCCTGGATCTGCACCACAGTTAACAGAGTGTATTCTGGGCCGAGACCCGACCTCCATCCAGGTTTTGTTGAAATCCGTTCAGTAGTTTTTGTGGAATTCTGCTGACAAACCAACAAACAAACTGACGAACTGACATGGACGAAAAACAACCTGTCGGAGGTAAAGATCAGTCAAAACCCAAAAGAACTAACTAGCAAATGCTGACGAGTATTTGTACAGGTCACTCAATTAAAGTGATTCGTCATTTAATGGATTATCAATCGACAGGAAGTCAATCTGCATGTCCTCCATGTTTCACACCGGCTCTAGAGACGGTGTGAGTCGCCTAAAGGCCACCACAGGTTCTCCTTCTTGCTTGGACAAGGGAGGGGTGAGAGGAGGGGTAATTAGTTGGTTCCAGTCTGCTGATATCATGACAACTTTGGACAATGTTTCTGTTCATGCTGGAGGGTTTTTGTTTCAGACAACAGCAGTTTAAAGCAACACAAACACATGTAACGGCTCTGATGGTTTATGATTCAGCAAAAATGTTACAAATCAGTCAGATATAAGAGAAAATGTTGCAAAGTGTTGCTAAAACACAAGACAACTGTGGGAACTGTGCAGCCCCATGACAAACCATCTCCCTCTCTCTCTCTCTCTCTCTCTCTCTCTCTCTCTCTCTCTCTCTCTCTCTCGCCCAGTCACCTGGCCCAGAATCCCTTCATGTGCGACTGTCACCTGAAGTGGCTGGCGGACTACCTGTTCGACAACCCCATCGAGACGAGCGGCGCCCGCTGCAGCCACCCCAGACGGCTGGCTAACAAACGCATCAGCCAGGTGAAAGGCAAGAAGTTCAGGTGTACAGGTAGGAGATGAGTTCATGCAGACACACCTGACACACACACACACACACACACACACACGGACGCCTCTGGAGGTTAATAAAGAATATCGAGAGGCTGAAATGTTAAAAACACATGTAGTTTTAAGTGCGTGATAAATTAATACGCGCTCACTAAAACATTAACATCGGCTCGCGCTCTCCGGTGGTTGTTGTGTTATTGTCGTTTCCTTTGATACGAGCCGCGGGTCTCACTAATTACAGCACAGACCAATTCAGTAAAGTGAAGCGGCGCAGTAACGACCTCAGCAGGGACCGGACCGTGATCGCCTCTGTACACTTAACGGAGCCGCTCTCCGGTGGCTCCTCACATTGTTTTCTTTGTCTTAAATATTATGACTTTTTATGGACTGTGGGGAGCTGAATTTTTATTTTAAATCCCCTCACAGTCATTTTACAAACTATTTGTATTGTGCTCGAGCTGCGGTCGCGAGCAGAAGATGTCTCCCGCCGTCGCTTTAACCCCAAACTGAAGGATCATGTAAGAGAAATATGGCATTATGGTTGCAATTGGCTATTTTCTAATTAGCTTTAAAGGTCCAGTAAGTCAGAATTTGCCATCCTTGGAAATCTTACTCTGAACAAATGGGAGTAACTGCTGACTGTTGCTAACTGTAGCCGCCGTTAGCTCGTTAGCTCAGCCAACCGTGCAGCTAGGTTTTTGTGGGAAAGGCCAGTTTGGGGCTAGGTGGTTAGCATGCTAACTTCAGGAAATGCATCTTCTTACGTCTTTGACATCAAAAATCATGAAAAAATGCCTTTTTAAATACATTTCTATGTTTTCTTGTGTTTGTTTTACAGTGAGAAAATAATATAAAAGCGAGTATTTCACTTCAAGTCGTCACCTTCTACGACTAATTAGGATTATTAGATATTTAATGACGACATTGAATCAGATCAATGTAGAAGATTTGACCGACAGTCTGATGACACGAGTTTCTCACCCCTCCTCTCCTCAGGAGTGGTACGTCCCAGCCTAAACTGGGCACACAGTAAATAATAGCATAACCAACACTATTATATTAAAGGTCCAGTAAGTAAGAATTTGCCATCCTTGGAAAATCGTACTCCGAGCAAATGGGAGTAACTGCTGACTACTGCTAACTGTAGCCGCCGTTAGCTCAGTCATCAAAAATCATGAAAAAATGCTTTTTTAAATACATTTCTATGTTTTCTTGTGTTTGTTTTACAGTGAGAAAATAATGTAAAAGCGAGTATTTTCACTTCAAGTCGTCACCTTCTATGACTAATTAGGATTATTAGATATTTAATGACGACACTGAATCGTACACAAAGTATTTGGGAAACAGATCACTGTAGAAGGTTTGAGTTTCTCACCCCTCCTCTTCTCAGGAGTGGTACGTCCCGGCCTAAACTGGGCACACAATAAGTAATAGCATAACCAACACTATTATATTAAAGGTCCAGTAAGTAAGAATTTGCCATCCTCCGAGCAAATGGGAGTAACTGCTGACTACTGCTAACTGTAGCCGCCGTTAGCTCGTTAGCTCAGTCATCAAAAATCATGAAAAAATGCTTTTTTAAATACATTTCTATGTTTTCTTGTGTTTGTTTTACAGTGAGAAAATAATATAAAAGCGAGTATTTCACTTCAAGTAGTCGTCTTCTACGACTAATTAGGATTATTTGATATTTAATGACGACACTGAATCGTACACAAAGTATTCGGGAAACAGATCACTGTAGAAAACTGTATGAGTTTCTCACCCCTCCTCTTCTCAGGAGTGGTACGTCCCGGCGTAATGAATAGCATAACCAACACTATTATATTAAAGGTCCAGTAAGTAAGAATTTGCCATCCTTGGAAAATCGTACTCCGAGCAAATGGGAGTAACTGCTGACTACTGCTAACTGTAGCCGCCGTTAGCTCGTTAGCTCGTTAGCTCAGTCAACCGTGCAGCTAGGTTTTTGTGGGCAAGGACAGTTTGGGGCTAGGCGGTTAGCATGCTAACTTCAGTAAATGTATCTTCTCATGTCTTTGACATCAAAAATCAAGAAAAAATGCTTTTTTAAATACATTTCTATGTTGTCTTGTGTTTGTTTTACAGCGAGAAAATAATGTAAAAGCGAGTATTTCACTTCAAGTCGTCGCCTTCTACGACTAATTAGGATTATTAGATATTTAATGACGACATTGAATCAAATCACTGTAGAAGGTTTGACCGACAATCTGGTGACATGAGTTTCTCACCCCTCCTCTCCTCAGGAGTGGTACGTCCCGGCCTAAACTGGGCACACAATGAATAATAGCACAACCAACACTATTATATTAAAGGTCCAGTACGTAAGAATTTGCCATCCTTGGAAAATCGTACTCCGAGCAAATGGGAGTAACTGCTGACTACTGCTAACTGTAGCCGCCGTTAGCTCGTTAGCTCAGTCATCAAAAATCATGAAAAAATGCTTTTTTAAATACATTTCTATGTTTTTTTTGTGTTTGTTTTTACAGTGAGAAAATAATGTAAAAGCGAGTATTTCACTTCAAGTCGTCGCCTTCTAGGACTAATTAGGATTATTAGATATTTAATGACGACATTGAATCGTACACAAAGTATTTGGGAAACAGATCACTGCAGAAGGTTTGAGTTTCTCACCCCTCCTCTCCTCAGGAGTGGTACGTCCCGGCCTAAACTGGGCACACAATAAATAATAGCATAACCAACACTATTATATTAAAGGTCCAGTAAGTAAGAATTTGCCATCCTTGGAAAATCGTACTCCGAGCAAATGGGAGTAACTGCTGACTACTGCTAACTGTAGCCGCCGTTAGCTCATTAGCTCAGTCAACCGTGCTAGCTAGGTTTTTGTGGGAAAAGGCAGTTTGGGACTAAGTGGTTAGCATGCTAACTTCAGTAAAATGCATCTTCTTACGTCTTTGACATCAAAAATCATGAAAAAATGCTTTTTTAAATACATTTCTATGTTTTCTTATGTTTGTTTTACAGTGAGAAAATAATGTAAAAGCGAGTATTTCACTTCAAGTCGTCGCCTTCTATGACTAATTAGGATTGTTAGATATTTAATGACGACACTGAATCGTACACAAAGTATTTGGGAAACAGATCACTGTAGAAGGTTTGAGTTTCTCACCCCTCCTCTTCTCAGGAGTGGTACGTCCCGGGCACACAATAAATAGCACAACCAACACTATTAAATGGTGGAGGCTTTTATCCAGAGTGCTTTTGCGAGCACCGTGAGCACATGTGGTACATTTTTAGCATGGCAGGCCTCGGTGGCGAGCGAGCCCCTCGTGTTAGCGCTCCGCCCTCGTGGAGCTAATCCAGATAAACAGATTACAAAATGCTCCTAAAACTGGTCGCGGCGGCCCTCTTTGCTTCAGCCCTTCCTGTCTGCAGTCCCATGCCTCTCCTTGCATCTCCTCTTCCTCTCTGGACCTGTGTGGACATTTTTCGCTATTGGTGGGCAGCTCTCTGGTCCCGTCCCCCTTCCTGTGTGGATCTGCAGCTGTCTGTTGCCTCTCCTCTCCTGTTTGGACCCCCTGCCCCCCTCCTGACTGATTTTTGGTGCAGCTACTCTGTTGCCCCACCTTCCTCCTGTGTGGACCTGCATTCTGATTGGTTCGTGCAGCTGTCTCTTGTGCTTGATCTAACCATGTGGCCCCGCCTACTGTGACATCACATGGTTCCGTCAAGCGCCAGGGACCGCCGAGCACACACCCACCTGCCTCTCCCAGCCAATCACGCGCCTTGGAGCAAAAAAACAATTGAGGGCTAAAAATTCTTGTTGGTTTTTGCATTTCTGTGTCGGGATTCTGACACACGGGACTTTAACTGTGGTCGAAATAAACGGACGTCACTGAGCCACAGACGAGAGCGCGAACGTTGAGATATTTCAGTCAGGGACGAAAATGTGTCCATTCAAAAAAACACCCATCTCCACCATGAGCTCTCAACAGTCAGCATAAATCTCAACACACCCTTCTTACACTTTAGCTTCTTGCCCCCTGAAGTATCAGTGAGTGGGAGCGAACAAAACTCCGGCACTCTCAGAGAACAAATCGACGTTTGAGGAAACCAAACATGCTTCAGTGCTGAGCCTTCATGAGAGGGTGCCGGAGTTTTATTCGCTGCCTTCTCTGGAATATGATAGAACTGGATGTCATTCAACTTGTGGAGCTCAAAAAAAACAACCCTTGGAAGACTGAACAAAAAGTTCTCTTTCTAGAAATCATTATCTGGTTACTCAAAATAATCCACAGACCTGTGAGCAGTTTAATTATTTGTTTAACTGTTTTCCACTGAACTTCACTCGCCAGCCGTATCACAGCGCAGACGGAAGTGCACATCTACTCAGGCTCCTTTTGTAAGGTGTAAGGCTAGCTATCTTAAAGGGATATTCTGGTGTAAGTTAAATCCATGGTCTACACACAGTACGAAGCATCAAACATCTGCTAGCTTTGCTGGATTTGTATTAAAAACACAGCACAACTCACCCTCTCCTCCAGCAGCCTGCCTGTGTGGGGAAGCCCTGACGAGTCGATTACCGAGTGCAGTAGATTTCTGCAGCTCAAGGATGGAAATGTCTGATTATTACTCCATGGAACGCTCAGTTCTTATTCTCGAGAGCTGACAGGGAAAATAAGGGAAGTAATGGAGTAATAATCAGACATTTTCATCCTTCAGCTGCAGAAATCTACTGCACTCGATAATCGACTCGTCAGGCTTCCCACACAGGCAGGCTGCTGGAGGAGAGGGTGAGTTGAGCTGTGTTTTAATACAAATCCAGCAAAGCTAGCAGATGTTTGATGCTTCGTACTGTGTGCTGGGACTGTACATGTACTGTTGCTGAAGTTTGGTGCTGTTCTCACCATTAATTGTGGCTTTTTGATGGCGGTTTCTAGTTGGAGACATAAGCTGCAGTGTATTGTTATCGTGCGGTCTTTTCTGAGGTTGCTAAAACTAGCTAAGCTAGCGGTCAGCTAACTTGACCTCTCGAGGGGGAGTCTTACTCGGTGTCACGGTGTGTTAGACCATGGATTAAACTTACACCGGAATATCCCTTTAATGTCCCACACAGGGTTTAAAAGCCTGCGACTCCCTCCAGTTAGTCAGAACTGAAGAAGCCTCTTGGTTGAGAAACGTCTTCAAGAAACTGAAACAAGTCCTACGATACAAGAAAATACCGCTGTCAGCGTCTGTAGATCATCTTGAGTAACTGGGTCATGATTTCTGAAAAGAGACACTGCTGTTCACCGAAACAATCTAGATGGATGAATAGCACTTTGATAAGAAGCTGCATAATTTAAAATATTATAGACTCCTAGACAAACTAACTCTGGCCACACACCTACACCTGCCTCCACTGTCTAATAATCCAGCGGCAGTGCTTCAGGTGCTAGCATGGCTTATCCCACCAGCTCTGTACAGATCGCTTCACTCTTCTCTGCTCCGCTGGTTCAAGTCTAAAACTCTGTTATACAAGTTTCCTTCCTCTTCTCACCTCTTTTCTTCAGTACATGAAAACATTCCCACATACAATCCTCTGCTCCCTTTTGTACTCGCTCCCTTTTTCGCTCTTTCCTTTCCGACCAAAAAAGGTTTCGCAGCAGCTCGTAGATATCGTTTTAAAAGGAGCTAAACAGCCAATTCTCCCGACAGATAGATGGCGGCGATCATTTACCGAGGATGCTCAGTGCAGATTAGCCCTCGATAGGTGGTCTCGAGCCATAAAGGGTGTGTGCCAGGAGAGAGAGGAGAAGAAGAAGTAGCCAAAATAAGAGCAGTCAGAAAACAGAAAAGGTTACAGTGACGGAGAGCAGATAGAGAGGAAGTGATGGAGGTAATGATAACCGTGAGAACTGTAAAGACCGTACGAGTGCAGCGTGATGGAAACCAGGTCCGCTCCACAGGCACGAGCGCTCATAAATAATACCTGCCCACGTTAGATCTGAATAACAGAAGTGGTCTCTGGCTCAAACGGAAACATCCCGGGTGAAACCACACGTATCTCTCTGTGCAGCCTGTTTCTGTGTGAATAGATGATGTTGATTCAGTTCATTCGTGTCTTTCCAAACGAGCGGTCGGGTAATTACGTCTGACAGCATCCGACAGCCGAAATTAGCACAAAAGTGGGGAAATTTTCCCAACAATTAAACTCCAACAAGAAACAGTTTGGACAGATGCTGAAAACCTGTCGGGGGCGAGACGTGTGACGTGGCTGTTATCGGGATAATATGTCTTTATAAGTTAAACAGAAATGTCTTTAAATCTGGTCATATGTAAATGAGACAACACTTTCTTGTCTTTGTCTTTGTCTCTCTCTCTCTCTTCCGTCTCCTTCTCCTTAATTTACCTGCCTTCTCTCGCTTCCTTCGTGCTCTCTAACCTTTCGTCCGTCCTCCCTCCCTGTTTCTCTGCTCACTCGCTCTCTCCATCTCTCTCGGTCTCCTTCCCCTTTCCCCTCTTTTTTCCTCCCCGCTGCAGGTCAGGAGGACTATCGCAGCCGTCTGAGCGGAGAGTGTTTCCAGGATCTCGTCTGTCCGGAGAAATGTCGCTGCGAAGGCACCGTGGTCGACTGCTCCAATCTCAAGCTGACCCGTTTGCCTCCGCACATCCCCGAACACACCACGGACCTGTAAGTCGGCCGCCGTTTCCTGCTTCACATTGATGAAACATCAGATCGAAAGGCCATGTGTTCGACTGCTCCGACTCGAAACCACACAGACCTGTCAAGAAGTTTCTTTCACGCCAAAAACACAAATGAACGTATGCGATTCACGCGCTCACGTCTCCCTTCCTCCCTTCGCCTCTCGCCGAGCAGTATCACAAACGTCACTTTTCATTTTTAACTCCCGGACCGAAATGCCTCTCAGCAGTCTTTTCCATCTCCCCCCTCTCGGTCCCAAAGGAGCCATCATCATGTCTGGCGAAGGGTCTCGCACCAGAATACTGAACAGTCCCGCGGATCACTCATTCTCCTGCTGAAAAATGGAAAGGGAGTAACAGATAACACGCAACAGGAATACCATAATCTGATTGTGGAGGAAGGTTAAAGAGTCTGCGTGTGTTCGTCTATCAGGGCGGGGAAGGACGGGATGATGATGATACGTAAGAAAACGGCTCCTGATTCATTTGAGCTGCAGAAAATAAATGCCGTGATGTGATTTCAAATAGAAAAAGGCTGCTCACAAGTCATTAAATACACACAGACCGGGAACAAAAAACGCTTTTCTGATGAGATGTGTCACGATTCTGATTCTAAATGTAAAATCAGTCGCGATCAAAAGCAGCGTCAGTGTTTCTCCTCGTGTTTTATTCTCTCTAACAAAGCTAGCTGCTTATCGTTAGAGATGTTGGGTTTATTCTCTTTTTTTCAGAGATCCTTAATTGTTCGGGAAGAGGGTTTACTCTGGGAAGATTTGAGACGCCAAACTTTGTGAGAAATTGAATTTTGTCGCCAAGAGTCGTGATTTTTGTTGAACTCTGGAATTTTTTTTATTTTCAGCATTATTTAAAGCTAACCTGACTCTCTCCAGATGCATTTCGTTCCGCCTAGCTCCACTCACATACATCTGGGATCGCTCCCGTTGGGAAGGAATTCGACACCAGATTTTATGGTCGAGCCAATCAGGACCGCCGGGCGGGAGTTTCATAGATGTGACGTAGCGGAGAAGCGACTGTTTTGACTCAGACAACAATGGCGGCTCGCATCGAGGAAGCAAGCGTCAACATTGATGCTGCTGTTTCATCCGTGTTGTCCAATCTACCCAATATTTTTCGTTAAAAGAACATCAGAGAACTAACTTCATATGATGAGTGGAGCTCGGCGGAACGAAATGCATCTGGCGAGAGTCGGGTTAGGTTTTCCCTGCGTCGCTACGTCACAGGTTGGTTTCGATGTGAGTGGTTGAAGTAGCACGTCAATAAAGATGACAGACAAGTGGTTTATCCAATCATATGCAAGGATTTTTGATAAGGCCCAGCCTTCTGAAACACATCTCCAATGGAGCGATCCCAGATGGATGAGTGGAGCGAGGCGGAACGAAATTCATCTGGCGAGAGTCAGGTTAATTTAAAGCAGCTATAATATAAGAATAGATTTGAACTAAATGATCAATAGAATGTAAATTAATAAGTTAGATATCTTGTGAAGACAAACTCTGTCTTCAGTCTGGACTGTTAGCTGCACAGCTAACTGAGCTAAACAGCTACAGGCAGCAGCAGTTAGCTGTTGTTCTGGTATTACGGTGCTCCCATATTTATTTGGAATATGAATTTGACAGGACTTCAATCTTACGTATCGCATCTTTAAAGATGTTTTAAGTAATTTATTACCTCAAATCAGCGTCTTCATTCATAAATAAGTCCTCATTGGTGTAAAATTATCTCTCCCTCCTCCTGAGGGAAGAATCACTTCTCTGTATTTCCATAGGACGGGCGAGCTCTACGGAGGCTTCCATGTCCTTCCGCTCTATAAAAAACGATGAGCTGGTGAGAGGGACAAAAAGCTCTACGTGGTACAGATAAGGCTAAAGGCGTTTTCACTCAGAGCCAGCGTGACTGTGGAACGGAGAAGGAGCTTAGCCAGACGCGCTCGTCAGCTGCAGTTTGAAGTCTGTTTGAAATAACGTACCTCATCACCCGAAACTAAACTTGATGAAGTGCTGTTTGAAGACATGTTGTTGTCACAGCTTCTTGAATCTTGACACATCCCGCCTGCCGTAGTTCCAACAGGCTGCAACGCACGTTTGAAAACCCAACCCCTCGCAACCCTAATCTATATAAAGCCTGCAGGATTCAGTCGAGCTGTTCCTGTAAACTACCTGTAAAGGACAGTTGTGAGGGCATAAAACCAATAATCTGCTGATTTTTACTAATTCAGATGCAATAGTGGTCTGCAGAGTCGTGCCACCGATCCCTGACCGAGCGTGTTACTGCAGGAAAAACAGCCTGCCCCATTTTACTTTCAGCACCTGGCACTTTATCTAATATTCAGTAAGCTAATATTTTCACACAGGAAATAGCAACGCGGCCCGAGGCGAAGTTTTACCTAATGATGCTGAATCACCGGCAGCTTTTTTTTAAACGCGGGTGAAGGGTGGAGGGTTTTCTGACGGCGGCGCTGATGGAGAATAGCTGCAGGACGACTCGCCACAGTTTTAACTAATAACGGCAGTAATCCTGCAGACCGTTAGCCCCGGATACTCTCTGTGTCTCTCTGCATCCTCCCTCCTTTGCTCTCCATCAGCTCCCAGGGTGCTTCATGTCAAAAATATAAACTCTGTCCTTTATGGTTGGTTAGAGGGCAGATCAAAGTTTCTACTATTCCTGACACCACCTCTCTCTCTCTCTCTCTCTCGCCTTCTCTCGCCTTTTTCCTGAAGAACAACCATTTTTTGAAGGCCACAAACACACACACACAGATGGAAACACACACAAAGCCGGCAGTCGTGCCCTGTGTAACCTGCCTTATCAGGGGAAATCAGGGGAGGTTGTGGCTCAGCTGAAGGCTCATATATATTTTCTTCTGTCTATCTTTTCTGTCTTTTCTTTGTGACTCTTCCCACCGGCCATGAAAGTCCTTGATGTCGGCCTTGGGAGCGTTCGATAACGATGAAAGAAAGAACCGTCGTCTTGAGAGAATTATAAAAAAACGTGCTGTAGATTCAGTGCCGATGACGCGATCGTGAGCTAAAGAGATCAGAAATGTTAAATCTATACGTTTTAGATGAACCGAGCAGGAGGAGCAGTCGTTGTTTGTTGCAGATCTGGACTTTTTTTTTTTGCAATATGTTGTTTTTTGGCTTCACCCGGGTCGATCCGTCTTTTACTCCCCCTGTATCTCATTAGACAGTGTCCCCTCCAGCTGAGCTTTCACTTTCTTTTGCCCAATTTCTCACACACACACACACACACACACAACATCCTTTTAGCAGCAGCCTTTTAGTACAAATTACCTCTATAAAGCAGATGTCGAGCTTACTATCTCTCAAACTGTTTCCTCCTGGCTCTGGGCAGTGTGGGGAGTATTGATGACCGCGTAGAAAAGATTCACTGCTCGTCTCGTCTCTTCTTCCCCCCGATATGTTAAGTTATTTTTCCCTTTTCCCCCGCTCGCTCTGGTTTTTGTTCCACATCACACTTCAACAGTCACTAAAGGCCTCTTAACCTTCACACGGTCATTCCTCCTCCTCCCTCCCTCGCCGGCGTGTTGACTTCGGAGCAGTTTCCCTTCATGAAAGAATAAATGTGTGACTCCGTCTCTCCATCGTTCTCTCCGCAGGAGGTTAAACGACAATGAAATTACGGTCCTGGAGGCTGCGGGGACGTTTAAGAAGTTGCCCAACTTAAGAAAGATGTACGTATACTTTCTTTTTCCTTTTTTTTTACGTCTACGGTTTTTGTTTGTGCATTTATTTATTCATTCAGTAATCCATGCAGCTCCCTGCTTCATCCTCTGAAGAGGAGATGAAGAAGACCATAAATGGAAGTGAAAGAGGAGATGGGGATCTTGTTTATGGGAGTCGAATCTGTTTGGATGTTTTGGGACACACATTTCCCTTTTCTCCTTTTGATTCCTTTTCCCTGCTCTAAACATCGGTAATAGACGAAGACGGGACAAACATTGCAATTACGAGACGACCGAAATGAGTAAAGACGGATGAGAACGGACGGACGGATGGATGGAGGGATGCAAGAGAGAGCTACAAGCTAAAGGAAGGAGGAAGGAGGAGGGAGGAGGGGAGGACAGGAGAGGAGGAGGAGGAGGAGAGGAGGAAGAGGAGAGGAGAAGAGAGGAGGAGGGAGGAGAGGAGGAGGGAGGAGAGGAGAAGAGAGGAGGGAGGAAAGGAGGAGGGAGGAGAGGAGGAGGGAAGAGAGGAGGAGGGAAGAGAGGAGGAGGGAGGAGAGGAGAGGAGAAGAGAGGAGGGAGGAAAGGAGGGCGAGAGGGGAGGAGAGGAGGAGGGAGGAGAGAGGAGGAGGAGGAGGAGGAGGAGGAGGAGAGGAGAGGAGAGAAAAGGAAAAGAAAGGAAAGGTGGGAGGAGAAGAGAGGAGAGGAGAGGAGGAGAGAGGAGAGGAGAGGAGGAGGGAGGAGAGGAGAGGCAAGGAAAGGAAAGGTGGAAGGAGGAGAGGAGAGGTGGAGGGAGGAGGAGGAAAGAAAGGAGGGAGGAGGACAGGAGAGAAGTGTAGAAACAAGTGCGTGCAAAAGAGGACAGACGGGAAAACGAGCGAGGGGAGAGGAGAGGCTGAAGACGTGCAGGAGGACGACGGGACGGAGGGAGATGGAGAGGAAGGAAGTGTGGGTGGGAGGTTTGGAGGAAGCGAATATTAAATCGAAATAGAAGATGGGCCTTCGGTTCAGATTTACAGTCAGTCCTTATCTACTTTAGGTTTGTGTGTGTGTGTGTGTGTGTGTGTGTGTGTGTGTGTCAGAGTGA
>CM077794.1:3776589-3789089 GCA_039737535.1 Lagodon rhomboides
TACAGAAGATACAAGAAGAAGAAGATAGAAAAAACATTTCTTCACATGATTAAAAACCATCATGCCGTGACCGTACAGCAATGTAAATAAAGACTTTTCAGCTTGTGTACAACAACAGAGCATGTTGTTTTTACTTTTTATAGTTTTTTTGTCCCGTTTACTGTCCGATTGCTGTTTTTTCTGCAAAATAACCAGCAGGAGTTGGTTATTCCAGGCACTCTGGAAAAAAATGCCACTTCAAACATGTTAAAAACAATAACCACAGGGTGTGTGTGTGTGTGATTTTGAGTTTCTGCAGTGCAGACGGTGACGTGTGTTTGCGTCTAACTGATGGCGGACTTCATTAACTTTAACTCGTCCATGCTAACGACTGAGCACCGGGACTGTTTACTCCCTCACCCTGAAATCAAGGCTAATGACGGCATATTGTTGCTCCTCTAATTTAGGCTCCGACCGTAAATAGGCTAGCGTCCAATTAGGGGTTACAGGATAGTGTACGAAATCATGAGCTAATGTTGTCTGTGTATGCTCAGTAATGACCAGCTAATGCTATCATGTTTATATATGCCGGCTAATGACTCTCTAATGGCATCATGGCTGTCTCTGTATTATGTTAAGAGGCTCCCTGCTCCAGTAATAGCCTTGCTAACTAGGTTAGCCTGTCCCAGAGATGGCTAATGCTAACTAACTCAGTTAGCCTGCTCCCACAGGACGGCACGTCAAAAGCTAATGTCATATTGCCGACTCTGTCACGGCTGTCCTGCGGGGACTGGTTTGAATTTAGCCCCGCTCTCTGTTTTATCTTTATAGGTTATGTTCTTTTATCCTCTTTGTTTGTTTCCTGCACAGTCAAAATATGGAAATTTGGCATTTTTCATTCATAGACGAGCCGTTTCATTAGCCACGCTTCTTCTTCTCAGGACAAACAGTGAGGCTGCCCGTCAAAAAGCAAATGTAGAGAATAATCAACTTTCAGATTTCGGCGATAAGCACGAGAGTCTGAATGGAACTAGAACTAGATCTGAAGTCTTCAAGGTCAAACAAAAAGTGCAAACAGAACATTTTTAATAAATATATAAAAATATAATCCGTGTGTTTCCAGAATGCTGCGGAGCAACCAGATCAGCTGCATCGACAACAGCACGTTCACCGGTCTGAGCTCGGTGCGTCTGCTGTCGCTGTACGACAACCGGATCACCAGCATCGCCCCGGGAGCCTTCTCCACCCTGCACTCTCTGTCCACCATGTGAGTCACATCCGAAGGCTTTCCTTCCTCTTTCTGCCGCTTATTTTTCTGTTTATTTTATTTCCATTTCAGTCTCGTTATTCTCGTTACAATCTCCTTCCGTCCGCTCTCAAATCTGGCTCAATCTACGCCACTCGTTCGTCTTTGCCTGTTTCTTCTTCTTCTCTTTCTCTCAGTCCTCTAATTCCAGTCCAGTTCTGGTGCTGGAGCTGTCCGCCATGCAACACACACACACACACACACACACACACACACACACACACACACACACACACACACACACACACACACGTTTGCACACATGTTGCTCTCTGGACAGCGTTCTCCTCACAGATGCTCTCCATCATTATCGACTAGATTGGTCTGGATCCCAGGACATTTGTTGTCAAAGCTAAATATATCTCTGCATCTGCACAGCCAGGCACACACACACACACACAACCACACACACACCCACACACACGGACACACACGAGCATCTGCAGACCCAGAGATGAACACACACCTGCTACAGACAGGACACGATTTCTTGGACGGCGTATTCTTTAACGTAACGTTTGGTTTTGCGTGTCTTCGATGTTCTGACCACCCAGACGTGAAAAAAATAGATTTTCTCATCTCAATAAAACATTACAGGTTGTTGTTTTTTTTATATATTTTGTCTCGCTGTGATCACGCGAGCCCAGAAAAGACGGTCCGCTGTCATCCTCTCTTCTGTCTTCTTTCTTCTCCTCCCTTTGTTCTGCATTTTGTTCTCGCTCGCTGTCCCGCTGTGTACCTGTCATCTTTGATTCAAGTTTCTTACGTGAGTCTTTTGGGAGGAAAGGCAAAGAAAACAAAGAGGGATGGATGCATTGTTGTATAAGCTCAGGTTTGCTCGGTGGGGCTGTCGGTGATCATCACTACAGAAATGTTACCCTGTCATTCCTCTCTATTCATGCTTTTTATTGGCCTTGTAGTAATAATAACGCTCGTGTTTGTATGCAACACCTGCCTGAAGGATTCTTATTTCTCGTGTTTCTGCTCATCTGTCCTCTCTCCTTCTCGCTTCGCTCCTACTATTTCTAATATCTGTCTCCATTTTTTAGCGCATTGTTTTCCCAACAGAGTTTGTCCATTTAATTAAAAGATTAACACATTGAAAAAGGGAAGGAAGGGATTAAGCTTAGGTCTCGTCGCCACGCGGTGAGGTCAATTCATTACAAGGAAATGAGGAAATAACTCGTCGCTATCTGTGGCAGCACGCCGTTAATACTGTAGCACAAACAGCAGCCTTCAGGTTTATTAGCTCAGCAGACGAGAGGCGACGTGCCACTTGGACGTCTCCCGACACATTTCAGAGGCACGCTGTCATCATTAGAGAGACTTTCTAATGCTTTTTTAATACAGCTGTGGATAAACTGCTGGATTAAGTATAATTCCCGGAGATTATACTGTCCTGTCAGTGGGAGGAAGAAAATCACATCCTCATCCTTAAACGACTGAATAGATTAATTGCCAGTGTCTCCCAGAACAACATACGTACGTTCCGTACGCGTGCTGCTGGTACGCTGCAGCAGTTATGTCTTGCGGTCACAACTCCGAGCTTAAACGTAGCGTCATACTTTTTATTTTTCTTCCTTCTTACGTTATCATTTATGTCCATTTGCTGTCCGTTCTCCTCCGTGTTGACCTGTCCTCCGCTGTGTGAAGGTGGGGCGTTAAACTCGAGTCGTTCTCTCTGACACTTCCTGTTTTTTTGTCAAAATAAGAGTCAGTCGGTCGTCTAAGATTACGGTTCACCCTTTTCTAACGTTAGCTACTTCTCTTATTTTGACAGAAAACGGAAGTGCCAACTGTTTACTTCTGCAAAACTAATGCAAATAATCGCCCCGGCGGTTATTCGGGTGGGCGTTTAATACGCAAAGGGTGCTGACCCCAGGCGTTTAAAAGAACCAGGCGGCGATTAATTGGTGAAATACGGTATGCGCTTATAAATTAAAGACAACTTGCCGCTGACTTTTGGTCACACAAAAGACACAAATGTCGATCTTAATCCATCCACCGTCCTCTAGCTCTTTGACTTCACCTTGACTTCCTCTAGGTTGCAGCCAGACTAATAATCGAGCTATGAGCCGACATGCATGAGGTTTTTTACACAAAGAAAGAAAGAATTTAAATTTTACATATGCCGAATTTACAAGGGTCCAAATTATCACTAACTTGTCACAGAAAACATTTCATGAAGTTGATAAAGTTTCTTCTAACTCAACAACTCGTAAAATTGAGCAATTTTATAATGGAGTCTGGTGAGTTTCTCTCCCTCTTCATCTTCTTGCTATCGTAGTTGATGGCTGCTTTGACCAACAGTATGTCGTGAAGTGTGGCGTGAAGTTTGCCGTCTGCTATCTTTGCATCAGTCAAATTTTTGATTTTATATTATTGATAAGAAAATGGATGCAACAGAAGACAGTGTCCCAACACTGAGGCTATTTTTTTGTCCATCTCCAGCCGGCAGAGTTGAGACGCCTCGAGCAGCTTTACCTCCAGCGACCCGCTGGCCCGTCTTGTATGTGCTGCTGCTGCTGCCTCCCACAGCATTCAGTTTTAAAGCGGTTCAGCATAAATATTACATGAGCCGCGTTACAAAAGCAACAAAAAATGCAACGAGAGGTGATTCAGAAACGCATAAATTCTACAGATAACCTTTTCTCTTTTCTTCCCCTCTTTCACGATTTCTCTCTCTGCCACCTTCTCCTTCTCTTACTCTCCGTCTCTCTCTCTGTACTTTACGAAATGAATAAAAACAACTGATAACCTTTTCTCCTCGCCTCTCTTTTGTTTCCTCTCCCTCGCCGCCTCGCTTTGTCTTCCGTCTAAATGTATTCAAGTGTATCTGTGTGGTTTGCGCTGTACAGTAGACAAACGTATACACATTTCTATCATTGTTTTTATTTGGAATGGCATATGAAACTCTCTCTTTTGTCTTGTGTTCCTGTTTTGTCGTCGGTTTTGTTCCACCGTCCTGTCTGTCAATCTGCAGCGAGCGCAGGTTGCATCTGCTCACATTCACAGAGCTTCTGCCTCAATATTTTATTTATGAGGGCAAAACTCGGGGAAAAAACATTTGGATTCCAACGTGCATCAGTCTGCCTGGATGAATTCATTACGTTGTGATGATGAAGTCTGAGAAGCCGTCAACACTGGTGTCCATCTCTTTAGTTTTGCATTCACCCCGTTCTAACGACCTCCTTCTCTCCGCCGCTCTTTCTTTCCACAGTAACCTCCTGTCCAACCCGTATGTGTGCGACTGTCACCTGGCCTGGCTCGGTCAGTGGCTGAAGAAGACCCGGGTGGTGAGCGGGAACCCTCGCTGCCAGAAGCCGGCCTTCCTGAAGGAGATCCCCATCCAGGACGTGGCCACCCCAGACTTCACCTGTGACGGTGAGCTCTCAGGCCACGTTTATACGTAGCAGGGTATTTAGAGAAACGAATATTTCCCCCCTTCATTTTCAAAAAAGTTGTCATTTACATCAACCCGCATAAATACGCCGTCGAGCGCCATTCTAACTCTGCCAAACCTCTGGGCGGCAGTGTAGGGAGAAGGATGAAGCCATGCAAGCCAATCAGAATCCTCAGAATCAACAACAACGAATAACACGAGCGACTTCCTGTTCCTTTCAAAACAACGCTCACATGACGTTAAGCATTTTCTGGCGCAGAGCCTAATGAGCGTGAGAAGCTAAAACCCCGTTTCTCCCAGCTGACACGACAACACATAACCGGAGTTTTCCAAATTCTCCACTTTGCCCGGAGTTTTTAGAAATAATCATTTTCCGTGATTAAAAACTGGGTTTTCATGTAAATGAGAGGCCAAACAACCTGGAAATATCTGCGTTTTCCCTTCGTGTAAACGGGGCAACAGACTGAACAAAAACCAGGACTTAAATACACGACACAAATGAGGGAACGAGAAACAGGTGAGACACGAGAGGGCAGGTGCACGTAATCAAAACAGAACAGGGAAGACGAGACATGACACAAGACCTACAAAATAAAACAGGAAGTGACCGGAACTAAAAACATGAAACTTGACAAGACAAAAACACAGAACGTGACAAACGAGGTCCCAGCCTGAGACCTGAAACAAACGACATGTGTCCCGGGCAGATAAGAGCATGAGTCAAGGTAAATTAAACGTGGTTTTGCATCATGTTTGCTCATCCCAATAACAAGATGTACCTTTCAGAGGACATTTCTAACGCCCTAACATAACTTTAAATTTAGTTTTCTTTAAAGTCTTAATGTGAGACATGAAGGTCGGGAGGAAAAACATTTTACTGGGCCGATTTCTGCTGCAGTGGAGCATCAGGTGGCGAGCAGAAGGGCAGCAGAGATTACGCTTTATAGCGTCAGAGCTGCATTTTTACAGTGCCCCGGGCTCTCAGGCCTTATTCCTGCATCCCCTCTAAAATATAAGGAAAAATAAATTGTTCTGACGCCGATTTTTTACTGATATGACGAACGAAATCTTCAGGTCAGGTCTTTTGGCTGAAGTGGACGTGTATCTTCATCTCTTTGAGTCGAACTTCAACGAGCTTTTCCAGATACGCATTGTAAAAAACTTCCATCATCCCAGATCTCAAGCCAGCAGACACACACACACACACACACACACACACACACACATGCACATCCTCAGCAGGGTATCGTGAGGACGGAACGATCAGTAACCACTGGCAAACAGCGTACGCCGATGACATCAGCCTGTGGTTGCTGTTGCCACGACGATGCCTGCCTATAGCGACTCAGGCCGCCAAGTTTGACGCCGTAGACAAAGTGTGGTCTGGCTCTGCTGTCTGTTCCATCCTTCCTTTTTCCCTCCCCTTTGTTTTTTCTCTCTCTTCTCCATCTCCCTCTTTTCTTTTCTCTCCCTCCGTCTCGTCCGTCTCTCTCTCTCTCTCTTTCCTCCTGAGTGTCTTTGAATTCATTACACTTTTCTAATTTCCTGTAGCCGTGCTGCAACCATTTACTGAAAATGACTTTTGGAAAGTAGTTAGCTGGTGTTGGCTCGAGTGCGGGAACTCTGAGATGGTATCAGATCGTAATATTCGTTCTTCTTGCATCTTGCATTTCACACACACACACACACACACACACACACACACATCTACCTTCAAACTCACTCAGCTGACAAAACACTCAATTCCTTCGTACTTCTGTCGTTATGAGGACCGTGAAGTGGTTAAATTAAATCTTAACTCTATGATAATTAATAAAACATGTCGTACATGTTAATTAATCTGCAAGAACCCACTGTGTGAGGTACAGATGGAGCTTTAGGGTCATTCTCTCTAATGGCCAGCAGGGGGGCTCGCTGGTTTCAAAAAGAGTCCGATTGTATGTAAACTTACGAGAAAATGACCCTAATTTTCAGTTGATTTATTACCTCAGTAATTTTCCCAAAGAGTTTATGGTCTCAAGTTTCCTTCAATACAGCGTGAGACATGTGAGTGTTCAACGAAGGTGACTGGAAAAGGAAGCCGTCTACATCAAACTGGAAATGAGGAAGTGGCCTGTGACAACACTAATCAGCCACGTTCCCTCCCAGGACGGCTGAACAGCCAATTACACTTGGACCCGGTTGACCCCAATGCGAAACACACAATGGCCGGGCGGGTCAACGACTCCCAGGTGACTTTAAGGACTCTGAAACTCAGAGCTCACATGTGACCTCGGCGCCTCTGTGAGGGTTAACGCTCCCACAGGGTTTAAAGCCTGCGACTCGACACTAGTCAGTAAGAAGAGACATGATGTTGGTTTGTAACTCATGGTCGTCAGGTCTGGTTAGTCCAGTAACGGTTCTCCGTATCCCAACATGTCTATTGTTTATTACTACGAAGACCCCATTAGCTGTCACCAAAGTGGGACGAGCTAGTCTTCCGTCGGGGTGCCACAAGACAAAACAAAAATCGCTAATAATTACACATTGTAGACACCGTTATAGCCGTCATCGCGAAATCGTTACGAGCTGCAGGACTGCATCGTATCCAATACATTAATTCTCACTTGTCATGTAAACTTTTGTCTGCTCGCAATTTAAATAGTGCATTCTCAAGTGACACTTAAAAAATACTTTTCTATTCAGTTCACGTATATTCAGTTGGCAATTATTCCAGAACTGATGGCACGATAAATAACTGTTCTCTAAGGCATTTGATTTTGGACATGGTAACATCATCTGACCACCGTTAGCTGACCTTGTCACATAAGAATGAACCTGATCATATCTGACAATTTGGTTATATAAGAAAACACAATGTCATACAGATATACTCATATTTGTCTTGATATGAACAAACTTGAGGATTGAAGATATTCCACAGTTCACTGGGTGACACTCGCCAAAAACTACTTAAAATCATTTGTGCAAAATGTCTGTTAGTAGGTATTTTGACCTTGTGAACCTATAACTTAAAACTGATTGTGTTTGTTTGTTATCTCACAGTCAAAAAGTAGTGCTCAATGACGGAAATCTTTATCATCGCCGACATCCGATCGATTGTCCGTTGGCTCAAGGCCCAACGATCCTGAAAGGTTTGAATATATCCTGCTGACAGTCAGACTGCCAAACAGGGGGCACGCAACCTCCCGGCGATGGTAAACTGTCTAAACTCTGAAGGTGTAAATCTCAAACTGGTTCTTAAAAGGAATAGAAACACACACACACACACACACACACACACACACACACACACACAAGAACCAAGGTCCACATGTCCGGTCTATTTATAGCCGAGTAAAATGACTGTTAAGTTGTCCAGAGGCAGCCGGGGGAAAGGTAAAGTTAATTGAATTTGTGAGAAGATATTTAGCGCACATTTAGATGTTAGTTCAATCAGCCAACTGTAGAGTGAGTCAGCCCACGGCTACACCTCCCCGTGGACTCCACCACCAGCCACACACATCAGATAAGACACACACACACACACACACACACACACACAGCGCTCTACACACTGTGGCACGTAAAGCGCCCATTTACCCGACGTTTAGACATTAGCACAATTAGAAAACTACAAAGTGACTGAGAAAATGGCCATAGGACGGGACGAGGGGAGAGATTAACGAAGTAAGCGTGCAGCACACTCGGCATGAGAGTTCAAAGTATGTACGACAAAAAGTCACAAATACACAATGAAAGTATGAACACATGAACTCTCAGTCGTCGTCTTTCTTCGTCTCTGCACACACACACGGACTCAGATTGCGGTTGTGTTATGATTGGCTCGGTGTCCAGTCTTCATTATCCTTCATTATGGTTTTAACCCAGCTTGTTTTACATTTGGGACCGCAGCTCCGCTATTTACATGCTGCAGCGGCAGATTAAAGCAGCGTGCGTCTTCGTCTGCCAATCGAGGAAACGGGAGAAGCCAAGAACAACCCCGTAGCCTCTGATCCTTCTTATCTCTGCGTGTTAAACGATCGCAATCGCACACTTTTCTCTCTCCCCCCCGCTATGTGTTTGTCTGCGTTGAATGAACGAAGCTGCGTAGCCTCAGTCGAGCTGTTTGTTCAGTTTAGTTCAACAGTTTCTGACAGCGAGAAGCAGGAGGCTTGAAATGTACGAGCTGCAGGTTCCATCCATTTTTAATAAAGACGCCCCGACAGTCGACAACTGTATTTATACGACTTTCCAGAGTTGTTGCAGGACGTCCGATCAACATCTGTTCAGTGTTTCTCCGGAATCATCTGAGAGTTTTTAATATCTCGCTGACCTGCCTGCAGGTCCTGAACCAGCTGCTGAAACACACCGGTGGAGCTGGTTTTAGCAGCCCCCTGGTCATTTGATCTGGATTATAATGTCGTCTTTAAAAGTGCTGAGTGCAGAGTCGGGTGGTATTTAACATGTGCCTCGCTTACAGTTCAGTCTTTATCGTCTATCTCTCTCTTTGTTCTCCCTTTTCTCTTTATTCTCTTTCACCTCTGTCTTTCTGAATGTGTCCGTCCTTCTCTGTGTCCCTCTCCATCTTTCTCTTTGTCTCTCCCTAATATCCCTCTCTCCCTCTCTACCTCTCTCCCCTCTCTCTCTCCAGGTGCTGAGGATAATGGCTGTCTTCCTGCGTCTGGCTGTCCTGACGTCTGCACGTGCTCAGACGGCGTGGTGCGATGCAGCAACAGAGGGCTGCACTCTCTGCCCAAGGGCATTCCCAAGGACGCCACGGAGCTGTGAGTCACGCGTGCACGAGAACACACACGACTTAAACACAAAGACGTACACGTTCAAACACACGGACGCACCACATGCAAACAAATTGTCATTTTTGTCGACGCTTAGTCGCCTGTAACATGCAAAGTCACAAGCAGACACACACACCGTGGACACACTGCTGCAGTGCACTACTGATGCAGCAGTGTGTCCTCTGCTGCTTCAGGAACTAACACACTATCTAGTGAATCCTCACACACACACACACACACACACACATCCTCTCCTTATCCTCCTTCAGTCTGTCTGTTTGGCTTCACGGGTTTAAAGTGAGTAACTCAGTTTGTTCATGTGTTTGTTATGTGTCTATAACACATGGATGACTGTATAGCACATTGTATTACAGAACAGATGGAGACACTGTGATGAAAGTGTCCTACGGTTATTTTCTTAAAACTATTTCATGAATTCCTTCTGAAACATGTTCAGCTCCAAATGTAAAAATGTCACCGATACCTCTAAAGAGGCCAAGAGGAAAACAAAATATGCTTCATCGTGCATCTGTCGTGTTATTCTCCTGCATGTTCCAGATGCTACCTGTTTTGTGTCTTTGGCTTTCATTTCGAGCTCGTCGGACTCGGCGTAATAAAGAAACGGACCGCGGAAGGAAACGTCTATAATTGTTAGAGCTGATGTTGGATAAAACAAGGGTAAAACAATGTTAATCGAGATGAGGAAATTTAAAAGAAAGTAGGAACAGAATGTCTGGCGGGGAGGGTGAATAACTGCACACACACACACACACACACGGACAGAAACCCCTCTGTGAAATAGGGCTGCTCTGCAGGGTCAATAGCAGTGATTAGGTATTGATCAGGCTGAAGAAGACACTCCATCATACTGTCCGCATGACCTACTTATGACCTGAGAGAGAGAGGAGCAGAGAGCAATGGATCATGGGATGTGTGTGTGTGTGTGTGTGTGTGTGTGTGTGTGTGTGTGTGTGTGTGTGTGTGTGTGTGTTGGTTCACTTGTTTCTCACAAACGCTGAAGGATCAGCAGGTGAATATTTCACGTTTGCGAAGGTTGAAATATGTTTTTAAAGCTTCATGATGAAACTGTCGTCACTCCTCCAGGTTCACACCCCGATGTTTGTCCCATCCTGATTGGCTGAACGGTGAATACAGAGAGATCTTCAATGAAATAACCATCATTAGTGGTGGAAGCATGTTGGATTTGTTTTTTAATGATTAAAGGGATATTCCGGTGTAAGTTTAATCCATGGTCTAACACACCTTGACACCGAGTAAGACTCCCCCTCGAGAGGTCAAGTTAGCTGACCGCTAGCTTAGCTAGTTTTAGGATGAAAATGTCTGATTATTACTCCATTACTTCCGTTCTTTTCCCTGTCAGCTCTCGATAATAAGAACTGAGCGTTCCATGGAGTAATAATCAGACATTTTCATCCTTGAGCTGCAGAAATCTACTGCACTCGGTAATCGACTCGTCAGGGCTTCCCCACACAGGCAGGCTGCTGGAGGAGAGGGTGAGTTGTGCTGTGTTTTTAATACAAATCCGGCAAAGCTAGCAGATGTTTGATGCTTCGTACTGTGTGCTGGGACTGTACATGTACTGTTGCTGAAGTTTGCTGCTGTTCTCACCATTAATTGTGGCTTTTTGATGGCGGTTTCTAGTTGGAGACATAAGCTGCAGTGTATTGTTATCGTGCGGTCTTTTCTGAGGTTGCTAAAACTAGCTAAGCTAGCGGTCAGCTAACTTGACCTCTCGAGGGGGAGTCTTACTCGGTGTCACGGTGTGTTAGACCATGGATTAAACTTACACCGGAATATCCCTTTAAGTCACTATGATAAAGGCTTTTTAATATTTAATGGTCCTCTTTTTTGCCTCTGGTTATTGATGCACTCTTAATCCTGTTTTTCAAGAGCACCCGACACAATTCTCCTCTACGTTGTGTTACATAAAGAAACCAGTCGTCTCCTTTTTAAGTTTCCCAACTTATTCCTTTGAAAATGACGACCTGTAAATGAGACTCGGCAATCAACTATATTTCTCCTGAGTCGCTCACCCCGCTGTAAATTCTACTGTGGTTAGTTTTGAAGCTGATCTCGCTCATATAACACACAGAAGTCTCGTTACTCCTCTGGTAAATGTAAATATGCCACATAAAGACAGATTTGAGGTACCAAACCTCACACTGCTCCTCCCATCTGCCTCTCACGTCCCACCTCTCCTGCACTTTATGTGACAGAAGTTGCAAAAGCCCAAACTTTTATGTGCTATATCTCCACTTCCTCACCCCCACCGGCCCGTGTTTGTGTATATATACTACATTAACTACGCACCTTTTCCTCGCAGGTATCTGGAGGGAAATATGCTGACATCTGTGCCCAAGGAGCTGGCAGTCCTGAAGCAGCTGTCACTGGTGTACGTACCCATTCGCATAACCTTGAGCAGAACACGGTACTCTTTATGTGGACTGTTTAGAAAAACCCAACATGAAGTTCTGTGTGTGTTGTGTGTCTGTATGTGTGTGTGTTCACCGTACGCTTTGTGTCCACACAGCGACCTGAGCAACAACAGCATCAGCACGTTGGGCCCGTACACCTTCAGCAACATGACCCAGCTGGCCACACTGTGAGTAACCATGGCAACGCACACACACACATCCTCACACATATCTCGATGTCATGTGTGTGTCTGTGTGTGTGTGTGTGTGTGTGTGTGTGTGTGTGTGTGTGTGTGAGGTTAAAAACCACAAGATAAATCAGTGTTTTCTTCTCTTAACTTTGATTAATCGCTCCATCTTCTCTCCTCCGTCTCATATTTTCCTGCTTCTTCTTTTCTCTCCTCCCCATTTTCTCACTTTCTCTCATCCCTTTTTTTTTTTTAGATATTTCTACTTGTGTCCTCCTTTCACCCCCAAAATATTGCTTCACTCTTCTCTCTCTCTCTGCATCGTCTTCTTCTGTCATCTCATCTTCCTCTCTATTTACTGTCATTTTACATGCAAACTTTCTTCTTTTCTTGAGCTATTAAATGGATTTT
>CM077794.1:4394089-4574089 GCA_039737535.1 Lagodon rhomboides
GTAAAACATAGACATGTGTAGAAAGAGTTGTAAGAAAAGGAGGAGAGGATGCTTCATGTGGCTGTTCACGTTATTGTGTTCAGCCACTACAATGGCTTTTAGGGAAGTTTACGAGAAGAGAGATTGCTGCACATTCAGGCTCTGATTGCATGAGCGTTTATGCCATCATTTCTCAATTTTGACGGTAAAATGAGGAAAGAAGCTCCAATTATGTCCAAACAAATCATAGAACGAAGGATTAAACAATAGCTAAATCATCCAAACCCAATTTATGCACTTTTTTTATCTGCAGAATATCATAATAACAATAATATACAGAAATAGAGCCTTTTTTTTAAAAATTAACTTTTTGGAGAAGCAATTCAAACTGAGAATATTACTGTGGTATTAATACAAACACAGAACTGTTTATGTTTTCTTTTCCATAACTGAATAAACAAGCTGTTCTCAGAGGAACACTGTTTGAAGCTAGGAATGTGGCAGGGTCCGCCACATAACGAAGCAAAACAAAAGACACTGTGTTGTCCTTAAAGGTCAGTTTGTCCATTCAGTTATTCAGTCAGAGAGTTTGTTTGGTGGGTTTCAGTTCCTTCTCGCCATAACTTCTTCCTCAGAGCTCCACAGTGCACCTTTAACTTGTGCTCAGATGCTATTTGATTAAACTGACACTGAACTAATTTGTTTTTTGTTATAATGCTTTTCAGGTCAATGTTGGCTGTGTCCCCAAGAAGGTACGATTTTTTTTTTTTTTTCCTCTCCATTCTGGTTAAGAGACGTGATGATTTGTTAATGTGCAACCAGATCCACCAGCCCTCCGACCCCGGTGTCTTTGCCTTCCCTAACAGGTTATGTGGAATGCTGCAGTTCACGCCGAGTATCTCCATGATCACAATGATTATGGCTTCGACGTTGGAAATGTTCGTTTTAGTTGGGAGTAAGTGAAACTGCCGGTCGGTGTTATTTTTTTCACTTGTTTGTGCGACGATAGCGATCTGTTCTGGAACCTGTTATGGCTTTTCCTGGTACAGATCACTATCCGTTTCATGGCTCAACTTCTCTGTCGGGCTAGTTTTTTGTTACTTCTCCTCAGCCCACTTCTCGGTCTTTGTGCGCCTCGGAGTTAATTCAAGGTGATTGTTAGAGATAAGCCCGTGGAGGGAGTGGCCACCCACATATTGGGTCAGGGATGAAGAAACAGCAACGTACGACGAGGCCGGGGGAGTCGGTTAAGGTGTGCCTGTGTGGGTTTCTGTAAAAGTGTGTCCAGAGTGCGTACTTCCTTATTCCTCATAATGCTTCCAGTTCAACTAGTTTGTGTTGTTGTTTAGTGTTTGTCCCACGTAGGCTGGATTATCGACATTACTTTCAAACATGCTCATACCAATAAAAAAGGAATCAATATCTGTGAAATGATATTCAAGTGTTATTACTGGAATACTGATACTCTGTTGTACTGTAGTGCAGTTGTTGTCAAAAAATCATCTGTTCTCACTCTGAACACATTTACTGATGTGTTGCAATCATGATCTGTGGTCGTAAGAAAGTCCCACGGGACACCCAGACTCGCCTGACACGGCACACCATGTGGGAACCGGTGCTGTAACGTACACTTGATCAAGTCTGCCAGCGGCATCCAGAGTTACGTAAGTGTTTATGTTAGTGCAGGAAAGTGTTTACAACTGCAGGAAATTCTTCAGCGGCAGACATGTGTGAGCTGATGGTCGCTAATTCGATTCCATGGATGAGGCAGGATGTTCTGGTTAGAGTGTTTTTAATGACTACAGTATGGAAGTATGGAGACCGTTGTACACTTTTAAAGTCCAACTGTCATCTTACCTCGCCACATTTACTTCAGTACAGTTACCCAGAAAAGCTTAAAGGGACTCGGTGTGACAATTTGTTACAATCTACATGTATTAATCTCAGTTTCATCAGCTGTATGTGAGCAGATTGTAACGTGATGTAAAAAGTGAGACCTTCCCCGTCTCTCTCAGTTGCCTCTGCAAACCTGTAGATGATTTGTTCGAAGCGTCTGCACTGTTGATTTAGTTGTGAAGGATTCTGGTCTTTCACAGAGAAAATCCTTCGGAGCTAAAGGATGTGAAATCGTGAGCGAGTCCTCGAGTGCCCTGCTCAGTGAAATGGAGTCGGCTAACATGAACTAGCGACAGACGTTCCACAGAGCTCCTTTAATGCGAGTGTTTTTTTTGTACTTGTCGTAGTTGAATCTTTTTTCAGCACTTGCCAGAGTTTCTCTCCCCTGTGCAGAGCAGCTGTCCGTAACACAGACGGAACTACTGTATCTGTTTCCTGGTTGGAAACTGGCCAGCATTGTGCTCTGATCCAGTCCAGCGTGCTGAAAAGTACATTTTGACTTTTTTTCCATTCTCCTTCCCGCCTCTCCACCTTCAGACGTGTCTGAGCTGCACCTATTTTTTGATCGTGGTTGAGAGGATTTTCCCTCCTTGAGTAAACTTGGATTAAAACACACACACACACCTCTCTAGTAATGTGTGATCTTGTCCTTTGTTTGCAGAACTCTCAAGGCCAAAAGGGATGCTTACATAAGTCACCTAAATCGCATTTATCGCAACAATCTTGACAAAGTAAGTTCATATTTACATTTGTATATTTACATCAATCAGGCATAATGTGCGTAAATATGCAATAAGCATCTTCAGAGGACTTCTTGTTTGTTTATGTTACATTCTTCTTCATTTCAGGCTAAAATCCAAACTATTCAAGGTCACGCCAGGTTTACCAGCGACCCTGAACCGACCGTCGAGGTCAATGGAAAGAAGTACACAGCGCCTCACATCCTCATCGCCACCGGAGGGCAGCCTTCTGTTCTGAGTGATGATGAAGTTCCAGGTGAGACAAACTGCACTGAGATGATCATCATCTTCATCGTCTGTGTGCCTTTTACAAGATAATTAAATTCTGCAAAATATTCTGTTTGTTCACCCTTTCAGGGGCGAGTCTGGGCATTACCAGTGATGGCTTTTTTGAACTTGAAACTCTGCCAAAGTAAGCTCATGATTTACTCTCTTTAATGTTCACAGCATGTTGAGTTTGGGGTTGTAGTTAAATGTGTTGCTCTCCCAAACAGGCGCAGTGTGATTGTGGGTGCAGGTTACATTGCAGTGGAGATGGCAGGCATCCTGTCCACCCTGGGGTCGAAAACATCCCTCGTCATTCGACAGACAACCGTAAGAATCACGTAGACTCAAAACATTAACATTAAATTGTGATGTTCAGCTGTGCAGTAACGGAAATGCGTGCATCTCTGTAGGTTTTGAGGAACTTTGACAGCTTGATAAGCACAAACTGCACCAAAGAACTGCAAAACTCCGGTGTGGATCTGTGGAAGAACTCTCAGGTGAAGTCTGTGCGTAAAACGGACAAAGGGCTGGAAGTGACGATCGGCACCAAAGACCCGGAGAAGAAGAACGAAGAGGAGAAGGTCCGGACCATCCAGGAGGTCGACTGCCTCCTGTGGGCCATCGGCAGGCAGCCCAGCAGCTCTGGACTGAACATCGGCGCGATGGTAAAGATGTTGTATTAAATATGCTGCAGTGATGATAGAAAACATCTTTGATTAGTGTTCCGAACACACAAACCACACGCGTCATCCATCAATGGAATAGTAACGGTGCATTTAAAGTCATGACTGCAGCTTATCACACCTGTCTGTCTGCAGGGGGAATTAGTTAGTTTGGCTCTGTGTCATCCTGGCAGCCTGACTGTCCTCGTAGCTCACAGCAGGAGTTTTGTCTCTGAATCACACACGAATCATTCAAATCAAATGTCGTTTTGTGAAAGAACTCAATCCAACAACATACTTTTGGATGACAGGGTTCATGATTTGACACTTTAATGTAAAAAGAGACGAAAATAAACCCGACATGCGATCATCTTAAATCGCCGATTAGGGATAATCTGGGAACGAGACGAGACGACGGTCACACAGCAGGCTTTGTTATGTTGTTGTTCTGGTGAAGTGCTGGCACACGTAAAAAGTTGTTAGCTCATCAGGGCAAATTACAGATTAAAGGGGCAGTTGGGTCAAAGCACTCTTCTATTTCAGGCCGTGAGATTGTCTTCTCTTGTTGTTGTCTAACCTGTAATATGAAGGAAAATGTGAGTGAGATGTCAAAGCAGCAGATAAACACTTGAGGAAGTTTGAGGGGAGAAGTGATGATATCTGTCATTCTTAGTGGCAGTCACGCCTGGCCGGTCTTTGTTACCACGTAACCACGTTACACCTGATCGCAGTGAGTCCTTTGTGTGCATTAACGGGTCTCCAGGCCTCCGCTGTACGACGAGTCATTGTTATTTCTTGCTGTACACAGAAACAGAACTTTCCTGCTCAGTTGCTCGCTGCGTATTCAGCGTCTCTGTCACAGGTGCACACTGTGAGCTCAGGGCTCCAGACCAATACCTTTTCATTTAGGTGCACCAGGACATAATTTACATGCTCCTGATAGTAGCCTACATTTTTATTTAATATCACTTAATGTAAATTATTGTACATTGTTTGGAGCTTGTGATGAGTAAACATGAACTTCTCTTTCCTTAGTCCTTATCAAAGGACTGGAAATAGAAACAGCGTCGGTGCTAAATAGGGCTGCAACTGATTTTTACTTTCATTATGGATTAATATGCTGGTTGATTAATCATTTGGTCTATAACACGTCATCACAATTTCTTTGAGCCCAAAGTCTTCAAATTGCTTCTTGTGTCCAACCACCCGTCAAAAAACCCAAAGACTCTTTGTTTACTGTCATAAATGAGAGGAGCAAATACTTAAATTTAAGAAGCTGAATGAGCAAATGTTTGAATGACTGAAACGACTCATAATCAGAATAACCATTCTGCTGATGACTGGACTGGAGCTGAACCAAACTGACGTAATTAGCTCATTGATAAAAACTCTAAATGACTCTCTCTGTCTCTGTTTGCAGACTGTGGACACGGATGAAAGAGGCCATATCATTGTGGATGAGTTTCAGAACACCAGCCGAGCAGGGATCTACGCTGTCGGGGACGTTTGTGGCAAAGCTCTTCTCACACCTGGTACGAAGCTGCACCAATACATCATTTCATAGATTATAGTTGCTTAGAAACCACATTGTCGTGTGAACATCCCAGCTCGGTCAGTATGGATGTTTGAAGTGTGACAATACTGAAGTTTAATATTTTGACATCTGGTTACATAATGTGGAAAAGGTTGATGTTGATTTGTGCATTCACAAGAGACGTTTTTAGACGAAGACTTTAACTTTATTTAGTTTAGGTTTTGAGTGAGAACATCAGTGTTTTAATGACGGGAAACGTTTTTTTATCAGGTTTCTGTTGTGCACAGCCTCAAGTGTACAAGAAGATGATATTTTAATAGAGAAAGCTGGCAATATAACTGGTCACCAGGACTCAGCCACATTAAACCAGACACTCTGGAGTCCACGTCTGCCCTGTTTACGAGCTCTGGCTGTAATTCTTCTGTGAGGCGGTTTGAGTTTGAATGAACAAAAACACAACAAAGAAAGCTTTTCAGCCGTGGTGGTGTGATGGATTTTACTATAAGTCTCACCTTTAAACGCAGTTAAAATCTGTATAGCATGAAAAGAGAGCAATAGGAATGGCTCAATCATTAATAAAAATGTGTCATTTTCGTTCACAATTGTCAGCTGTAGCCCCCCCATGTAGTGACAACATCATCTCTGAAGTTAGGGTTTACAACAGCCAAATAAGATATTTGCTGTTTTAAGAGATTACAAGAGCACTACAAGCGTTGCCAGACCTCTCCAGCCACTGTAGATGAAGCTCTGTAGATGAAGCGATGCCAGAATTCCTCTTCTAAATCACAAAAAACTGTAAGAGTAGTGTTGCTTTGTTCTCGTTCTCCCTGGATTCAGAATAAAGCATTTGATATGCTTGTTGGAACCTCCAGTGTTTTCTCAGAACATTCCCTGTTACTCAGAGTTTTTATATGTTGTGTTTCACGTTGCTGCAGTTGCCATCGCTGCAGGCAGGAAGCTGGCACACAGACTGTTTGAGGGCAAGAAGGACTCCAAGTTGGACTACTCCACCATCCCCACAGTGGTGTTCAGCCACCCACCCATCGGGACGGTCGGCCTCACGGAAGGTGAGTGACGGCTTCATAATCAAAGTTGAGCTGTTAGACTTTATCCTCTGCATGAAAGCGTCAGATCGAACGCCTGACCTTGTGTTGTTGTGACAGAGGAGGCCATCAGATCCAGAGGAAAGGAGAATGTGAAGATCTACAAGACTTCCTTCACTCCCATGTATCACGCCATCACGAGCAGGAAGAGTCAGTGCATCATGAAGCTGGTGTGTGTGGGCAAAGAGGAGAAGGTGAGAGTCATGTGTTCTCCACATTACACTTATTATTAATGAAGAATAACACTTTAACTGTTGTTGCTATTGTTTGTCAGGGCACACATGACTTCTGTGATGTTCACGTTCTCTGAAGGGCTTTCTTCAAACTGTGTTCTTAGCTCGGAGCAATGAGTTGACACTGGAATGACCTTTCCAGACACACATTGTTAACTTAGAGTGAATCTAAGCCCAGTGCTATATGATTCACGCTCCATTTCTCTTAACCTAGGATTAACTGTCTGTTCGAATACGCACCTGTGTTTACAGTCTAGATTGTGCTCTTTATGTCTCCACCTCCAGTCAAATTTCAGGGTATAACTCTGCAGCACGGCCAGCAAACCTTCAACTAAAGTCAGGGTTAGAAAAAGGTTCAGAGAGTGCTTTTACAGAACAGAACATCCTTTAAGTGGTAATGTACTGTTTTCAAGGTGTACTGTGGTGTAAAAGTTGACTTTTATCACACAATTTATCATCTCATCTCATCCACAACACTGAATTCTACTGAAGAGTGTTTTTTATTATCATTACAAAACATATTTTTGGCATTTTTAAGTGTGACAACATTTTGCACAAGTATTTAAACGGGTAAAATAATGAAGTGATGACATTTTATAAACCAAAATGTCAAACTTCTGTGTGACATTCTGCAAAAAAACAAGCTTCTGGCCGTTTTTCAGCGCCACAGTTCAGGAACAGTAACTTGACTGTGCAGACACACTCGACCACAACGTGTTAATTCTGGTTTGAAATGATAGAAGAGCGTTTGTTCAACCAAAAAAACTCCTGTAATACCTTAATACTGTTATGCCACGATACCTTCTGCAATGGCTATTGTACCGTACAAATCTCACACCGTCTTCACATCTTATAGTGCTTAGAAAGGATTCACTCTATAATTCTAACTGATTAAAAAGCAAAGGAACTACAATCTACAGGTAGGGTGTGGTTTAAAAAAGCCAATTCAAGGCACTCAAGTTGATGGTAATAATAAAACCTCTTAAATAAATATGGGCCAGCACATTATGAAAACACACCTTCTTGTCGACACACAGTCAACCCAAGTTAATGAGTCTAATTCAGCACACCTGTGTTTAAGTGACACATTACACTTTCCACAGCATGTCAAATGAAAAACGATAATATATAAATGTAATATTCAAGGATGAGTTCGTGTTGCTCCGTATACTTCTTGTCTCCTCCTAAGCTGCCAGGCCGAGACCATGGATCCTATTTCACTGCAGACATTTTTGACTATTCAAAGCAGGAAAAGCGCAGATCTGACCGGTAACAATGACTCATCTGTATCAAGTGTCCCACAAAGCTGCGTCAGTTAGTGAGCAGACACAGCGCCAGATCCTCACAACTCCCTCCCTCCAGAAATAAGCATTATTCATGTAGGGACACGTACGTCATCAGTAGTAACTGATCCTGAATTTTGCCACTTATGTAACATCATTACATTTTCCAACTAGCTCACCTAAATGGAATGCAGCCATTGTTTATGTCAGAATTTACTCCCGTGCTTTTTCCTGCTTCGACAGTTTCCCATCAGTACTTTTAATCGTGCAGAGATAAATCCATATATCGTGGTCGGAGCACAAAGAGAAGCTCGACATGCCCAGAGTACAGTTAGCCTGCACAATGCATCAGGTTTTAAATACGGGGTGTGTCTCTTGACATTTTTTTTTTACGAGGATTATTCCTGTCACTTTGTTTTCTCTACGTGTGCATCAACATGTTCACACCCAATCTCTGCAGGTTCTTGAAAGTCATTCTGGGAAATGCAGGAAGTCAATTTACTGAAGTAGACCTGGATAAGCAATAAAAATACCTTTCCAATATACATCCTTTTATATGTTTGACTCTGATCTGTCTCGTTCCTCCAGGTGGTGGGCCTCCACATGCAGGGCCTGGGCTGTGACGAGATGCTGCAGGGCTTCACTGTGGCCATCAAAATGGGTGCAACCAAAGCAGACTTTGACAAGACTATCGCCATTCACCCCACCTCATCCGAGGAGTTTGTCACGATGCGTTAATGTCAACACGAACCCCGACCCCCTCGTGTCCCTATACAAACCAGGAACCCAGACCACCAGCACACACAGCTCTCGCATTAGTTGACCACTTGCTTTCTAAAAAAAAAACAACATACTTCCATTTGCTCTCATTCAAGTGACCTTATTCGTGCGCAGTGTTTTCCTTTTTTTTTTTCCAATTTTTTTTTTACCTAAATGGACCAAGACCGAGTTATGGCCTTCTTAAACTGTACTGTGGGTCTTTAATTATCGATTGAATATTCCAGATTCCATTTTAATGATTGTGAAATGGAAGTGATGGATCTGCAGGTATTGTTAAGTGATTGCATGGAAAGTCAAAAGACCTCTCTCCTAGTGTCTGTGTTTGATTTGTCAGTCATTTGTCAGATGAACATTAAAAGCACTGCTGCTCCTTAAGGTACCTATTTACTACCGATGCAAGGTCATAACACATCTACTGTACTGTTCTAAAGATTCAATAAACCTGCAGGTTTTTTTTCTTACATGGCGTGATTTTCCTTTTCATTCAGTGACTCTCCTGTGCCCCTCCCTGTCTCTGTTTACAGTGACGTGGGTTTGGCAGTGAATGAATGAATGAAGTACTTCTCATGTTTAGACAGAGGGAGCTGTATTCCTGCTGAGAGACACGATTCTGTCAAGTCATCATGAATGATAACAGCGTTGTGTTGAGGCCAGATGCACTGCTGTGGTGGATATATGGTTATAGACTTTTGGAATATTGTAGCGATAAGTAGTTCAATAAATTTTCATAAATTAGTACAATTTTCAATTCAATACAATTTGCGATGAAATTAAAAACTAATTTGTATGATAAGGCTTTTTTATATTAGATTTCAATTTTTATTTTTTTTCTAGAATTGTTGCAGGCTTCTCAAACTGTTTTTATCTAATTTGTTTTATTTCTTTTGGTGTTGTTTATTTGCATCGTGTTGTTTTTTTTAAATCGCTTTTAAAGAAAGGTGCTATATTAATAAAGTTTTTTTTTTTTAATTAAAACTACATGTATTTGACAACCAAATGTACTAGATACTTCAGTGTTTATGATTCAAAATACAAAACAATTATTATATCACATTACATTATTATAGATTAAACTTCCCAAGACAGCATAAAGTAAAAAAAAATAGTTGATTGGTAATGAGATTCAATATCAAACATTTTTCTCATTATTGGAATTTGTGTTTTTTAAATGTGATTGTCTATAAAATAAATTACTGGGCAAAGTAACTAGTAACTAAAGCTATCAAATACATGTAGTGGAGTAAACAGTTGGCTCCAGAATTTAGTATAATTACAAAGAGGCAGAAAATCAAAATTGTACTTAATTACAGTACTTGAGTAATTAGCACTTAGTGACATTACATGACTGTTAATAAATCAACAATAACAATTCAGGAATATAATATCCATAATATATAATAAAACTGCTGGTGGTTGTTTGATGTGAGGAGGTAGAGAGGAGCAGCAGGGACAGCAGAAGGGAAACTCTGGACATAAATGACCTTGTTTGCACAGCGGTTTAGTAAATATCGCGATACAAGCTCGACTTGACAGTGAAGACAATCACGTTCTCGCGAGAAGACCGTGAACGTCACCTGCGTGTCACAGGTCACGTGTGTGTGTTTGTAGCACTTTACATAGCGGCGTTAACATCAGTCCTGTCATAGATTCTCAAAATGGACACAGATTATGCTGCACAAACGTCACCGTAGAAAGGTAAAGGCTTTTATGAATAACAGTATCCGTAGTCACTGTCCAGCCGCAGTGTTGTTCGGTAAATTAAAATGTTATACAGAACTTGTTACTGACGCCGGATGACAGTGTTAGCTTTCTGCTAGCTAGCTAACTAGCTAGGTTAGCCAGCTCTGTGGCTCCATAGCCGCCGGGGTCGGTTGAGCTGTAGCAGCGCTTTAGCGTTAGCCGGCCGGCGAAGGCTTTAGCTGACCGGCCGAGTGATTATCATTGACAGCCATTTCAGTTAGACACAGATGTCAGCTGAGTTAAAGACACGAGTCTGTTTGTAGCCATGCTAACGTGATGACACTGTCGCGAGACGAGCTGTCTGTGCCGTTAATCTGTCTGAATTGAGTTACATTGACCAGCTTAAAGCAAAAACAGTGACCGGGCTATCTGTTACCCCGCACAGCAAGTTCCTGCACTTCAGTACCGAGCCCTGCTACAGCGAGGATGTTCCCGAGCCTGGCCCACAGACCATGGCACGTCCTCTGCAGGGTCTCCTTGCAGCACAGGGCGCCTCTGTCCCAGCGGTCCCCGAGGTTCCCCAAGCTGTGCTACGGTGAGGACACTGGCACATTTCTACTGGTGGTAGTGTTTGTTCACTGTGCATAATCAAACTATGATCACACATTGTGTTGCTCAGGTTGGCAGAGTGGAGGCATCCATAGCTTGTGGTTCAGCCTCCCAGACTGCCGTGTTGCCTCTCTGGGGCTCGGCAAGGTGCATTACTACTCTACCTCTGGCAACAGCAAAGATGGTCCTCCACAGTCAGCTTCAGGTGATGCTCCGACAGCAGAGAAGGTCCTGTCTGCTGCGGTGAAAGCCACCCCAGCCCCATCAGGTGAAGAACTGATGTTTCCTTATACTGCAGAAGTTGTTGACATGTTTGACGTTCAGTGTTTCCCTGTAAATGTGTTGTAGTGGTGGCAGTGGGTCATTTTTATTGATATCGCACCTTTAAACACAGAGTTTACAAAGTTCTTTGACAAACAAGTAAAAGCAGGAAACTGAGGAAGACAGTGTTACAGAATAAATAGTCAACAGTCAAGCCACACACAAGGCAGCCGAGTCTGAGGTGAGTTAAAAACAAAAACACAAATAGATGGTATAAGCCGTTAAAATTAAAAGGAATAAAAGCCATAAAACAGGCGAGATCACAGAAAAAGAAAGAGAGAGGAAAGTTTATAGATAAAAGATTACAATCAATAAGGGACGATAAGAGGACGACATCACATCAGAGGAATTAAAAACAGATAAAAAGATAAAGGGCAGTACAAAGAATAAAGGATGATAAATAGATTTAAGATAAACAAATAGATGAAGTATGAACAGAACAAAAAAAGGAATTAAGAACAGCTAGAAGAGCAGTAAAAGGACAAATAAGTCCTTTAATAAGGGGAAACACGGGTTGTCTGTCTGTGTGGCCTTGTATTATCTACATTAATGTTTATTATTTTCCTTTCTAAAATTGTTTTTTTCGTTTGTTTGTTTTTAATTGCATGCCCTGACAACACTAGAACCGGGAAATAGTTCTGGTAAGTTGGGATGTTGAGAAAAGATTCAGTCTCCCAGAAGACTTTTGCTTTAGTTTACTTCAGTCATTAATTATAAATATCTTCTCTGTAATAGGGCCGGCAGCTCAGGGGCTGACTAAAGCTGAAACTATTCAAGTGAAAGGTAATGAACAAACATTTTTGAGTGCTGAAACTCTTAATTCACCTACATTTTCAGTGTTTTCAGATATGTGGGTGAAAACCATGTGTCATAATTTTCCTCTGTTGTCACATAAAGTTCGGGCGGTGCTGAAGAAAAGGGAATATGGAGCCAAGTACACTCAGAACAACTTCATCACTGCAGTCAGAGCCATGAATGAGTTCTGCCTCAAACCAAGGTAACGACTGTTTCCCATCCTGTCTGTCCTATGTTTAAATTATTCAATATATTACAGCAACATTAGACCGTATGTCGTCACTGCAAAGCTAACGTAATGTCTGTCGTAGTAGCCGGGATGCTGGCGGACCCCGACACACATTCCACTGAGTTAATTAGTAAACACGCTGTCGTGATTAACTGATATCAGGCTGCCTAACATCGTTTAACTGCTCTCTTCCCTCATGTGTTCCCAGCGATCTGGAGCAGCTTCGAAAGATCAGAAGGCGCAGCCCCCACGACGACACAGAGGCGTTCACCGTCTTCTTGCGGTCAGACGTGGAGGCAAAGTTAGTTCTGCACCCTTCTGCTTTAAACCTGAAGAAATGTTAAGAATACAATACAATATGTCTTCTAGCAATTATTGCTCAAACCACCAGTTTTCATTGATATATTCTCTAACTTCTGTTATTTCATTTATTTCTCTCCGTGACTATCAGAGCGTTAGACGTGTGGGGAAGCCATGAAGCTCTGGCCCGAGAGAGAAATCTAAGGAAGGAGGTCGAGCGGGAATATCAAGAGAGTAGGTTTATATGCCTCCGTGGCTGGATGTGCGTCTCTGTGAACATATAACACTTAAGATTTTGTCATTTGGGGTTTTGATTTTTTTCACATTCTGGTGGCAGTTTCATATTTTTCCAGTCTTCTGGTTTTTTTCGTCTCATCTTGGTTTTCTGTTAGAAACCAGGCCTGTGGTCAACACAAGCCTAAGAGATGTTCAGGTTTTGTTACACAACATAAAATGCATCAGTTAATACCTCACATGTGAATTTAAAAGTGTCAGTGTATCTTTATAAAGACAGCTGCCATCAAGTGGCCAAATGAGACGACAGAGGTTGTGAGTTTGATTAAATGCCATCGTACTGAACTCAGGAAGTTGAAGTAGGAAGGGAACCAGGGTTTCATCCTGACTGCACTTCTCTTTGTTTTGGCATAGTGATGTTTCCTGTAAAAACATTATTATATGCATTAGTATAAATTAAATTAGTATATGCCCCAAAACACAGGATGAGTCATCACAATTAAACAAACGGATGTAACATTTTAAATGTTGAGCTCAGAAGTGTTGATGGTTTTCTAGAGATTAGAGCAGATTTTATTACCCTAAGTGTTTGTATTCTTTATGCTAAGCTATGCTAATGCTCCACCAGAAAGCGAATACACACGTTTGGCACAATGATAATGTTTTAACCGAGTCACACTTTGACAGTAATGAAAGTGTTTTATTTATAAAACTTACCTGGTTGTTTCAGGCATGTTATTAATTTTCTGGTCGGTGAACTGTTGACATGTGGTTTGACTCACGTCTCTTGTTTGCTGCCCTCCAGATATTTACCGCAATCAACAGTTGTTGAAGGAGTACAAAGACTTTTGGGGAAACACTAAGGTGAGCGCTTAATAATATAAAATTCACAAAAGAGGAAGTAATACGCTCAGAAGGACACACTGCAGACTCCAGATTTAAATACTGTATACTTTGTTTTCTGTGTTTCATGAAGCCTCGATCAGGCAGCAAGAGGGCAACTTTTCTACAAGGGCCGGGGAAGGTGGTCATGGTGGCTATTTGCATGTAAGTATTTTTACTGTCACTAGTCTTCAGTCTGAATGTTGTGAAGACTTCTACACACACACACACACACACACACAGCGGGAGGTATTGGATCAGAGAGGAAACAACAAGTCTGTTCTCAGCAGGGTGACGAGATACAGCGTGTCAGACGAGTGTAACATTTTGGGAAACTGGATAACCGTCGATGCAGAAGTCCAAAGAAAGATAGTGACTGATGTTAACGGTTGTTGTTGATACTTGAATTGGCTTTTCAGACCAGTTTCCCAATATGTTGCTGTTGTAATGTTTATAACCCGCAATTTTATACATTTGGACAAGGAACTTGTAATAATGCTCCTGTAATCTGTTTAGACTACCCGACTGGACCGACCAGAAAAAGCTTGAGGGCAAATCCTGAACTTGGCACGCTTTACAATTACTACTGTATCTAGTCGAAATGTTGTTTCTAAGATTACACAACAATGAATTTGGAAGGTATTGTCACAGCCTGGCTCGTACAGCCATGACAAAAAAGGAGAGACCCCCGTGGCAACAATTAACAAATGTTTATTTAAGGATAAATAATAATATACTGTAACAAAAGACCAGATCATGGGGTGTGAGTGTCAGTAAATAGGTGTGTAGAGCATGTTGTGTGAGTGTGAGACGTATGTGTGTGTGTGGGGTGTTGTACGGTGCATAACACAAAGGAGCGACAAAGGGAACTAAGGAGACTGCATCGCCGTCACCGGTACCTGCAGGAGAGGGGAGAAGGAGAGAGAGTGAGAGCAATCAGCAGGCCTGGCTTTATAACCTGGTGACACCAGGCCCAGGTGTCACCGGCAGGCCTTAATCAGGAGGGCGTGACCAGCGGTATGGCACCAGCCCACCACTGGGGACGCCACACCCCCCCCCTCAAGACAGGGACCCAATGGATCACTGACCTGAAGACCCCACACCTTCCACCCTGCCAACCTCTGCACCTGCAAACAAACTCAGAGGAAGGAAGGACAGGAAGAAACATGGGACAACAGGTGGCAAAAAAAACTAAATAAATTTACATCCTATAATACATACAATCCATCATAACCATACAACAACCAATATCCCAATACCCCGCCTAACCCACTGGGGCACGAGAAAGGGCGTCGGCCAACACATTATCCTTGCCTTTAATATGTCTAATGTCCAGGCAATGAGCCTGAAGGAACAGTGCCCAGCGCACCAGACGCTGATTCGGACACCGCAGAGAACCCAAAAACGTCAGCGGATTGTGATCCGTGTACACCACCAGAGGACCGCCACCAGAACCTACATATACTTCAAAATGCTGGAGCGCCCAGATGAGAGCCAAAGCCTCCTTTTCAATGGTGGAATAATTGAGTTGGTAAGAGTTGAATTTTTTCGAAAAATAGCACACAGGCCTATCAATCCCCTCCTTCTCCTGCAACAACACTGCCCCTGCGCCCACCTGACTGGCGTCAACCTGGATTTTAAAGGGCGCAGACAAACACGGAGCAGCCAGCACCGGCGCAGAGCACAGCAGGGACTTGACGTTCTGAAAAGCACTTTCACACACAGGAGACCACACAAACTTGACACTGCCCTTCAGCAGGTCCGTCAGGGGCGCAACAACAGAAGAAAAATTCTGACAGAAACTTCTGTAGTAACCCACCATACCCAGAAACCTCATTAACTCTTTTTTTGTAGTTGGGGTGGGAAACTGCACAACTGCTTTAACCTTGGCATCCACCGGTCGCACCTGCCCCTGTCCGACCACTCGGCCGAGGTACGCCACCGTCGCCCTGGCGAACTCACACTTTGCCAGGTTGACGGTGAGGCGCGCCTCAGCCAAGCGACCAAACAGGGCACGTATGCGCTGGACATGAGTGTCCCAAGAGTCACTGAAAACGACCACGTCGTCAAGGTAAACAGCACAACCCTCCAGACCCAACACAACCATATTCATCATTCTCTGAAAAGTTGCTGGCGCATTACGGAGACCAAAACTCATTACCGTATACTCGTATAACCCCGCAGGTGTTATAAAGGCAGAAACCTCACGGGCACGGGCCGACAGGGGCACCTGCCAGTAACCTTTCAACAAATCAAACTTGCTCACAAACTTTGCAGCACCAACCTGATCAATACAGTCCTCCATACGTGGAAGTGGATAGGAATCTGGCTTAGTGACTGTATTCACCTTTCGATAGTCAGTACAAAACCGATAAGCACCGTCTGGTTTGTCTACTAAGATGCATGGTGACGCCCAACTGGATGAAGAAGGCACAGCGATGTTGTGGTCAAGCATGTATTTAATTTCTGACGCCATCGCTTTCTGTTTGTGTGGTGCACACCTATAAAAACGCTGCTTAATTGGCGCACTATTCTCAACAACAATGTCATGTTCCACCAAATTTGTTTGTGAGGGTGTATCACTAAACAACATGGGATATGCTTTAATGAGCGCAGCAAGTTCCTCACCCTGAGACTCAGGTAAATGCACAAACAAACCCTTCAATTTATTCAAGGTCTCCGAATTCTTGAGCCTACCACAAATGACAGGATCATCAGGGACTCGGACATCTGTCTCCCTGTCCAATCCGACCACAGGACCCCCCAAACCTGACGACACAGACTCAACCGAAAGAACAGGACTTACATTCAACCCACACTCAGGACCAACAGGAACAGATTCAACAGTGTCACGTCTATAATAAGGTTTTAATAAATTAACATGACAAAGACGAGAGGATTTTCGTCGCGTCGGAGTCGCAATGTAATAATTCTGCTCCGAGACCTGTCGCTCCACAACATAAGGACCTGTAAACTTGGCTTGAAATGGTGAATGCACTACTGGAGTCAACGCCAAAACTTGATCTCCCGGGCTGAACTGGCGCCTCTCTGCCCGGCGGTCATACAGCTTCTTCTGCTTGGACTGAGCACAACCCAAATTCTCACGGGCTCTCTCAACAGCTGTATACAAACGATGTCTGAAACCATTAACATAGTCAACAAGATCCCCAGGTGGATCAGCCACTGTCAAATCATCTTTAAAGACAGCTAAAGGACCACGCACCGCATGACCAAAAACGAGGTCATTTGGGCTGAACCCAGTGCTTTCCTGCACGACCTCTCTGGCCGACAGCATCAGCCAGGGAAGGCCCTCTTCCCAATCGCGACCCAACTCTGTGCAATATGCCCTCAGCAGTGACTTTAAGGTTTGATGAAAGCGCTCTAAAGCTCCCTGGCTTTGCGCGTGATAAGCTGACGCACGGCTATGCTTCACCTTGAGCTCCTTCAAAACCTGCGCAAACATTTTAGACGTGAAATTAGAGCCTTGGTCACTCTGGATCACACGGGGAATCCCAAATATTGAGATGAACTGAGTCAACGCTTTAATGACTGATTTCGCCGAGATGGAACGTAACGGATACGCCGCTGGATACCTTGTGGTCTGGCACATAACCGTCAGCAAATAAGAACAACCAGATTTAGCAGCAGGCAAAGGCCCCACACAATCGATAATCAGATGCTCAAACGGCTGGCTAACAGCTGGAATCGAACAAAGAGGTGCCGGTTTAAGACACTGGTTCGGCTTACTCGTCAACTGACATGTGTGACACGTTTTCACATACTTGGCAACATCGCGCTTCAACCTTGGCCAGAAAAAAAAACGCAGGACCCGGTCATACGTTTTCCTTGTGCCCAAATGCCCAGACTCATCATGTGCGATTTTCAACACTGCGTCCCGAAACACTTCAGGCACAACAATCTGAAACACTGGTTCGCCCACAAAATCACCATCACACGGCACCCATTTCCTCACAAGCAACTCATTCTGTACAAAGTATCCGTGCGCAACATTTTCCAACTCAGACCCTGCAATGACACTAGCAACCACCCCGGACAAAGATGGATCAGTACCCTGGCCTTTAATCCACTCATCTCGGGAAACTGATGGAGGCAAATCGGGAATGGAGACCACAGACTCTGGTTTACGCACTGGGCTAGACAAATCAGGTGCAGCCAGAACACGGCTCTGCGCGCGTGTCACTGCGCAGGCTGGAAAAACCTCCGGGTACCTCTGACCACTTTCATCCAGCTCCCCAGACGCAAGTGGCTTCGAAGTAACCACCGCAGGCGGCAGGCCATCCGCCCACACAACACCACCAGCCAGATCGTTGCCCACTATCATGGCTACACCCTCAATCGGCAGCGCAGGACGCACCCCGACAGCCACAGCGCCACGCACCAGATCACACTCCAACACCATGTTATGGCGTGGAACCGGCGTCAGCTCCAAACCCATGCCTCGCATCAAAATAAAGTCCCCCGTCTCCGTCTTCGATGAGAAAGGCAAAACTGACTCCACAATAAACGAGTGTTTGGCACCAGTGTCACGCAAAATCTTTATTGGCACACGTTCCTTACCGCCAACCAAAGACACAACTGCATCAGCGATAAAAGGCTCAAAACCATTACTACTACCCGGATCAGCACTCACAGGGACACTCCTCGGGACAACGGAACACGCAAGAGCAGGTGAGAACGACTCGTATTTACTTTTAGACCTCAAAACGGGACACTGATCCTTCCAATGCCCGGCGCCTTGGCAATAATTACACACCCTGGCCCCCTCATCTCTGCCCCTCGAGGTTTTAAAGGCCTGTGACGGGCCAGATGTGGGAAGCTGTGCGCTATAGCGGGAATTACCATAACTACTTGCCCGACGCTGCGCATCACCCAGGCTGCTTTGATGCGTAAGAACAAAATCGTCGGCAAGCTCTGCCGCTTTCAACACAGTAGTCGCTTTCTGTTCACTCAAATACGTTGCAATGCGCTGCGGAATCGAATTCTTGAACTGCTCCAGTACAACTAACTCACAAAGGCTCTCAAAATCACCCACACTGGCAGCAGAACACCAACGGTTAAAGTGGGACAACAACTCACGCGCAAACTCCATGTGTGTTTGTTTTTCACCCTTTACCCAATTCCTGAATTTTTGGCGATACGCTTCCGGAACTAATTCGTACGCTTTCAACACAGCTGACTTCACTTTTGCATACGACAAACAATCAGCGGCACTTAATGCCGAGTACGCCTCCTGGGCCCTCCCAGTCAAGACGCACTGGAGCATTAAAGTTCTATCCGCATCTGGCCACCGCCTCGCGTCTGCAACGCGCTCGAACAAAGCAAAAAATGTATCAGGATCCTTCTCATTAAACCTAGGCATCAGTCTCAAATTTGCGCCCAGATCAAAAAAACACTGTCCCTCTTCAGGTGACGCGGAACCCGGAAGCTTCCCATCTCGGACCAAACTCAATCTCTGCTGCTCGAGCCTCATTTTCTCAACTTCAAATCTCATTCGCTCGATCTCAATTTGACTTTCTGCCTCAGTTCTCTGGAGCCTCAATTTTTCCTGCTCTAACTGCAAAGCCATTAACTCCCTGCGCTGCTCAAACGTCAGCCCAGACTCAGACACCGGCACAGAACTTGGCGCATCTGGCGCAGCCAAGTCTGCAAGAGACTCTCCCTTCCCCACAATTCCTTTACCTACTAACGTGGACAAAACAATCTCTTTCAACTCACTTTTATACTCATTCCCTGTAAAATCCATCTCATAATGCTCAGCAATCTGCGCTAACTGCTCCCAGGAACAGCTATTAAGAAACCCCTCTGAGGGCGCATCAACAAACTCTGCCACCGAAGCCATAGCTCAGCACGTGAACCAAACAGAATGCACAGTGTTTACCCTCCCGAACTGCACAATCGAGGCGAGCTTTACCTCCCGAAGATTTCCCCACTTACCTGCCTAACCAAAACTTACCTATCCCTCAACCCTAGTCTTCATGTGGCTTGCGGTGGGAATTTACGCACGCAAAACCAGTGGGTTTGTGAAAGCAACCTGCACGCAGGCGACCCCACAATATCCCACGGAGGTGCCCCCAAGATAATTGCCCGAAGACAATTAACACTAACCACGTCGCCACAACACTATAGAAAAAAACAAACCGACGCAACCCAAAGGGGAAACGCCATTCACCTGACAGGGGAAACTTCGCAGTGCAACTGGGCGGAAACACTTACCTTCTCTTTGGAACGCATGAATGATCAACAGAACAAACAAAACGAGAGGAGAAAAAACAACCGGAGCCACAACGACACTTAGCGCACGGCGGATCTCCCCACCCACGCAACAGGGCACAGCGCGCACCAGGGCCCACTCACCTGATTACACAGCCACGCTGCCCCAACAAACAAACCAAACAAATTTAATCTATCACCAAAATAAGCTTAGGACGAGCCCCCACTTTTGTCACAGCCTGGCTCTTACAGCCATGACAAAAAAGGAGAGACCCCCGTGGCAACAATTAACAAATGTTTATTTAAGGATAAATAATAATATACTGTAACAAAAGACCAGATCATGGGGTGTGAGTGTCAGTAAATAGGTGTGTAGAGCATGTTGTGTGAGTGTGAGACGTATGTGTGTGTGTGGGGTGTTGTACGGTGCATAACACAAAGGAGCGACAAAGGGAACTAAGGAGACTGCATCGCCGTCACCGGTACCTGCAGGAGAGGGGAGAAGGAGAGAGAGTGAGAGCAATCAGCAGGCCTGGCTTTATAACCTGGTGACACCAGGCCCAGGTGTCACCGGCAGGCCTTAATCAGGAGGGCGTGACCAGCGGTATGGCACCAGCCCACCACTGGGGACGCCACAGTATTTGTGTGTGATTTTTTAGCAGTAGTGTGATTTTCATTGTAGTATTTGTAAGTACAAGCTACACAACAGCCTGATCAAACTGTCTGGCCTGTTTGAAAAGAAATCTGCAAAAAATTGAGCTGAAGAAATGAGTTTAAAGAGAGAAAACATTTTTAAAAGTTACCTGATATGTCTGAAACTGGACTAAAACCCTTTGAGCTGTTGTCTGGATGAGACTAAAAGTATGAGGAATAAAAATGACTAATAACTAATAAGCATTTCCCTCTGAAGGCAAAGACTGAACTGAAACTAGCTGACACTGACCTCAAGCATGTTTTCCTTCATTATAATCTCTACATACACGGTGACACTGATATATTTCTGACAGTTGAATATCAGCTGATCAAAGTTTCCTATCAACGTCGTGTAGTAAAGATCTGAAATATGTGAACAGTCTGTATGGGGGAGTGCACGGACCGTTTCTCACATGAGCTATATTGGATTAGGATGATTGTGTTAGAGGACATGTGCAGTCACATGAGCAGCAAAACGTTTCCTTCACTGCGTTTGCACAAAGACTCACAGGACTCAATTAGTGTTCGGTGTACGGAGGGAGTTCAGTCCGGGGGTAAAGTCTGTGATTCGTGAGCATCAGAACAGAAAAGCTGAAATATTTTACAAAGAGTGATGTTGTAATTCTGTTAAACTTTAACCTCCAGACAAATTTGACTGTCTTCACTACAGAAGCCTGATTGTCCCCGACAAGATAATGTTTTCATCTCCAGTACACGCTAACTTATAAATCTGCCGACCGCTGCAGTGGTGCTTCATCTGCTTGTTCTGTTTCTCCTCAGCAATGGGCTGAACTTCTTCTTCAAGCTCCTGGCCTGGGTCTACACTGGATCGGCGAGCATGTTCTCCGAGGCGATCCACTCCCTGGCCGACACCTGCAACCAGGCTCTGCTCGCCCTGGGGATCAGCCAGTCTGTCCGCAACCCCGACGCAGGACATCCGTAAGCATCCACAACTGACTGTATAGTTAAAGAAAGAATATAAGCAGCGTGAGAAAACCCCACAAGGAAAATAGTGTAAATAGTAAATATTTTAAGTCCAGTATTTTTACAATAAGAGCTTGACCTACCCTGTTGAATTTTTTGCAGGTTAGTGTCGGCAAGTTCACATAATATCTACCAAAAATAAAGATCCCAGAGTTCAACAACAAAAAAAACACCCTGAGGGGATTCATCAGTAAAAAACAAAACAAAAGTTAGTTCAGTCTCTCAAATCTGTCCAGAGATTTCTCTTTTCAAACAAATCAATAAAGGATCTCTGAAAAAGATAACAAGCCCAGCGTCTCCAGCGCTGTCGGAGTTACTTCCAGTCGTCTTCGTTCAGACAGGATAATCGTCTGGAAGTGCAGCTGCAGGCTAACAGTAAGCTAGCTGTGTCGTCTTTGAAGTGTTTTTATATTTCTTCTCTGGACGCAGGCGGTGGTGGAGGGAAAAATAGTGATGCCCTGGTTAAAAGCCATGAAATATAAACTATCTGATGCTCTGAAAAAGTTTAAGTAACAGTTTTCCACGATGGCTCACAACAGAAGTTTGCAGAAGAAGCCATCAGTCCTTTTTAAGCAGCATCTGTGCTGTGCGTGGTTCAGAACCGGTTCTGGTTTCAGCTGCTGTGACCATTTTCTTTTTTTTTTTCCAGGTACGGCTTCTCCAACATGCGCTACATCGCCTCCCTCATTAGTGGCGTGGGCATTTTTATGATGGGTGCCGGCCTCTCCTGGTACCATGGCATCATGGGACTGCTGCACCCAGAACCCATCGAGTCTTTGTTATGGGTGAGTGACTCTTCTCGTCTGTCGTACAGTGAACACAAAGAATATTAATGATCCGACATGTCACGTTTCTGTGTTGCAGGCTTACTGTATCTTGGCGGGCTCGCTGGTGTCTGAAGGAGGTCGGTTATGAAAATGAAGCTGATGACATTTTTGACAGAATGTGCATTTTTTTTTCATGAAATGTCTTTTTATTTTCCTTCCTCAGCCACGTTACTTGTAGCCGTCAATGAGATAAAGAAGAGCGCCCGCCAGAACGAAGTTTCGTTTTATGAATACGGTGTGTACGACTCAAATCTTTGAGTTATTAATTGATGTGAATTCTTTGTGACTTGGGTCTGACTTTACAGCTGCTGCTAAAGACACATTTCTGACAACAAACATCAATGTAATGTAGATAAATCCCAAGTTGGAGTAATGTGGACGCGTATCACTTTAAATTCAGGTGTTGAACTTGTTCCTGAATTGTTTTGTGTGCGCAGTGATGCAGAGTCGAGACCCGAGTACCAACGTGGTGCTGCTGGAGGACGCTGCTGCTGTGTTAGGAGTCATCATGGCCGCCAGCTGCATGGGGCTCACCTCGCTCACAGGTAAACTAAAGACACAAGCTCAGTTTCTATTATTCTATCATGCAATTAATGATTAATTATTCTTTTATTGCTACTCTCGGGATAATCTTTCTCTCTTGTGTATTTGTACTTTGGTCTCTAGTTTCAGTGTTGGCAATCACCCAGTTTTCTAACGTCTCTCTTTCAATTCGCCCGCGTCGTCCCAGGTAACCCCGTCTACGACAGCTTGGGTTCTCTCGGCGTGGGCACGCTGCTGGCCGCCGTCTCCTCCTTCCTCATCTACACGAACACAGAGGCCCTGCTGGGACGCTCCATCCAGCCAGAGCGAGTCCAGAAGCTCACAGAGTTCCTGGAGAATGACCCTGCCGTGAGGTCAGCAAAAGAGCACAGACACAGTGTACATGCACACGACTCACACTAACCAGGTCTGGGATCAGTTTTGTGAATCCCAACTCAACCCAGTTGACGCAGTCGAACAGGTCAACTGATGTTAATGGACATCGTTCAGGTTTAAAATAGATTATCTGCTATTAACTTGTCTTCACGCACAATGTAAACAAGTTGACCATCGATTCAACTGTTTGAGTAACTTTTAAGAAGAATTTAGAAAAAGAATGTGAATATGTTCTTTGTCTTTACTCCTCTGTGACCGGGACAAAATAAGACGATTGATGACGTCATATTTTGTTTTGGGAAGCACTAAAAACATTTTCTACACAAACATCTGACTGATTATTTTAATGTCTTTGTCACAACATGAACATGACAATTCTTGATTCAAGAAGTCAAATATCAGGGTCTTTTTTCACTGCTACAATCTTTTGTTCTTTGCTGAAGTCTAATAGTTTTTCTACCTTCTTCTCTGACCTGAAGTCTTGTGTTATTCTGATCAGGGCCATCCACGACGTGAAGGCCACTGATCTGGGACTGAGTAAAGTGCGCTTCAAGGCTGAGGTCGACTTCGACGGCCGAGTGGTGACACGGTCTTATCTGGAAAAACAAGACATTGACCAAATCCTCACAGTAAGTCCTTTCTCCCTTTAACTTCTGATCGTATCTCTACTTTTTAAATACTTTACTGTGAACATTAAAGATCAAATCAAAATGTGTTCTTGTTGTCGGGTCAAAATTAAAAACCTTTGGCTAGTTTTATCTTTGTTTCCATGGAAAAACATGAGCCTGACTAATAATTGGAAAGCAATCAGTCAGATCAGTAGATTCCTACATGTAATGAAACTTAGTTTACTACTAATCTACTTAAGTAGGTCGACCCTCAGTATCAAATTAGCAACAGAGACGAGTCCCTTTTTAGTCAGCCTTCAGCTTCCTAGAGATCCCAAACTGAATAGATAAGGTACATATAGACACAAAACTGCCTTTGCTAGTCCAAGAGATATCTGCTGAAAAAGTATTTTTCCAGGGACACATTTAGTTACAACATCTACAAACTTCACATTTATTAAGCTAGATGGTGGCGCACAGCGGAGGAAGGATGCAGGAGTGAAACGTTTCCAATAACTCCAGACGTCCAAAAGTCAAATTAATGGAAAAAGATTCAGTAGATCTGAATTTTTTGAAATAATTACCTGTTTTTATCGAGTGAAAATATTCTGCTACCAATCCATATTTGTTGCTGTTATTCATTGTGGTCACAATGTTCAACAAACCGTGTGATATCTTTGGCTTCTGTTCTATCGACAAACACCTGTTTTATTCTCTCTCTGCAGGACATTCAGCAGGTAAAGACCCCGGAGGAGCTGGAGAACTTCATGCTGAAGCACGGGGAGAACATCATTGACACCCTCGGGGCCGAGGTGGACCGCTTGGAGAAAGAACTCAAGGTACCAGAACTGTAAACTTGTCCAAATCGATATCTGTCTGATGCTACAATAAACCTAGAAACTCTCTTACCACTTTTTTTACATTATTATAATTTGTGTGACTCTGTTTTGTTCCTCTGTAGCAACGTAACCCAGAGGTTCGTCACGTAGACCTGGAGATCCTATAATCCCCGTCAGGTCTCTGCCGAGGGATCGTCCTGCTGTAACGAGAGGAAAACCTGACCGGGCCGAGCCTGCCTCCACAATCTGCCTCCCATCCTGACAGCCGCACACACACCTCCATCTGTCATCCAGTCTTACTGTAGAATAGTCCACAACCATAAAGGCGACGTCCGGGCAGCGATCGAGCTCTTTGTGCTGCTTGAGCTTCAGTTACTGAGAATTCAACCTGCCGGGAGCCGCGTTCACATTCAGGAGTGTGTGTTTCTTGAATTTTTAAGAGAAGTTTAAATCTCTGTTGCAGTTCTCTCACACTCCGATACGACAGTGTAGTCTTACGGTTGTTGGCTTGAAGTCACATTCCACCTCGAATGTGTTTGGATTGGGTTGAAATCACGACTTGCTGAAGAAACAAGACCAGAACCAGGACCAGTATCATTTACTAGACTTTACTTTAACGTTATGCTTGAGTCACAGTGATAGTGTTTCCTCCGTTAGTACAAAGGAAACCTGAGAGCTACATATTCAAATGAGACTTATTTAACTCCTAGACGTCAGATTTTTTTTTTCTTTTAATGTTGAAAGCGGAGAAGGTGCAGACGGCACGACCCTGCTGCAGCTTCTCGGTTTAAGATTTACGAATAGATTTTATTGCGATTCTAGAATAATATGCAAATTCAAAGGCGATATTAAGACTTTTCATTTGATCTATATGATAGAGTTGAAGAGTGAGCCGATGTTAAATACAGTAGCACCTAATGAGCCACATGTTCATCTTTACAAAAGCCCAGGAAACGACATGACAGGCGGTGGCATCCCACTTCACTTCCCTCTGCGCCGGCTCCAAACTCTAACGTCGCTTAAATCTGAGGTGTGGTGACTTTGTCTCGGGAGTTTGGCTGCTGATCATCAGATGAGTGATTGTAATTGTTCCAAAGACGAAGTCCTCCTCGCCCCTTTTTACCAGACGGTGTAAATAAATGGTCCGTGATGAGACAATGTACCAAACGAAATGGACCGGCCCCAGAACCCGACCGGCTCCACCGAGTGCTGAGCTCCACAGTCAGCAGCACTTTAAACTAAGTAAACACATCATATACATAAGCTAACGACATGACTCATGGTGATTAATGCAGGATGTGTCAGACAGTCCTGTTTCTCACCGCTAACACATGAAGAAGCTGCTGTGATGTTCATAATTACATTAAAATTGGCTGGATTCAACTTTCAGAACTTTAAGATCTCTCTTTTTTTTCTTTAAAGGGGCAATACGTAAGAATTTGAGTTTGACATTATGTCTGTCTGCTGAAGTTAGCATGCTAATCAGCACGTACCAGCTGCACGGCTAACTGAGCTAACCAGCTGAGGTTAGCTGAGGTTAGCGTGAGGTTGATGCGCTGCCTCCTATTAGTCTGAGTGTGAATTGAACAGATGGCTGATTCTTACACATTGCACCTGTTATCAGAGACATCAAACATTTACATATCAAACACTAGAATGTCACTCGGTAGAGCGCATACCTCCGCCAAGGCCCCACAGAGACAGAGTCCCCATTCATTCAGTCAAACCTTGAATAAAACATCTTTAAATGGGATGGATCCAGATTTGGATTCACATGAAATCGTACTCACTTATAGATGCGAGCCACAAACCAAAAGTTACTGCGGTCTGTTCTCATCCTCCAAGTTTTGTTTAACTCCGTTCAGCAGTTTTGTGTCAGTCTGCTGTTAAACTAACAAACAAATGGAGGTATCAAACACATGCATCAAACCTTAAATAAAACATTTAAATCGGCTGAATCCAGATTTGGATTCACATCAAATCTTACTCACTTATAGATGCGAGCCACCTGAGAAAGATCCATCCAAAGAAAGAAATTAATAAAAAATTTTGTGGATCTCGTCTCTTTATCGGGATCCAAACCAAAAGTTACTGCGGTCTGTTCTCGTTCTCCAAGTTTTGTTAAACTCCGTTCAGTAGTTTTGTGTCAGTCTGCTGTTAAACTAACAAACAAATGGAGGTATCAAACACATACAGACACATGAATAAACTTTATAGACCTAATCACATGACGTCACACAGAACTTGATCATTTGTTAAAGGTCAGTAACAGGAATTCATTACACCTCCTGCATTAAATCACCCTGAGTCGTACCGAAGTATTTAACATTTGTACTCTCATTATAAAATGTCGTCATTCGGATCGTTCAGGATCCGTCACCCTGTACAGTACGTGTACCAAATAATCTGCTGAATAATCTCCTACTCTGTGTTTCTGCTGTAATCTGTATAAAACATGCAGCGACTGACTGCTCTTACGTTTCATTCTGCGCCTGGTGTCACAGCTGCAGCGTGGACTCAACACGTCGCTGTGCTTCAGGAGGAGGGCCGCAGTCATTTCATCTGATCCGTTGGGGGGTTGGTTGGTTGGTTGGTTGGTTGGTTGGACATATATATTTTTGAAGGTGTTAATAGTGTAATATTTTCCCTTTGGTTATAATAACTATGTTGCCACTGCTGAAGGAGTTGGAATAAATTTGAAATAATTTATTAAATTATTTTGGTTTCCTTTTTTCTGTCACGTTGTCGGATCTCTTTCTTTCTTCTCCCCAGTGTTTATCATTAACATTATAAAGGACTTTACCGTCAACTTCTCAAGATGTTTCCTACCTGGATTTTGAGTATTTGAGAGGTGACTCTTTAATATGGTGCCTTTTTTAAAGGATATTTCTGGAGCTTCACAGCAAAACAGCACTGCATCATTCTCCAGAACAACTGAAGCAGTCGGGGACTCGTTTGATTTGAAAAGACAAGCTTGTGCACCCACTTCTGATTGGGTGTGCGCTAACGCTTTTAGTTAAGCAGCTGTAAGTATTTTTTTCAGCTTTACAATGATGTCAGGGAGAGAGAGAAGTGGGGAGAAAACGTTTAACTCTCAGTACTCAGTGGACCTTCCTCAGAGGACAAAGAGCAGAACTGTTCGTCAGATGTTCACATTTGAAATTTGATCGAGGAGGAAAAAGATCCTCTAGGAACTTCTTCGTGAGTTATTAGCGGTTAACCTCTCCTCTAATTTCTGATGTTAAAAAGTTCCTCCAGGAACCCCCCAAGTGGGTTTAAAAAGGTTTTTATTAACATGTTTTCATATCAGTTTGGATTTTGGAGACTTGGATTACAACGAGCACAGAGATGAGGGAAGTCAGTCACTCTAATGATGTCATAGTCAATGGTGCACGACATTCATGTTTTTGTTTTCACTTGAATCGACAACATAACATCCAACTGTTATTAAGAATCATTTACAACATTTTGATAATATTTTGCGCTACAACAGACGGCACACTTAAACACCAACAGTTAGCAGGTGAAGAAGGAGGGAAATTCCCCAGACTCCCTTAGAAAACTGCTCAATTTTGTGAGTTTTTGAGTCAGAAGAGACTTTACACACTTTGTGAAGCGCTGTTTCTGACTGATTCTTAATCATTTGGGCCTTCTTGTGAATTCGGCTTATGTTAAGCACCTCTAGTTCCTGTATCCACGATCGTTTGGGCTTTATGGAGCCATTAAAACAAGTCCCCATCAACTTGAGTTGTTTAAGAGAAAGTCAACGCTGATTTGCTGTTAAAAAACATTTTTTTGGAATTTAAAACTTCCCCTTACTTTCCATCGACACTCGTGAGATTGAACAACTGAATTTTTAACTTTGGGGTGAACATGTCCTTTAAAGTCACCTGAACTCATCCGGAACAGTGAAGAGGCAGATTTTCCAGCCTCTTGGAAGCCAGTTTCCTGCTCAGAGTCTCAGATGGTTGACTGGAATGTAAACCCAAGTCCATTAGATGGTGCAGTTGTAGGGACGAGAGGAGGATGGGGAGGATGGGAGGAGGGGGGCACTCGCCTGTACGCTGACGTCAATAAAAACAGTCATTTCCCAACCAGTCTGCGCATTGACCGACCATTCAAAACATTACGCACAGCACCGCGGCTGGACCACGCTAGACTACTCGACTGAAATAATGTTTTCGCCGAGCCCCGGGGAGCGGAGACAATGCGGACAGACTCCACTGCAGGTTTTTACACCATTGAATGTTGTCTTAACATTTTTGGGTGTTGCGCGCATATCAGTGTCATGTCTCGTCATATCATCCCCCAAGTCAGCTGTGCCAGTGCCACTGCCCATCGTGTTTTTTCCTCTCCATGTCTCCCCCTTTCCTCACAAAGACAGGGACGAAAGGAAAAAAAGGCTCGCTTGTGCACGTTCATTAAGAAAAAATAAGACCATCGGGCTGATTGGGGCTCGTTGTTGTGAAGGAAACATGCGTCGAGACGCGCCTGGCCACCAACACAACACATCCTCCTCAGCCATCCCCCACATCGACACCTTCACTTTCATAATCTGGTGTATTCTTCATTTAAAAGAAAAAAAAAAGAAATGTAGATGTTTTTTTGTGTTGTGATTTTTCGATGCATCCTGTTTTTTTTCTTCCTTCCTTCCTCCGTCACCTCCAGCAGCCCACAGATGGGGGCGCAGTAAACCCGCACAGTTGGGGTCTCAGCTTTTCATGCAGCCTCCCCTCCATCACCACAAGCCTGTGGTTATAAAATCCCAAACCCCATCACTCTCCGGTGCGGAATTGAATTAAAGGAGCGAGATGTTGTGCAGCAATGTAATCACCCTCCCCCATTATCCATGCAGGGACCAAACCTCGTTAACCTTTTTGGTGACTTTTACGCACCGTCTTTTTTTTTTTTTTTTTGTTCTCTCTCTCTCTGAATAATCGATCTGGTTGCTGTTTCAATCACAGGTGCGGGAGCGTCTGGGGGAAAGTCTTCATGGCGGATCATCACCACCCACCACCATCATCTTCATCACCACCCTGCTCTACGCTTTTAGCCTCTTTACAGTGCTGCCTTGTCTAATCATGTTCAAGCAGCATTGTACAGGGCTATGACAGCGTAGAGAGCCGAGCTGCGTTTCTCTCTGACCCCTTGGATGGCAGCCAATGAATGACATCACCCGCTGAAAAAACACACACAAAAACCGCCGAGGATCGCGTGCGTCTTCGCATGGATTTGTTTTGTCTTTTAATTTGCATGCAGATGTGGTCAGAAACTAAAAAATGCATTGCCTGTTTTTTCTTGTTTAAGCCACTTGAACACGCGGAGTTCTCCTCCCGGGGCTGAATTATTCAATGTAAACCTAAATCCCTTTGCAGCCAGATGCATTATTGAACCGATTAAGTGACATTGGCATTGGATGCTTCTGGATCGAACCGGTTGTGCATCTCCTTACAGTCAAGTCACAGAGCCGAGCATCTCATTAGAGACCGGCTGCTCTGAAGGTGTTTCCAGAAGCCTTCAGGAGGAAATCTTCTGTTTGCTGCACAGTGATGAAGATTTTTAACCTTTTCTAGAGAATCATGAGACACAAACTGGAGCTTCTTCTAGATCGGGCTTTGTTTGGGGGGATGTGTGTGTTTCTGTGTGTTCAGCTGGTTAAAGGTGCACGATGTAGTTCTGAGGAAGAGCTTTGAATGAAAAATGAAATTTTCATTGTTTTTTTTCTGCCTAAACAAACTAAATAATCAAACTCTCTTTGTTTCAATGACTGAATAAACAAACTGACCTTAAAGGACAACACAGCTTCAGACTGTTTTACTTTGTTTATATGTGGCGGACCCTGCCACCTTTCTAGCTTCATACAGTGTTCTGGGACCTTATTTTCCTCTGAGAACAGCTTGTTTATTCAGTAATGGAAAAAATAAATATTTCAGATTTTGTGTTAATGCCTCATTAAAACTGTAAATATTAAAATTTATTCTCCAAAACTACTTACTGCCCCTTTAATCTGATGGTTTTTTTTTCTCTTGATTAATTGTTTCGTCTATAAAATCTCACAAAAAAAAGGTCCATTTCTCTACCAAATGTGACATCTTCTAATCTCTAATGTCTCAATCTTAAAGGGAAACTCCACTAATTTTTCAAATTAATTGCATGTGTGGAGAACAAAAAAAGGAGCATAAAGCCTTTTGTGGCTCTGGAGGAAGCTGCATGCAATCTGATAAATTGCCTCCAGTGACGTCACTGTTTGGCCGACTTGCATTGTGGGTAATGTAGGCATTGCACTCCTATAACACTGCTGGGCAAATCAATACAGCAGAATCAGAGACATCACCTTTTTATATTCCACACATTCTTCAAAACCTGCTGCCTACATTACCCACAATGCAACTAAGCCACTGAGTGACATCACTGGAGGCAGTTTGTCAGAATACATGCAGCCACAAAAGGATTCACACTGCTTTTGTCACGTATGGAGGAGTAAAGTGAGGAGTAGACGCACTTTTTATGTTTAAAATAGGTGGATTTACCCTTTAAGACATTCAGTTTACCATCAGGAAGAAAAGGAAGAATGAAAATGAGCAAATCAACATGATTGAGAAACTGAAAATGGAGGATTTTGAAAGCTGACTCGAAGGATTAATCGATTTTCAGAGTAACTGCTGATCATTTTTCTGTCGGTCAGAAATAAAGAATGTGCTGTTAAAGAGTTTGAATTGTGTTTGCCTCCATCGATTTACTTGAATTTTAGTCAGCTTGGCTCTTTATTATGTTCATGTTTCTCTAACAGAACAGCTTTATAAAGGCTGTAATGTTCAGCTGGGTTGCGCAGTTAGTTGTTCCCTCAGCACTGTTGTGTTAGACTTAATTAATTAAACTGAGTGTATCTTGTATTTTGAGTGTTTTATCTCAGGTTTGAGTTGAGTTTGGTGAGCCGTGGTCCGGTTTCATGCCCTCTACTGGCCGACTGTCTGCATCTCTTCTATCCTAAACTCCGTCTGATATGGGATTAGTGATGGGAACATTGTTAATGACGGTGCCTCCTCACTAATTCAATAACAAGCTTACCAGAGGTCAAACTAGTTCATGACTTGTTTACGGACCCAGTCAGTCGACGCCAGATCCACAAATTCACAGATTTTTTATTACAAATTCATTTTTTATCTTTACAAGCAATGGCCATGGAGGAAGAGTCCTGCTGTGATTCATTCAGTCCAGTTGAAGCTCCTGCGTTCAGGTCCCAGAGACGTGAGGCGAGGATGTCGGGTCAGGCACTTAACATCCTCACCGGCTGCAGCTCACGCACGGCTGCAGGCCGTTCTCGTTGCAGGAAGTGCACTTGAGGGCTTTGAAGGAATCCGTGAAGCAGTTGCGAAACACGGACATCTTGCTGCCATGGCACATTGGGCACGGGATGAAGGCGAAGTCGCCACAGGTCTGGCACGTCCGGGGATGCTGCACCCGCTAGAGAAACAGATTTCATATGGTTGTAATTATCTGAGACGAGGTTTTCATTTTAAAGCTGAATTTGGTACAAATAACAAACTTAAAACTTTAAAGGTGCAACAATCAAGACTTCTAGAAGAAAGAATTAGAAATGAACCAAAGGTGTCAACAGACGGTGAAGAAACGACAGCTGACCCGGGTCACCTAGATCCAGGTCCAGACCAGCAGCTACAGTTAGCAGCTACAGTTAGCAGCAGTTAGCGGTTCCTCTGGTGAGATGCTGCCTTCTATTTCTCTTGAGTATAAATTTAGAAGGTGCCCAATTCAGACATAGTGAACCCTGAAAGATATAATCTGACAATTTGGGGAAATCTCACCTACTTTCTTGTCAGGACATGTTTTATCTCATGTGTTTAAATACAAAAAAACACAAGTTCTGGTTTTACAGGGAGACTATGTCAGACTATGGACCTCAATTCCATAAATAAATTGGCATTTTTGCACTTCAGGTCCTCTTGTCATAAAAAATAGACATTTTAAAGGAGCTACACACAGTTTGTTGATGTCTGGTTTCACTCGTTAACAATCGGAACGTGGAACATCAAGAGTGGATCATTTAGGCTAACAATCATGTGACAACAAGGACATGAACATGAACATGAACACTCCCAAAGTGGAATACCGGGAGGTTTTCCTGTTCTTCTCATTCTACCAACAGTACATGAATGCTAAAAAAACAAACAACCCAAACACAATTTGCTGTTTTGTGCACAGATTAAACAAATAACATAAATAACTTGGCATTTAGCAAGCTTTCGAGCTGCTGCTAACATTTCAACAAATCCCTGCTACCTCCTGTTAATCGACCTCCTGCAGCTGTGTACTGACACGAGACAGCTGTTTATCATCTCATCCAACTCTAAAATGTCTTTTTTCACCAAAATGTTGAACTATTCCTTTTTCTCACAGCCTCCTTTCGTGCTAATTCCTCCGACATAAACCCACAGTAACGCACAGTTCTGGCCCGATCAGTGAATGCATGACCTTTCAGAGCCGCGCACGCTTTTAATAGCCCGCAGTGACTGGAATGCTCGACTTAAATGTCATAACGCTGCTTTGTATTCGCTTATGAGGACTTTTGTTTGGTCTGAACTGCAAATTACAGCCGAGGCCTGAGAAAAAAGGGCCGGTGCAGAACGATGTGTTGGTGTGTTTGAACAGAAATGTGTCGGAGGCAGAATCGATAACGAGCCCTCCATTATTGATGGTCGCTTATCGACGTGCACGCGTCTTTCACGCTGCAGTCTGCTCATGTTTTATTGATGACTGGTGACACCGTGTTCATCTCAACGACCTGATGGACGTAAAGCGTTAATTTATTATGACTTTATAATTACCCTGTGCTTTAATATTACATGTGCGACAAAGCATATTGCATTGTTCAGTGAATCTAATAGGAAACAGCTGAATAATTCAACATCGATATGTGTCGAATTTAGTGTTTGATTCAGAGGAAAATCACCCACTTGACCACCGTCAATTATTAATAACGTGATCGGAAACAAACCTCAATTCTTGTCAGAAGATCTTGAAGCTCTCCTGATTCATTCATGCCCAGTATCTTCTCAGCACCCTGCAAAACACGTTTCAACACCACATGTTACGAACCAGCTGTGGATGTACAAGATATCGATCATCACACACGTGGTAACAACTGACCCCGAGGTAGTGTCCGTCGACGAACACGACCGGTAGCGAAGGAGGCTCTCCCACGCGTTTGCACCGCTCCTCCAGGTCCTTCCCGTACTCGCAGTCCAGGGCGATGTTCTTCTCCACGAACTTCACCCTGTGGTTCTGGAAGATCTTCCGGACCAGCTCGCAGCGCTCGAAGGTCGTCCTCACCACGCGGAAGCTCGTGGTGTAGATCACGATTCGGCCAAACTCGAGAGCCAACTCCATCTAGGAGGGAGAGAAAATCATGAATGTGGTTGATGATGATTACAAGGGTCAGAGGACAAAATACCTTTATTATTCTCATATTTTGGACAGTCGTCAACATATGTGATGTCAGAGTAGATAAAAATGGCGGGAAAACTCAAGATAATGGTGCAACAAAATTGAAAGTTAACATTTCTAACTAACAGGTTTTGGTTGAAACAAACTGGTCAGTATCTCAATCTGGAAGAAGGAAGGCAGATTTGTCCTCTGTGCTGTTTGGATGATGAGTCTCATTTTGTTTTTTACTTCCTTTTTATGTAGAACTGCACAGAACTTTGTTCAGTAACAACTTTGTTCACAGGGACGCACAAAGTTCCAGCTGGCTGTTGACATGTGAAACATTTAGACTCTGGAGATGAGTAAAAAACCTTTTGAGCATATGTGTTGTTCTTCATTTCTTTCTTTCCCTCCAAGAAATAAAATTTTTTTATTATCCATCATAAGGTTCAAATGAACTGTGCAGAGGTTAAACCCTGCTCAGGCAGCAGTTTAATGTACATTATGGTTTAAAATGTCAGTAAATGTACTTCAGATATCAGCCTGTGAAAAGGGTCACACTGATCCTGGACACAGAAGCTTCACTAACAGTATCAATACTGATTGTAGAATTTATATTTTCCACTTTTCAGTTCACTTATAGGAGCATTTCATGCCTCAGCACCACTTTTCCAATAAAAACATAGCAAATTTGTTAACAGTGAATAAATCATAAATCCACATCGACAACATTTCTAACTGAATCTATTTATTTATTTATCGACCCCGAGGCTGTTGTTGTTTATTAATGTCTTAAAATTGATCTATAAAGTATTGTTAACACCTCTCGCTGTGTTCTCAAGCTGAAAATGACTCAAACTCAAATAAAATGGTGCCTGTTTCTGAAACATTTTGAATACAGTCATCTTAAAGGGAACTCTTCGAAGTTTACTATGAAATAGTATATTTCTAATTCTGCATATCTACATGTTTCTTGTAAAGACGGCGGAGACTAGAGGGGCGACTTGTCCCAGATATTGATTGCTAAGCTAGCTGGCTAAGATATCTTACATCACAGCTCTGCCGATAATTCCATTAAAGCACCATAAAGTCAACTTCCATTTTTGCCACATGGATAAATAGTGCTACAAAATATGTATTTTCGACTCTGTCCCATTAAACATCTATCTTGTCTCAGTCACACTGATATCTAGAGATGCTTTACATTATGTTGTGTGGCTTTGTGTTTTCAAATGATGTGCAGTGTGTTGACGTCATCCTAAAGATGGTAACTAACACCTGATCTCAGGCCTGTGTGTTCAGGTGACTCACTTTATACAAGGTGTCTCATTGGAAAGTGGTACAGCAGGGTTTTAACTATTCTAGAAGATCTTTTGTACAACTTATAAGATTTAACCAAAAACATACTGTAGATTTTGCTCCCCTTCTCTTCCAGATAGTCTTTCTTTATCATTTATTTCAGTATGAAATTAACTTAAAGCGGCTACAAGAACTGTTCTTTTCTTGTTGGTTCTGAAGTCGAGGTTTTTTTACTTCAACAATTCATCTGTTTACAGGACGCATGGCGACGAGGTCATGTGTCTGTAGATATATAAGATTAATTACTGTATTATGAAACATTAAGTCCACTTTGTCTTAGTGCCAGCAGACTACAGAGCAGCTTCTCTCATCAGGCTGCCAGATTATCTGTCCTTGTATCACCTGTCTAATCCAGATACATTGGAATCCCATTGAACTATAATAATGATATAGAAATAGCCAGTTTTCTTACTGATGGTCGGCTTTAAATTGAGACTGTTTCCTGACCAGTTAAAAACTACTTGTGACTAAACAATCGACTCAAAGAAGTTTTGACTCGCCTGAAAACATCACTGGTGGTAGAGTCACCTGTACGTTACGTCTGCATTGTTAAAAGAACAAACATCAGAACATTCCTCTGAGATAAAACCAGACCTTGATACGTATTTAAACTTCACCCCAAATGAATGATAATCTCATCTAATCGTGACGAGAAGCTTTATCCGGCCTGCGGTGACGCTGTTTGTTCACCTGACCCAACACTCTGCGGAGTTTCTTCGAAACGACCTCATGAATCACCTTTACATCAGCGCACAGGCCCAGTTACCTCAGAGAGAAGGAACACTGTTGCTTCTCGAAGGGAAAGCGAAGTGGCAAGAATTCATTAACCTGATTAGTTTCTCTCGAAACACTTAACGAGATGCATCATTAAACTTTAATCGTCCTGTGACCTTGTCCTCTATTGTGAGCTTTTATCCCCATCATGCACCTACATGTGGCTCCTTCCTGTAACTAGACTTGAGGACGACACTGATGGGAACAGAACAGGTGTTGTGAGCAAAGCACCAAACAGCTGAAGTAATAGAACTCTGTCAGATACTTACACTGTTGGAGTTGGGCAGGTTTTCAAACAGCGTCTGACCGGCGCTGACTTTGTGCTTGACTCCTCTCACGGTCCCGTTTTTACTGAGTATGTTGACCCTCTTGGTGGTGAACATCCAGTCCTTGGTGGCCCCTGCGTACATGAGCAGATCATCGGGCTCGCACTCGCTGTCGTCCAGCTCGGAGCCCAGGTATCCATACAGGTGTCCCATCTGCACATCCCCGCTCGTGGAGGGAGTGCTGGCCCGGTCGGCGTCAGAGCTGCTGGTGCAGTCTGAATCCAGGGAGTCCGAGGGCCCCTCATCTTTGAACATCTCCTTCAGCACCCGGCCGCTGTTCCCTGAAGCCACGCGGAACCTCACCCGCTTCTGTGGCTTCTCCTGCCCCGCCGTCAGCATCGTCCCCTCCATCGCTGACCCTCTGCCACATCACATGGTCCACGACACTGCAGCGTAGCTCCTCGCGTCTCATTCGCAGGTAGACATGCGGCTCAGACACACTGTTTGTTCCCCCATGGATTACTACGACGTCTAATCCTCACAGTTTGAACAGATCTAAAAACGACTGAGAGCCTGTAAGCTGCCTTACAGCGGGACTCACACTGGGCGTTAAATAATACATGCATTTGTGCCATGGCAACCCAGCGAGCTTATCTCAAGTAAAATGATAGTCGTCTGTAAATTATTCATCGCGGTTAACGCAGTTTTCAGCAAAGCTTTGACAGAAGACTTTTAATGGCCTGACTTCGTGCGCTTTAATCAAACAAACACACACATGTCGTCCGTCTGAGGGGAGATGACAGCTGACGGCTGAGGGCAGAAACAACTTCTGCATTATTTTCTAGATCACCACAGTTACAGGCTCAGTCTTACTTCCCCTACAGTCACAGATGGGTAAATATTAAAGTGTCAGGCTGATGAATTCACCTCTCCACACAACACAAACACAAATACACACCAACACAAACCTGGTTACATCATCACATTACATCATTTTTAGCTGTTTGTTTGTCATCCTTAGACAGAAATGGCTCAACACCCATTGGACGGATTTCCAGGAGATTTTATACAAACATTTTTGGTTCTCAGACGATAAATTATAATTATTTTAGTTGATAATTTTTATTTTTTTGCATATGACAAACATCTACAAAGCTAATTATGTCCCCTTCTGCTTCGGCAGTGCTTTGTGTTTGGTGCTAATTAGCATTGTTAGCATGCTAACACATCAAACTGGCTAGCATATGAGCTAACCAGCCAACCAGGTACAGTTTCACAGAGCTGCTAGCATGGCTGTAGACACTTCTGCAGATTCTTGTTTGAACTTTGTACATATATACTATAACTTGTGATGTGTATAAATGTTTATTTTTTATAAGTATATCTTGTATTTTTTATTCTTCTGTATTCACTTTAACCAATCATAGGCCTGCTCATCTCTTTCATTGCACTTTTTTGTATGTTTTTGGCTTGATATTTATATATTTTAGTTAGTTTTTATGCATTCTTAATTAAAAGTCTTACAGTTTAATGACAAAGAAACTTAAACTTGAACTGACACTTGAGCTCAAAATCAAAACCCAATGAAGTCGTGATATTAAGAGCAGATCTGTCACTGTGTTTACATTTTCATGCAAGTAGCCTATTTAAATTTAGATTATACAAGCTCCTAATTTGTTCCCATTTCAGTTAATTAACAATCAAGAACTTCTCTCATTGTGACATCTTTTGTTTTCATGATTATTTGGTATGTAATGTAAAATAAAATGCACTGTAACATCTTCTAAACCCATGAACCCCGCGTGACGTAAGTGGATATTCCTCGACTGCTTATTCACACCCAAAGCAGGCCTGCAGGTGTTCAGCGGGCGTCCTCGGGGAGCAGAAGTCACCATATAATGTATCGCCGTGACACAATGCAGCCGCGCGTCCACAGAGACGCCTCGGCCAGTTTTTTTATGTCACAGGTGATGAAGCAGCTCCCCGGAGATGTGACACGCCGGCTTACAGTGGTGACAGCAGCACTCTGTTTGAGTGCCGCGGTTTGGCCCCTGAGGGAAGGAAGAGCTGCACACACACACACACACACACACGCAGCATGTCATCACCTGTTCGTGTCACCTCCTGCTGATCATTAGAGAAAATCCATCAGGGAAAGTGTAATGCGTCAAACCAAGATTTAGAGACATCCCGAGGCCGCCGTGCTGATATGAGTCTGGCTCCGGCTCCAAGTCGTTCTGATCCAAAGTGACCCTAACTCTCTTTTATCTGAGGACATCACACCAGCTATTACAACACGACCAGTAACGGCTCATTCTACTGCTGCTAATGGCCGATGTTGGACGCCATTAGGGTGTCTAGACTCTGACATTACGGCCCGAGAAGCTGCAGCGACTTACTCGCTTTTCATTCTTAAACATTATAGCAGCGCCTTGTTATTTTATTTAGCTGCTTTTCTTGTAAATTAACTTTAACTGTCTTCAAAGGCCCTTAAAGCAACGACAGACAATATAATAGTGGTCGAGAAGGGACAGAGGAGATGGAAATGATGTTATATTATGAATGTGTGCTTGGACATTTCTCATTTTTTGGGTTAGTTTGTTTGTGTTTTTACTATCTTATATTATTTTGTGCTGTTTCACGTACTATACGTGTGTGTGTGTGTGTGTGTGTGTGTGTGTGTGTGTGTGTGTGTGTAGATGCTTGTTTGTGTTGTACTGTTTCACTTCATTTGGTAAAAAAAACAACAGTAAATACAGTTTTGAAAAATAAATTCTGTATTTTTAGATCAGTGTTCATGAATATATGTCATTATTAGACCATACGGACCGTGCAGTGAGTCATGCTACACTCTTAGAAATAAAAGTTCTAAGTAGAACCATATAAGGTTCTTCGGCTTGTCCTCATAGGAGAACCCTTTTTGGCTCCAGGTAGAACCTTTTATAAAGGTGGAGGGTTCTACCTAGAACCCAAGATAAAGGGTTATATCTAGAACTGTGTGTGTAAGGTTCCACCCAGAACCCCCCATGAGAGGTTCTACAGAGAACCCACACAGGATCTTATACCCATGCTTTCACCAATCCCTGAAGAACTCTTTCTCCAAAAAAGGGTTCTCTGGATCAAAATGGTTCTTACTGGAACCGTTAGTGTTACCAAGAACCCTTTTAAAACCCTTTATTCAGGAAAGGGTTTTTAAAGGGTTCTCTGGATCAGAATGGTTCTTACTGGAACCGTTAGTGTTACCAAGAACCCTTTTAAAACCCTTTATTCAGGAAAGGGTTTTTAAAGGGTTCTCTGGATCAAAATGGTTCTTACTGGAACCGTTAGTGTTACCAAGAACCCTTTTAAAACCGTTTCTTTGGGAAAGGGCTTTCAGAACCAAATGGTTCCAGGTAGAACCTCAGCCCTTGTAGAAGAACCCTTTTGGAACCCTTATTTCTAAGAGTCTAGTTTAAAAGTTAAAAACCTTTTTTTCTTTTTTAAAGTGTGATGTTTGTTCAGGTTTTGATTTGACATCCTGCGAGCGAACAACTATGAAACACTCACAATTAAAGACACTGAAAACTGATACTACACAGCGTCTCAAAACTCATAACGACATATTATATTATATTATATTATATTATATTATATTATATTATATTATATTATATTATATTATATTATATTATATTATATTATATTATATAAAGAGTCTTGGTGCCGGGTGGATTAGAGATCCTTCACTTTGAATTCGGCAGTCAGCGTGTGGATAAAGCTGCTTATGTTACTCTGCCTGCCAGTTGAACACACTGTTATAAATCAGTCATGGTCTTTACATATCATTTTCATTTTAATTAGGTTTTTTTTTTATATCACGGAGGAGCCGTTTCTCAATCATCCTGCCCCCAGCACACTAAAAACTTTCAGTCACAGTTATAAACCTGCAGTGACTCCACATCAGATGAATTAACGAGAAACAAAAGTGAAAATAACTGGTCGTGTTCGGTACAGCACATGCTTATCACGGGGTCGGTGGAACACGCCCACGCCATGTTGAGTCAAGCAGCCATTTTATCTCACTTTAGCACATGTAGACAGGAGAGTGCAGGGACGGTGATAGCGTGTTCAACCTGAAGAGCTCGTCTCTCAGCTGCGGTGCTAATGTGGCCTCGACAGCCACCTCGGCTGCTATTAAAAAAGCAATTTGAAAAGATGAATACTTTAACGCTCTTTAATTTCGCCGCTGTTTGTCGGCTCGGCTGCGGCTGAGTGGGAGAAGTCAAACAGTGCAGAGTGAGGGATGGCTTTAATTTTGTGCAGAGTGAACAAACAGCTGAATTCAAAGATTTGCCAGCTTTAATTGTGTGTTAACTGCTTTACACGACTGATTTGTAGCGATGAGACAGAATCAGACTAATCTCCACATCAAGGCTCGGGAGAAAATTGTGTTTGAGATGTCTTACATCTTCAGATGTGTCTGTTGTGGACAGGGGGTTTTGGGGAAATGGCTGCAGTGACTCATCATTTGTGGTTAGTCGGCCATCGAACCACCTCCCTGACTGCAGATGCACGTCCACAAGGGGGCAGAGTGCTGTTCAACTACAGCTAAATGTCACGCTGCCCAATTATTCCCCCAAGAGCTGCAGGCGAGCGATGAAGGATGCTGATGTAGGTCTGGTGGCAGCCTCCGCCCGCTCGGTTTGATCAGACTTCAGAGAATGATTAATGATAAAATCAATGACACATTTATTTAAGCCAAGGCAGAAGGAGTGACATCACACTCTCAGGCTAAAGGTTTGCAGACTGGACTGCAGAGGGGTTGCAGCCACAGGTGTGGTGAGCACGTTCATGTTATTTTTGACAATATCAAAACTGTTCCTGAGTCTGACAGCGCTAGAAAATGAGAAATGGTTTTATTTCATCGTCATTTTCACAGCTCAAGTGGCGTCTCACTGCTGTGGTCTGCATGAAAACTAAACCAAGATCTCTCTAAAACCCTGAGATACAATAATTCATGTTTGAATCGAGCTGTTTTTGTAACGCTCAAGTACCCAAAAGTCATATTTGAGTAATAATCAAGCTCTCGTGTTAAAATATTACTGATGTCGCTCATATGAATAGTACTTTATATGTTATAAAATGTATTTACGTATCATAGTAATGATTTATATATTTACATGTATGTATATACTGTTATATTATGGGTTGATTGATTGATTAGAGCTGAAGAGTCGAGGTTACACGTAGGAGACAGCAGCTGTCAAGATCCCAGTGAGGGAAACAGCCACCATCGTGAGGTGGACGCCCGTTTAAAGCAGCTGTGATAGGATCCAGTAAAGCTGCTGCAGGGTTTAGACAGCATTACTTCTTTTCTTAGTATTTCCTCTCCCAACAGCAGCGAAGTGGCTCAAAGTACTTTCCTGCAGAGCTTACAAACACCACCGTTATTCAACCTGATGTTTGCTTGTTGTCTCTGAAGGACGCTGCACGCGTAACGTATCCGGAGAAGGATTAAAGGTGGGCTGATGAGGCAGCTTGTTTGGATTGATTTGGATTGATCTGATTGATTGGACGAATTTTACTTTATTGAGCACTTCTGGGTTGATTAAATTACAGAGCAATGTGAAGACACATCTCACTCCCTGTTTTTCTGAATCTTTGCAACCAAATCCATGTTTTGTGTGTCCGGATGGTTTGGAGTACTTCCCAAAGATAATTACTTGCATATGGTGAAGATCAAGTCAACAACACAAGAGTTAACGGCCATGTCAGCAGCTCTGTGGGGCTGTGCTGAGGCAGTGTCATGGCATGGAGACAACTCACCAAAAAACAAAAATATGAATATCAAGGTGCCACTAGAGGAGTCACTGAGGTTTATCATCTGGGACCCGAAGATATCTTAATCAAATTTCAGATATTTCAGCCTGGAACAAAGTTTTCTGACCAACTTAGATTTGCGTAAGTGTCTGTAGTTGATCAGACTATATCCTGGGAAGTCATCCAGACATTTTTTACATGAAAAAGCCAAAAGTTGAGTTAAAAATTGGACTGATGGTGGCAGTTAATGGGATTTTTGTCCAGACCTAAAGATGTTTCTGCTTTTCTGGGACTGATTTGATCAAATGTGTGTTGTTGTTTTTTTAAAGATGATCCTTTTGGGGGTCATTTTTCCAAACACAGGCTGCGCAAATCCGAAACACTAAAGATAAATACAAAAACTAAATGAAGTACGAACCCCAAGTCCCCTAGAAGAGCTCCAGGCTTTGAAGCCAGTTTTCGTAGTGGCCAAAGCGTTTAATTACATCATCACGTGATGCGCTGCGGCCCAAAAATACTTGAAAGAGGCAGCTGTAAAATGGTGGATACATTTTTTTGTGGTGTCACAACCTTTGTGAAATGGAGCCATTCAGTCCAATAACATTTGGAAAGTCATGAAAAGCCACACGATTAAATAATTTCATCCCCATTTAAGTTAGCTTGGCGCTAAAATTGGATATTAGCCGGCTCTGTTGGTGTTCGGGGATCAAAAAAGGGCGTGAAAAACACAAAGACAGGAAGTGGAAAGTGACACGTGAGAATAATCAGCCAAAATAAAACAGGAAACAATTGAACCAAAAACCCAAACCATGCCAGACATCCTGTTATATTTGGAATAACCGTAGGAATAATTCATTGTCATTCGTATGGAGAGTTAATTCAAGATGTGGACAAAAATCTAATTAAAATGACCTGATTGTGAAGTCGTGTCAGTTTTTGTGCTGCAGTCTGGTTCGTCTTCATTTGAAAACAGTCTGCCTTAATGTACACTTACACTGCAGCACTGTGTCGGAGAACAAAAGGTTTTCAGAAGGAGAATCAGTGAAATCTTTTTAGGTCATTCTGTTTAAGACAAAAATAAGCTGGTGAGAATACTTGCGCTGTTTGTAATTGACACAGATTCTGACAGTGGGAGAAATCTGGACGGCTGGTTGAATGAGTCATTGTTTGGACTGGAAATGCTACAAAACACAAAAACCAGTCCGCACACACACACACACACACACACATAATCGAAGAGGCAGGCTTCTTGTCACTGTTGCTTAGCAACCGTGGGAGCTACAGAGCCAAATCCCCGTGGTGGCAAGCTGATGTTGAATTAGGCGGAGTGGGGGGGAAAGAAAGGAAATCTTTGGGAGAGATGTGTCTCTAGCAGGCACAGGAGGAGGAGGCGGAGATGTTCAGGTGTTCATCTCTTATTTTTGGACGTGGTGAATCTCTCAGTTTACGTACAACACATTCTTTCTGTGCTTTTTTTTCTCCCACAGATGCATTTAAGAACATATTTGTATTGTGAAAATACATGAATCCTGTCACTGAATCTGTCTTTCTTCTGTTGCTCAGCATCTACTGGACCGCTCACACACAAAGCCTACACACTGTTTTATGTTTGTGAAGCATAATCTTATCCACTACAGTAAAAAACATCTTAATTTTAAAAGAAATATGGTTCAAAACAGCAGCAGAATCTCCAAGCAAACAGTGTCAAAATCAGTGAAAATATGCATGGAGTCTGGCAGCAGCAGCTGAGAAACATCTCTGTTAGCACACATGCACATGAGCAGGACAGTAAGCAGAATATGCACACCAGAGGACTGTAGTGTGTCTGTAACACTGCAGTTCTCTCAGGCAACTGCAGTGGTGCTGCTGCTGTACAAATGCTGGCTCCTGTGTGATTTGCATTTCAACTGCAGTGAGAATGAGAGCACACTTTGATTTGCTGTACGTACAGCGGCCCGGCAGTCGCAGCGGGGACGTCACTGTTGCTGCTCTCTTCTTTGCGCTTCAATGTATATTTATCTTTTAAGTGTCTTATTTTTTTCCCCATGTCCCATGTTAGAGCAGATACATGACAGGAGAGTGACACACTGATGAGGGATATACCGGAAAATGTAAGTCATCCTGGATTAGATCTTCTGCAGAGCTTCTCTCGAGACTATAATCACATAATAACTCAGTACAAAGTGTCGACGCACAACTTCTTCATCCCATTGTTTTGGTCAGCAGATGTGCATTTCTGCTCAGTTTTCCCCAGACATGAACCACTTTTTGATGTACGAGACTGATGGTTTGTTTAATTAGCCTCAAAGTCAATTCAATTTGTCTGAGCCTTCAATATAAAGAGGCTATTTCTTTAACAACAGTCCCAGCAGCATCTTTAAATATCCTGCAGCTCACAGTGAGGTTGCTGGATTTAGTCTACTTTGAGATGTTAGGGGTTAAATCACAGTCCTGTAACAGATTACCTTTCTTGTAAAGCATTTAATAACCATAATAACCATTAATAACACCTTTGGTACATGTGGGCACTGCTTTTCAAAATAAAAGTGATTTCATGATCATCGATACGAATACGTTTTGGATGATTCCTCCTCCGTCTGGCCTCAGTGCAGATGTTAGCAGATGTCAACTCTGTCATAACATCAAACAAATGTAAAATACATCCTGGGATCAGTTTGATTGTGTCTATACTCTGTACTGTCTCACTGAGTCCTGATGTCTCCACTGTGGCTATATTAAATGTTAAAACACAGAGAAGAAAAATTAAAGCATACAGCAATATTAACAACAACAGTAATCACAGTAATCAATAGCTTCAAGGGTTAGAATTGTAATATTTACAATATTAATGAGGTAATAATACAAAGGTCCCCAGAACACTGTTTGAAGCTAGAAAAGTGGCAGGGTCCGCCACATATAAACAAAGTAAAACAGTATGAAATTGTGTTGTCCTTTAAGGCCAGTTTGTTTATTAAGTTTGTTTAGCCATAATTAAATCAGTGAGTGAAGATCTTTCTCTTCTGATTAAAATTGAATGTCCAAAATGACATACTGCACCATTAAATACGGTTTATAATACCAGGAGATTACAAAGTATGATACCCAAAATTTAATTTTAATTTAACAAGAAATATATTAAATTATATTTACAGAATAAAAAAAATTGCAGCTTTTAATGTATTGCAAAGCATGACTGTATTCCATTATGTACAGACAACATGAATTATCAATAGTGTATCTGTGTTTGAAAAATAGGTGGATGGAGAATAAATTATTATATATTTTAGTCCCACGGAAAGACATCATTATACTGGAATACACTATTGCACTGCATGGGAGCATATATGCATTTGCAAGGATATGCAATATAAGTCAAAAGAAACAAAAACAAAAATTAAAATATGTCACGGAATTAACAATCAAGTGAAACGCTCAAATAACCAACATCCCCGAATAATTCGGAGTCGTGTGTATTGCAAATGCATGTGTAGACCTCCAGTGGTTGCAAAATATTTCTATTACATTAATGCATAATATGCTTCGTGAGGTAGTGGAGGTTGTCATTTGCTGACACTGCAGCATCTATTAATACATTATTAAGTATATTTTAGACAAAAACAAGAGTCAGTGTTGTGCTGAGCCAACTCCCACCCAGTGTACTATTGTTGTGTCTTCAACCTGTGAACAGCGTCTACTGCAGAGGGGGGAGGCGTCCGCACCGGCGAACAATTTCTTGGCATTCTTAGAAAACTTACTTCAGTTTTAAACATTATACGTCCCGGTGATTAAAATGTAGCACTTCCTCTTTAAATCTGCCCTCGGGAAATGTATTTTTCACGAGTTAAATTTCTTTGCCGCGGTTAAATGACAGCGATTATGTTCACTCGCCCCCCCTCCCGCTGCGGCGCGATTTGGTACGGTCCATAATGTGAAGCGGCACCGTCCCCCTCACGTCAGTTTATGGTAAGTCCGTGTCCACTCCTGCTTTACCGAGGGCGTCTATCGCCTCTGTAATCCGCCGTGTGAACCGGGATGCTGGGGGATCCATGAAGCCGTGTGCTCCTGGGCATGCCTCTGTCACCGCCAGGAAATGAATGTTGTTTTATACCTCGTCTCGTATCTCTCATTAGCAGCAAGCACGCAGCAGTAGTGTCCGCATGAGAGACGCTCCTCTCCTGAATTTCAGCCGTTATTTTGAATTTCTTTGACGGTTGAGAAGCAGCAGCCACAGGGAGCACAACTAACGAGCCGCGGCCGCTTGACAGGTGCCGTCGCCCGGCTCTGCGTGGAGAGATGCCGCCCGTCCAGAGAACGATGTCTGATCTTCGTACCCGGGCGGAGGGTATGTAAAGATAATGTTACTTCTCTGTATGTGTTGGGGGAATGTTTTGAGACGGTTATTTCCTTATCACCGCAGTAAGGCCGGCCGGTAGCTCTCTGGAAGTACAGTACAATAACTTGCTAGCTGTAGCTGTGATTAACGGTGCCCTAACAGGGGTCAAGGAAACCCCGGGGGGCTTGAGAGTTTCCTGAAGGAGTCTCCAGTAAAATGACCCGTTTTTAATGTAACTTGAGTCAGTAAAAGTTACCTCTCTGAGATAAGCTTCTGTAAACTCCATATCTACAGATAAAACCGGACTTTCCAGTCAGTCTGCGTGAAGCTCCATGAAAGTGAAACTAGTGTAGGGTGCATCTTCTGACCCAAAAACAACCCTGGCACCTGTCCAGGCCGGGACATCCTCAGCTATGTCCTGCCCACCACGAAGGTACCATCATGTCAGGTGGCTTGGTGACAGTAGCCACAAGTGTCCAGAGAATGGCATCTCCAGCAGGCTGGGTCTGATAATACAGCCATTGTTATCCGGCTGGGACCCTCGCTCCTTCACTGCACCAGTAACTTTCCACTGGAAATAAGATGCGGATGCAAAAATATACATCACTTAAGTGATCTGAACGCTCACAGGGGGATCTGTTTACTCTTGGGCTTCGAAGGCTGCTTAGTAAGCCGGGTGTTAAGGTTTGTTTGTTTATCCAGGAGATCACCGATGGCTGGACGGGCTTGTTATTGGCTGCAGGTGCATTGTCCTGCAGGGTGTCTTCTTTATCACTTATTTGAGGCAGACCCTGACCTGTGACCTCTCTGGGCCGAGGCAGAAATGATCTGCAGGGATCAATAACACATAGTTGTTATTTATGGTACCTGCTGCAGTTTGTGTTTCTCCTGCCATGGTTTGATTTGGGATGGGTTTGATTCATAACTGTAGGCTCAGGCTAATATCTCAATCTGAATTATTGCTGTTGAGTATATTTTTTTGGCTTCAGCAGCCTGGCCTCTTACAAAGTGAATTAGTGTGCTCTCATTTGTATTTTATGTACTCTGAGATGAGTTGTTTCATCAAAATGTGGGGCGCATTAACGTGCTTATATTAATACTTTTCTCTTAAAATGCATTAACTTCGCTGGATTACAGTTTAATTGTCGAGCATGTGTTCATACAGGAAGCAGTCCTGATCTGGGCCTTTCATCCAAGTAGCTGCTAGGACTGTGGGAAATACATTTTTAAAGAGACATGCGACTCAATTTAAAAATTCAGTATTTTTGTCTGAAAGCTGCAGCAGAGGAGCCCAACGCTAAGACCAACCTCTGATACCCTCAAGCTGTGGTGCACAAGATATTGGTCAGCTCATACATATCCATGATATAGCACACTATTTATTCATTTGTTTATGACAAATGCATATGCATACATTTTCATTTATTTAAGCCATAATTCACCACTTTTCTTAGCCAGTTCTGAATGGATAATGTAGAATACATTTGTGTGCATTAATAAAAATGTATGTCACGATTGAAGTAAGCATATTTTTTTATATATAACTTGGCATTACTTGACACAATGGTGTCATCAGCATTTTACAGAAAGGCTTTAATGGAATTACTTACTATAGATACAGCTGAAATGTTTAATCACCACATGTAGAAAATAGAGAGGTCGTGATAATGCAGCAGAATGAATAATATCGGCTGTAAAATTGGTCTCACTGACCATTATTTCTTCTCAGATGTCTAAAGATTTAAAGATTAGCATCTCTACCATCCATACATTGAGCTACTCCACAGACAATCAATAAAAGTCTCATTTGTAACTCATTAATGTGTTATTTCCAATACAAACCAAGAATTGTACTTACATTATAAACAGTGCTCATACCTGGATTAGGGATGTACATTTTTAGCATTTTCTTTAATTGATAGATGACTGCCTTAAAAATTGATTAGGGGTTATTCATTAGTAATACATGAAATATGTTGGGAGTTTTTCCTTGAGCAAACTGTTTTGACCACTGACATGATCTATGTTCAGTGTAGAATCAGAGCGGGCTACATTAGGAGTTGAAAGAACAGATAAAGTAAACACCAAGTTACGTTATTTGAATCATATCAGTATTTTGTACTTTATATTGATAAAGTAGAAGGTATTGGTCATTTGTATCTAGATACTTTAACAACGATTAATCAATTAATAATGAATCATTAACTTCCCTAATGTGGATATATCCATATTCCCAACAGGTGGCCTTTATGTCTTCCAATCAGTCAAAGTACAGCAGTGCATTTTATGTGACAGAACAAGTTATGTGGTGGTAAAATTGTCTTTCTGATTTATGGCTGTGGGACAGACACTTATGAATGATCAGTAATGATGGATTGGGATCTGTGAAGACTGTGGAAAAGAAAAATGGACTCTGAAAACTCAGTGGTTTTACCCAAATTTCAGAGATAAAAACAGATGCAAGTCTGTAAAATGAATTTCTGTGCTGTTTAATTGAGCCTCTTGTGAATCTCACACCATTTCACATCATCTTGTTGTAAGTGGTTGTGTTTGGTGATAGTTTTGTTTGCTTGTTAATTTAAAAATGCCACAGAAGACCTAGTGATTATAAAGCAGTTTCTCAGCCTGGACATCACACAGGAAGGGATAGTTAAGCCACTGAAGGTCCCATGTATCATACTGGAAAAAATGTAAATAATTTAATACTATTAAAGATTCCATAGGAAACTGTTGACGAATGTGTCCGCTCCCATCACAAGAGCAAACACATCAATAATGCAGCAGCTATTGCTGTCAACCCCCAGCTACCACACACTAGCTTTATAGGTTTTCCACTAGACTCAGTAGCCTTAAGTGTACACGATCATCACCGGCTTCAGTAAAAACAGTACCATGTTTTCTGTGCAATTACTAAGACTAACAGTTATTTTCATTATTAATTAATCTGCAGATATTTTTTTTACAATTATTTGATTAATTATTGGGTCTGTAAATTGTCATTATCGGGAAAAAATGCTCATCACAGTGTCTGAGACGTCTTTGAATTCCTTCGTTTGTCCGACCAACTGTCCAAAACTCAAAGATTCTTCATTTACCATCACAAACGATAAAGCACAGATCTTTACATTAAAGACGCTGGAACCAGTATATGTTTGACAGTTTTGCTCGGTGGTCCATCAACACCCACTGGCTGCGTTTTGAGTGCAGCACTCAGTGGCGAGACCGAGGAGTTCCTGTGGTAATTACAGAATTACGTGTGATTGCAGTTATACGTGTATGTGTTCTAAACACAACAAACAAAGTCAACACAGAGTGCTTTATTCTGAAAATTAAGTGGATGTTCTGATGTTGCTTTGGTGTTGGACTGCTTTTCTTGCTCAATCTGCTCTGTGCTGAATTCGGCAGAACTGATGCCTCGTGCTCTGGCATCTGGCAAAAATAGAAGCCTTGCGTATCTGCTGTGGAAGGGTCCCGACTGCTGGAGCTGCAACGGAGTAGATACGCAGAGCAGCGCAGCCAGTGGAAGTACACACATACACTAGAGTGAAACCTATCAGCTCTGCTGCCGTGGTGGATCGGAGACGGACCAAACATGGATCTGAAGGAATTTGGGGGTTATGCTTGATCGTGCGTCTGTCCTGCAACACTTCTTTTGGCTGCTTTTATGAGAGCCTAAGCACTCTCCCCACCCTTCAGTTTTATTTTTTAATCACCACAGTGCATCAGGCAGGCATCCATCTAGAAAGGGCAGCCCTCTGCCAGGCTTACCACCTAATCCATCAGCGGCCTGTCCGTCAGCTCCCCATGCTGCACACTCCCAAGTCTTGCCCACCACGTGCCGCTCCACTCCTTGTCACCCTTCTCCGCTGAGCGGTGGAAACATCTGACATCACTGCCAGTCTGTGCCTGCGTGTTGCCAAAATAACCTTATCTAGGACACGTAGGATACAGGTGACGTCAGCAGCTATCAGCGTGTTTAATGTGTGATCCCATGATGACAGACGCTAAACTCTCCAATACAAATTTCTATGATAGGCGGGAAAGCGCCTAATGCCTGCTTCCGCTGTCTAGATGGGATAGCTGATCGACAGGGGCCATGCAAGTTAAGGCGAGACAGATGGCAAGAAGCTCCCCGTTTGCCGTCTTGGCTCGCCTGCTTATCTGCAGACAGACCAAATCCCTTCTCACAATTGACACTAGAGGTGGAGATAGGCAGGTAAGCCTGTCCTATGAGGATGAATCTATCAAAAGGCCGAATGCTTGTCTTTCCCTGTCAGCTGATTCACATAATAGAAGGTGCTCTTCAGCAGCTGATTGGCCACATACCTGTTTTGAATGACACAAAGTAGTCTGCTTCTTCTTTAAGCATCATATCTCTACCTTTCTGCCATTCTCGAGATTTTTTTTTTCATTTATAAGTGAAGCAGGATGTTCCCCCGTAGCATTTCAATAACACCAGCTAAGCCTCGGTCCGCCTGAATAGTGGTTACAGCATGGGGAGGGAGCCTGGAGGAGGATAGACTGCTCCCTTCTGAAGGGATCGAGAGCTGCCCATGTGCCTGGCGGATCACTGCCTGATAATAATGTGGCACAAAAGCCCAACACGCCACTAAATCCCCTGTCTGGGGCCGCTGGTGTGTCATATCAAGTCCCCTCGGGCCTCTCTACTCTACTCCGGCATGGGACATCGCCACTCTTCTATTTTCCACTTAATGGGCCGCCTCCATCACTAACCTGCAGCCACTCTAATATGTGTCTCTTCAGATACTCAATTTCCCTCACCTCAATGATTTTCTTCTCTCCGCGAGGCAGAGTGAATGTGGCAGGTCATTGTGAGGAAGGGGAGATGGTGAAATGCTCGTGTGCACGTGTCCACACGGAGACGGATGCAGAGACAAAGAACCTTTTCTGATGTTTGCTCATGCGTGTCCTCATATCGACCTGCGACAAGGAAGATCCATGAGCTCATGAGCGAGAACAGCGTCTCAAGGATTACCCGCTGACAAGACATTGCATTGTCCTATGTAATGATTAATTTTTTTCATTTCATTTCATTTTTTTAACCGGTGGCCAAAACGGTGACGATTATTTTCATTGTTGACTATTACGTTGTTTATTATCTCGATGAATCTATAAAATGACGATCTTTGTTTCCCAAAGCCCAAATGTCTTCTTTTTTCCACAACCCAAAGATGTTCAGTTTACTGTCGTAGAGGAGTTAAGAAACCAAGCGTGGCATCATCAGATGAGTTGTTTTGCCAATAGTCCAAAAGCCAAAGACACTAAATTTACAGTAATATAAAACACAGAAAAGTGGAAAATTGTCACATTTGAGAAGCTGGAATTAGAGAATAATGGCTTTTTTTGCTTGATTGACTAACTGTAATTTATTGTGTCTCACTTACTGATTAATTAACTTCCTGTTTCTGCTCTTTACTAAGTCAATAATATCTGTAATACATTACATACAGTAATAGTCTTTATTATTATTACATCTTTAAAAAGTATGATGGCCTTTATTCAGCTAGAGAAATTAGACAAGCTCAGAGGATTATATGAGTATCAATATCTGCTTTTACAACCAGAAAAGAAGAATGAATATATATCAGTGCTGTAAAGTGTGACTTTATGGCGTGAGATTTTGATTATGATAACAATAAAATGTTGAAAACTGATATAATATGAGTTTATCTTTCAGGTCCATTATATTAATATCTTGGCCATTTCAAAGTCGTCTCAAAAAATATTTTTAAATTGTGAAAGGTAACTTTAATTTGACAGTCCTAAACTCAAATACTGTAATGTCTCAATGTCCTGATTGGATCAAGAGTCCTTGAACCAGCAATTTTCTGGAACTGATTAGATCCTCTGATCTCAGGTCAGCTGGAGACCCTCCGTAATGTTGCTAAGATTGAATGTTATTTACGAGCCCCTTTGAAAGCTGCGTTGCCAATATATGCTCGTAGGGGAGATAAATCTTCCATACTGTTCAACCTAGCCATCAGCTCGTAAGATGTACAGTAACTCTGTTCCCACCTCCGGTTCCCAAATGTCAAATAATTCATGAAGGCAGCATTACATACTGAGAGAGAAGGCCCCAAACTGCATTCACAATCATTTTTTATTGTGCTGGTGAGCAGAAGTCTTGTTTCTGGCCCGCTTGCGTTTGTCTATGCGATGCACACACACACATGAACAGCAGCAAAAATGCAGCAAGCCTGCACGTGCCAGGAGACAGCCAATGTGATTGTGTCACAGCGGGAGGACAAGGTCAGATGGAGAAGTGTCAGCAGGCGCTCCACAGGGAAGTGACGCTGTCAATGGATGGGAAGATGAAACTCTTGCTGCCTTTGACCTCCAAGATCTTGGGCATTTTATGACCCTGACTTCCATATCCAAACCATGTCCATGAGACAGAAGAAGCCCGTCTTTTAGGTACGAACTACACGTTTAGTCTTGGCTGGTTGGAGTTCCCCCTGTTCACCCTCCTCCATGTTTGTTTGGAATGTCTTCATGTGGATTTCCTGCCTGCATCCTGGAAGAAGGCAAACCATCGTCCAAATTATGAACATTTTTTCCATGAAGACAGGATGTCTGCATGTCCCTAAGAAGTCTCAAAATTTACGACCTTAAAAGTTTGAATTTAACTTAATTGTTACTGCTAATTTAATGTATCCATCTTTTGATTTCTATTTATCAAAATTAGTCATGGTCTTCTGAGAAGTCCACATTTCTGATGTTACAAATCTTTAAACCTGCCACTGAACATGACACTGTGTGTTTACTTTAGACCTACACTACTGGTTCGCAAAATGTAGATTAACGTAACTCACAACAACAGCCATGTTCCTGCTTAAAACCTACCTCTGCACAGGACTACTTATATACTACTGACCTTAGCTGCAATACTTGAATAAGGAAAACACTAGTTGTTAAAATCTGTCTCAAATTTGGTCAAAAATAATCTTTAAAAGCATTTAAGCATCTGGGACTAATGTTAACATCTCAACAGATAACTCTCATCCTAAAGGCATTATCACTGCAGCAGGTCTCATATAAAGTTGTAGCTTAATCTATATTTCTCTGCTGTGCTACGTCTTTACATCCTATTGATCCTTTATTCAGTGAGCCTATAATGTTTGACATGCATGGGTCATATTGTTTAGATGGTTGTGCGAGCAAAACAATAATACTTTCATCACGTTCATGAATGTCTGTGCTCCTGCAATAAAAGCAGTAGTGTAATTGATCCTGCAGTTTATATATAGTCTAAATACAGTAATGCTGTTGATGACTGAGGTGAATGAACATGAGAAAAGGATGGCACTTATATTATTATGTCCTCTATAGAGCGGAAAGTGTTTCTGGTTGTGTTGTGCACATGTGTTACTTACTTGGTAGCTCTGGATGATGGTGGTGCCAGTTTGCCTGTTTAGCTAACACATTACTAACATGTCACGTCAGGTCAATGAGCATCACTAAACACTGGGATGGATTAATTGTCACGCTCAGCCATTTGAATATTATAGCTATTTTTAGAGAACCTTTGATTGTACAGTTGTCCTTATTAGGATTTTGCCCCATTTCAGATTTCAGTCTGGATCTTTGATATTGAATATTTGTCTTTATTAGTAAGTATTTCAATCCTGAGCATATTTAGATTTTCCTGACGATGTTGCTCTACATTTGCACATGTACATGCAGTAGGCCTTAGGGTTGCAGGAATATACCGCTTTCAAGATATACCTTGGTATGAAACTTGACAGTTATTGTACCATCGACATTTGCTCATAATAGGTATTGAATTCTGTCACTGGTTCCCTTCCCTCTGAATTCTTAATGGGCCAGCCACGTGAGATTTAACACTGTAATAAAGTAGATAGTGAAATTAAAATTCAGTCAAACCAGTTCCTCACAGTTGAAGAATCACACAGCTGGTCGATATTGGAAATTGTGAAAAATATGACATATGACAGCAAATATTGCGATATTGGATGATATCTCATTTTGGGCCGAGCCTAATGCTGATGTTAAAATGTAGCTCATGTACATCCTCACAGTGCTGCTGTTAGCATAGCTGTAGACTCTTGGTCTTGGTTGCTTGATGAATAACTAGAAATTATTTATTGATTAACATATTTGCTGGCTATAATAATAGCATGGTGTATTAATTTTATATATATGTGGTTTTGATGAAAACAAGGAATGGTCGTTTGAGGTAAGGCACAACGGTGACACAACACTGTGACGGAATGACTGGAGTTCACAAGATCTCTATCCTGTTTCCAGACCTTTGACCTGCGCGCCATATGCTCTTCCCTTTTACCATTCATAAAGTCGCACACAGTGGAAAGGTTTCTGTCCCAGCAGATCCCTCGTTAAGCTAAGCTGGGCAAGGCCAACCCTGTGATGTCACAGAAAGCCCCAGCTGCCCATGTTGTCCCTGGACTGTCCGTCCCTGTGTAGCCTGCCTGAGCCTATGGGGAGCCAGACGGAGCCGAATGGGGAGGGGGATTAATTCTGCAGCTGCCCTGTTGTTGTTGTGAAGGCTGGTTACAGCATTGTGATCTGATAAGCGACTTATGGATGTAACTGTTGCTTAGATTGAGGCAGTATCTATACCCCCATGCCCCCCCCCCACCCATCCCATTCACAAATGGCTGGAGATAGGGGAGGGGAAGCTTTCATCTCTGGGATTTTAGTTGCCATGAATAGACTGTGTCTGCTCAGTTTGCTGAAATATTTATGAGGCATAAATGAATCATGTGCAGATCTGTCTTTGGTGGTGATGAGCAGATACAAATGACACATTAGGCTCACTGGCTTGTGAGATTGAGAAATCCCAAAGCCCAGGGATTTGGAACAAATGTGACCCTAATCACTGTAGCGGATAGCCTCAGGTTAAGGTGAACAATGTGCACACTGACAGTGCTGAACTCCATATTGCACCTTAACTTCCTGAGCCTCTCGTCATTCCTCTGCATTTTCTTGTATTGATGCAGTCTTTCTCCACAAAGCCTCTTCACTGAGGTTTGGCTGCCATTCACTCGTTTGTGTCAGATCAATGTCAGTAGCCCCGAGCTGCCCGCCCCCACCCACCCTGGAATTATTGAATGAACCGTGTGGGAGCCTCGCTGTGGCCAGGTCACGTGCCTCGTCCTCATCTACTCTTATTGACCAGCCTACAACTCTCTCAAGCTCATTATCGCTTGTTCAGTATCTCAACAGTTGGACCGGACTCAGCCTGGAAGAGCTAACAATCCTTTTTTTTCAACACCTTGTTGGATGATATACCCGCAGGGATCGACTCATGGACCTTTTCTGAGGAATCCTAAGGCTTATCCATGGAGCCAACTGAATCACCACAGTGTAATCATAGACAGAGTAGGTGATGATTAAAAGAAGTTGTAAGACTGCAGCCAGCATGTGACATGTTATCTTTTACGATGTGTGATAAAAGCTTTATTTGAGGTCTAGCATGAATTGCCAGAAAAAGATGCAGTTGCTAAAAATATCTCCTCCGTTGATCCTCTTATTTTAAAAACAAGGATTAGTGCTGTTACTGTTACTGACAATAGAGAGCCAATATATTATTACCATACCATGTTTAGGGATGTATTTTGAAGTTGAAATTGGTCAGGTGTTTATGGAGTTCTTTAGCATTTAACCCCGAGTGTCATGAGTACAGGTAATACGCTCGAGTATCAGGTCATTGTTCTTCCTGTCACTGCTGCCATTTTATGTGCTTAATCTTTTGAGTGCTGACAGTCATGGCAGCAATAATTTTCCACCCCCACCACTTCTGCCTGACCTGAGCTAATACTTAACCACCCAATATCATACATCTGCAGAGGATCATACGCTCTTTAACCTGTTTGTATCTACGACTTTTATCACGTGAGTATTGAGGGACAGTTAATTCAAGAGTTATGCAAGAGAGTTAAGTATATTCAGTTTGAAGGTTTGCTTGTCCAAAGAGCTGCAGGTTATTAAGAGACTAAGCCTTCCATATTAAGAGATACACAAATTTTATTCTGATTGACATTAACTACCTTAAAAAATCTCTGACGCACCAAAGGTATTCCTTGCCCAATGGTTTCAAAGTGTCTCTTTAACCTACAATACTCAGCGAGTGATAAAAAGACAGACCGGGGAAGACCGGCATGCCTTGGCCGATGCCAAACCATGCTGGGTCCAGTTTTTTCCCATTGGGCACCCTCTCCAAAATACGTGCCCCCTTGCGACTATTGTTCTGTCCGTCTGTCTGTTGGCTGACACAAGCAATAATCCTGACATCTGGCCTGCATCCAAACTCATTACGACACTTGATGGCATTGATCCTTCCTCTAGAGGCTTCCCCTCCAGAGCTGTGTGCTTCTGCTCTCTACTCCTACTGAGCTTTATTTGGCTCCTTGTCGCTCTTTCCTCTCTTCTTTTTCCATGCCTCTTACACTGCTTTCATACAGCCACCGAGTACGGGCAATATGGTGGCCCCATTAATAGATGAAAGGTGTTGTTATGAAGCCTAATATAACACAGATTAGGAATTATAATAACAGCGAGTATCCGCCCAGTTTCCCATTCTGGCTCTCTTTATTGATGTCAGGGTAGTTGAGCCGTGACACGCCTGCAGTTAATGAAATTAGTGCTAAGAAAATGCACAGTGTCCACCAGGGAATATTAAGAACAGTTCCCACTGAGACATCTGTGGTAGTGGCTGAGTACATTACCAACACAGTGTGGTAGAAACTAAGGAAATGAGCAGGATATGGGGGGAGGATTTTAACGCTTGTAGACAGAAACCTGGGGGAAAGGCTATTTTAATGACGGTGCCTGCTCCACCTCTCATTAGGGATAGGAATTGCTAAGATTTTATGATACCAGTGCCATTATTGATTCTGCTGATCGGCCTGATTCTTCATCCCTTTTCTATTGCATTTTTTGAACATACATAATTTTCTCCACACAGTAAGGCACAATAGCATTACAGCATTATCATCAAGATGAATAATGAACAAAAAGTCAAATGGAAAAAACAAAAACACAAAAGATAGAATAGAAGTTACAGTTAAAATTATGTTATAAGCTCAAGCATACGACTCTGATGGGTTGGACAAATTGGAGCTGGTTCTTAACCCTACGTGGCTCTGGATTTTCCTACCCGTCACCCCCCAACCCAGACTGTTCTGATGGCCTGTCAGGGTTGGCCTTATTTTCTACTTTTAGATTAGGTGAAGGCCACAGTTACCAGTTGGGTGCACATGAATGTCAAGCTGGTCTTTGTTTCTGTCACAGCTCTGCATTTTGACACCACACGTGCTGATATGATTTGTGACTGTACAGTCAGAGATGTCTTCTTTTTTCCATCCTGTTCAACTGAAGGGTTGTTGAGCGAGAGCACTACACCAGTGTTTCTCTGGCAAATCCTCAAGCCCGACTGACCACTTTCTGGCTCTAGCTCTACTTTTGCTCTCCTAATCCAATTTAAGTGTTCAATACGTAGCCTTTAATAGGATCAGGTGTGCGAGAATAGCTGCTTCGAAAACCTGGAGATCAGGTTGCTCTTGAAGACTTAAGAACCACAACTTTCAGCTAACTGCTTAAAACCCCTTTTTAAAATAAATCTGCTACCAATTACTAACCAACTGTATTCATGATAGCATAACACTAAACAAAAGCAAACAAAAGAGACAACATTGGCATGTATTGCAGCAGATTAAGACCACTCTCTGCTAATTATTCCCAATTACACTGTTTATTGGAGATGGCACAGTTCACAATATTTCTGCTCCAGCAATTAAACAGAACAACATTTTATTGTTTTCAGATGATCAGGACGTAATCTAAAAGAGACTGAAGAAAAGAAAAGGCCGTATGCTACAGCTGCAAGTTAAATACAAAACCTGATAGAATGTTTGAGTGTGGATCATGTTTTTTCTTTTTTGTCGCATATCTGCAGCAATCAACAGTTATGTGTTATGCTTTTTGGCTTGTGGTCTGACACTGCAGCAAAAGGCTGCTCTCAAATAAATTCAATCCACTGTTTATTGTCAAGTATTTCTCTGATCCGCTGGGAAACCAACATTTTCCCAAACAGAGGTTAAACTCTGGTGTCTCACCATTGCTGGCTATATGAACTGGGCTGACTGTCTAGCGTGGTTAAGCTAACAGGCAACTATTGGCACACTTTCATTACCCACTGTCACTGCCAGTTGGATTATGAGATTTTTAGCTTGCAATCAAGCTTGTGATTTGACTGTATTAGACTAATAAGACTGTAAACATGTGGGTTTAGGGTTTCACTCATGGTCTCTTTTTTAATCTATTTTCTGATCCTTAAAATTAAAACAGCTGCTTTGAAGGAGTGTGGGGTGATATGGCCTTAAAATAATACAGCAATATTTCTGGGCTATATCGTGACACAGAAAGTATATCTCAATATTTTGAAGTCTCATATGAACTTACGGTCTACTAAGTTCAGAAAATTACATCACTTGATTGTAATGCAGACATAAAATATAAAATATCAATATATCACACAGCTCTACTTTCTTGTAAAATGTAGAAACAGATGAAATATCTGATAACAGTACTAAGGTATTAGGAACATACCTGCGTTCTATAAATATAGACAGCATATTTGCATGTTCGACACAGTCGGTTTTTGCTCTCCACACCTCTTACTTAAACATAGTGTACAAGCCCTTGTGTCACGGCTGCTGAACAGACAGAGCAGAGGAACTAAGTTAAGCAGTAGCAGTACCAGCTGCAACTGGTGCATTGCAGCACCTGGCCTACCCCGGCGCACAGGCTCCTGCTGCGAGGGCTCATTCACAACACAGAGACACAACATCAATCACAGCTGCTCAGCCAGCTCCTCTGGCCTGCTATTTCACACAGGCCCTGTGCTGCAGTCACCAGCCACGCCAGACCCCCGGTTTCATTTGTCACTGTAGACACTAATTCTTTGATCACCCAGGCCTCTTAAAGATTTAGTTTCCTGACTCTCATTGTTTGCTGGGTTTGTTCCTCGGTGTGTGCAAGATGAGATCGCACTTACAATTATTTGGTTACTATTGACATGTAATGGAACAGGAGGCCATACATCAGTGCAGCAAAAACTAAAAATATGGTTTTCTCTCTTGACTTTTTTGAAGATGAATGTTGTGGTTGCAGTCACTACACCAGTGGTTCTCACACATTCTCATGTCAAAGACCCCTGATCTGACAGACAATAAACCAGGAACCCCCATTTGACATGATTTTGTCCCAGGCATCCACCATCAGATAAGTATTTTGCTTTAAAATGTGTGTGATGAAAGACGCTTCTGTGAGAGCCACTGCATTAGACAGCGTACAGTGGACATGACAGGAAACAAGCAGAGAGAGATGGGGATTGACACGCAGTCACGGTTTCCTGCCAGACACGGACTTGTGATGCTGCGATTTTTGGCAGCCGCCTTGACCCCAAGGCCACCGGGGCGCCCCGAGGAAAATCACTTAGAATAAAAATACTGCCAGAAATGTTTTTTTCCATTTCTGTGACATTGATGTTGTGTTCTGTGGCGTTACTGATGCTGCGGCCGTGTTACAGTATTTCTTGCAGAATGTCTGCTGTTCTTAAATTGCCTCGTCCAGCCTCAGTGTGGTAGCATGCCTCCGAGATAATGTCCTTTCGCTCACCTTTGCTCGGTGCTGTTACTCATTCCCAACCACCTGTCTTCTCAGTGTCACCAGGTGAGCTCTTGGCTGCAAAGTCTGTTTTTAATTTTAGGTTGAAGAGGCGAGACGTACTGACATCCACAGAGTAGGGAAGTTATCTCCTCTTTACTTTAAGTCTTGTGTGGACAACTGAGACACGCATAGACACAGACATGAGGACAAGCACACATTGACTATAGGGCTGCACAATAAATCTGAATATTATCGAAATCTTAATACGGCTAAGTGCAATATCGGAGACAGCTGCAGTTGTTTGAGAAATGTAAAAAATGTAGGGAGGAACATTAGGATGTCCTCCATGTTTCTATCACTGCTGATCGGAGCTGGAACTGATGAATACCCATAACTGCTGATGAATCATTCGACCTGGAAATGGATGCTGATTGTACTCTTTCTCCCCGAAGACAGAAACCAGATGTTTGTGGGTGTTGGAGGGTTTTTTATGCAGTGTGAGGTCATGTTTCTGTAGATCCTCCCCGGCCTGAAAGTGCCTTTTTATACTCCTCCTAGGGATACATTTAGAGCCCATTAAGACGCCGCTATTCAAAAATTCAATTTCATCCAGTGTGCTATGATGTGTGAAAGATTAAACCCTGTTACAATGTGTTTGCACAGTTCCGAAAAGCGTTTTTTTGAATTGATTAGAGTGAATTCCTCGCAAATCTTCTCTTTTTATATCTTACATATCCTCTCAATTCAAAAACAACCAACCTCTCTTGCTTTCTGGCCAACCCTGTTCCCACTGTATACAAAGTTGACTACATCATATATCTGAGCTATATCGGTCCTCAACCTAAACAGAGCATGTGATAATCTCAGGCATCATGGTAGGAAGTTTCCCTTCTTAAGCAGCAGGCACCACTCTTTAATCTCCTGTTGCTCCCTGGATCCACACACCCTTTCGCCACCACGTTAATCCAATAAACCACCTCTGCTCATCTGACGTCTTGCATAACCGGGCTGGGATAGCCGGCCCAGATGACTGCAGGGGGCCGGTTATTTTTAGCCCGAGAGCACACACTAAGGAGAAAAACTATCAGTAGATGATGGTGGGAAGAAGGACGGTTTGGCAGCCGCTCCTCAGTAATCCTCCGTGCTAAGCCAAGTGGATCATTAAAATAACAAGAGCTGTAATTTAAGATTCGGGGTTTGTGTAACGTGAGCGAGAAAGTGCTCAGAGTAAGGTGAGAATAAGGGAAAGTTGTAACATGACTTTGAAAGTGTGTCAGCCTTCCCTCTTTGTTTCCTCTTGACTTGACATGACATGAAGGAAATACTGCAGGCCGACGGGGGAGGGGGCAGGTTGCAACTGGTGCATATCCGGCAGGGGCTCCGGTTACAGTAACTCATGACACTGCGTTTTGTTGTTGTTGATGTTTCAGACGGCCAGCTTCCCTCCGTGCCCCGGAATGGCTCTTCTTTCCATTTTTAAACTCCAGGGTTTATGCGTAGTTGTGGAAGCAGTGCTCCGCCTGCCCTTACCTCATAACCCCTGACAGCACTACTACTGCATGCAGGGGAAGGCCACCCAGCACCCGCTGGGTCACATGCGTGCAACTTGAGAGTGTGGAAATACTGTTGACTTAAGAGTTTTACAGTGGTGCTCTCCTGGCAGTGCCGAGGGCACTAATCCAGACATATCCATTAAAACACGAGGAAAGGGAAATGTGAACCTGGGGGACTGTTTTTTATCATTTCTCATCTTACAGACAAGATGATCCCTGTCAGATCTGCTTCTGTATGTGTGTTTGATTCCAGCTCCAAATGCTCCTGAAGTCAGTCACAAACAGACAAACAAAATGTCGGCAGTGATCCTGACTCTCAGTTAGGACTTAATGATTATTTTCATCAGTGATTTATTGATTCATTGTTTGGATTCTTCAGTATTTTCTTCATACGTTCCAATTTATCTCTAGTAGAAGAGCAGCGATTTTTCGTCTGCTTGCCAATAAAATAAATGAATCTAAAAATGCAATACTTGGCTGTGATGCTGTCTGTAGTCACCACTCTGTGCTCTTACTCAGTGTCCCGCTCACAGCACTATATGATTTTCTACGTGTCAGAAATCTCCAAATCAGCAAACTATCAAATAAATGTAGTGGAGTGAAAAAATAAAGTAGCAGAAAATGGAACTACTCAAGCAAAGTACAGTAGAGTTTCGTTATCTTGACGCCAAGATTTTCAGTTTTACCGCAAATGTTATATCAGCTCTACATTTTCTCCTTATTTTTGCTTGGAAAATGACTGAATAGGTGGATCGATTTACTAAATAATTGCTGATTATTTTTCAGTTAATTGACTATTCATTTCAGCTCTGTTTTCAATATCAGTAATGCCAAATGACATCAGAATAATCAGCCCAAAGACTGAACCTAGTACCTCAAAGTATTACCCGGACATTATCCTCTTTGCTGACAGAGGTGTGTTACTGATATTTGAACTTTTTGAACTTTGTGATATATTTTGTTGAATTATGTACTCACAGTGTGTTATTCCAAATGTTCCCAACAGTGTCTTAAGCCAGAGAAATCAATTATTTTACTCAAGGTAACAGTGCATTTCATGTGGTCGCCTGCCGCCGTGAGAGAGTGATGAAGGAAGTGAGTCTGTGGTTGTTTAACAATGACTACATCTACTTTCCCACGCTACTTCAGGACTACATCAGACTACATCTTTTGTTTTAGTTGTTTTGATTGAGACGCTTTTTTTTAAGAAATTACAGACTTTGCTTTTAGGCTTACTATTTGACAAGGTTTTCAAATGTGAACGTCATACCAAAATATCCTTTCACTGCCTGAAACGGCTCCTTCAATATCACCTGAAGTGTCTGTCCAGTGCCATTAATTGGTTTATAAATGGCTGAAATGATATTTAAAGATAATTAATCAACCAATTACTCACCTCAAGGTAAAATGTGCAATATATACAGTATGTTCAGACTTTTTAGGGATTATCAAATTAAGTACTTAAGGATTAAACCATGATCTTGTAAAAATGTGTTAAGAGTTAAACCGGCATCGTGTACATCCACTCCAGTCCATGTACATCTTTGTACACCTTTGAGAGACACGCTGTGTTCAGTCGAGAGGTTCTCTGGTGTGTTTTCTGTTCTCCATCCTGCACTGCAGTAAGCAGCTCCGAGCTCGAGGTTTGAGTTGTTCCTGCAGCATCCCCTGACATCCTTTTTTCATGACCCACCTGTCTCCAGCATGGAGAGAAACAGGACATGGTGTCCGTCTGGGGTGTTTTAGAAAATTCTTCTTGCTGATGAAAAAATTAAAATATTTGTGTGTGGTTTAGATTTAAAAAAAAGAAATAGGGAAAAATACATACCTCAGCATATCTGCAACCTACGTTCAGCCCTCATTTGATGTATTGATTCAGCCAACGTAGCTCCATCCCACCTAGTTGAACTTTGTGGGTGCAGAGCAGTGCTGCCTCTTCCAGAGAGGGAGAGAAAAGTGTTATCCATCCAAGAAGAGTTTTTTTATTTATCTTTTTAATTTTTTACCAGTGAATGGTTGCTTCTGTCAGTTAAATGTTATGCTTTTTTATGCAAGGCGAGAATGAGATGTCTAAGCTGTTCTTGTATGTATTTGGTTTGGACTTGAAACATAGTCGGACTGGGTGTCAGCTTTCAGGCTCATTGTATGATACTGCAGTGAATCAAAGCCTTGCCCGCACTGTCCCTCTGTCTGTCACCACATCGCTGCAGCTGATCCAGATAACAGATAAGTCCAATCGACAGCAGGATGTCACTCGACAGGAAATTCCCCGCTTTAATCACACAACACATTTCCAGGAACAAGTGGAAAGCTTTTGGGGGCAGTCGCTGAAAACTGAGCCTCTGAAAAGTCCCTTAAGTAATCGGATACGGACGTCTACTGTATGATTTGGGCGTAACAAAAGCATTTAACTTCGGCCAGGGTATTCATTAAAGTTGATGAAACGTAGACAACCTGAGGGATATCAGGATTGTGATAATTAGATGTGTTTCTTTGTACGAGTCGGGCTGTTAACATAACGCAGGTGGTTTCCAGGGTTTTTTCTCCAAGTTGGCATTTTTCCTGTGGAGGCGGTATCGTCATCGTCATTTGGCAAACCCACTGTTATAGTTTCCAGAGCACCTTCTGACTCCATTAAGATACTAATTTGAGTATTATACTGCTATCAGAGGCAAGTGTATCATACAGATAATTACAAATGTCTCCTTAATGTATTGTGTGGGCTGCAGCGATTGTATTACAGTGACGAATACATTGCACACCCTATCACACACTTTACACAATCAAATAAAGGCTTTGTAGTTTAGTTGAACACACTTTTCAGTACACAACATTTTAGGATATTGATATGTGGAAAAATGTATATTTAAGGTCTCTAAAGCATCAAGGTTAACCGGAGTCTCCTGAGTTTTCAGTCTGACTCACCTTTTACAGACTCCAAAGACTCCTCTGAGGACTTTCAGACTTCGCACCAACTCAAATACTTCAAACCGCCTTTTCATCTTACTTTTTGTTTGTGCTCAAGGTAGATTTTGTTTCTCATACACTGTCTTTGTCTCCCACGCTGCAGGATATGAAAAGACGGAAGACGCATCCGAAAAGACATCCTTAGCTGACCAAGAAGACGCCCGGCTGATACACCTCAACCAGCCGCAGTTCACCAAGTTCTGCAGCAATCGAGTCAGGTAAGGAGATGTTGGAGTTATGGAAGTGTAGTGAATGCAAAGGGGAATGTTTATGCACTGCATGGAGAATTTTGTAATTAAAATTGTTAAAGAGCTTCATTTAATTATATTTATTGATATCTAGCATTAAGTCAATGTCACCAGTGCAATGTGGAAGCTATAACCAACATAGTCCCATTTCATGTGAACTTAATCACATATTGATGCATTAGTACACTCTTAGAAATACAAGTTCTAAGTAGAACCATATAAAGGTTCTTCGGCTTGTCCTCATAGGAGAACCCTTTTTGGCTCCAAGTAGAACCTTTTATAAAGGTGGAGGGTTCTACCTAGAACCCAATACAAAGGGTTATACCTAGAACTGTGTGTGTAAGGTTCCACCCAGAACCCCCCATGGAGGTCTCAAGAACCCATACAGATCTTATACCCATGCTTTCAACAATCCCTGAAGAACTCTTTCTCCAAAAAAGGGTTCTCTGGATCAAAATGGTTCTTACTGGAACCGTTAGTGTTACCAAGAACCCATTTAAAACCCTTTATTCAGGAAAGGGTTTTTAAAGGGTTCTCTGGATCAAAATAGTTCTTACTGGAACTGTTAGTGTTACCAAGAACCCTTTGAAAAACCCTTTATTCAGGAAAGGGTTTTTAAAGGGTTCTCTGGATCAAACTGGTTCTTACTGGAACCGTTAGTGTTACCAAGAACCCTTTTTAAAACCCTTTATTCAGGAAAGGGTTTTTCAGAAGCAAATGGTTCCAGGTAGAACCTCAGCCCTTGTAGAAGAAGCCTTATGGAACCCTTATTTCTAAGAGTGTAGAGTTTTACGGTACGATAACCATCTCAGACAATACAATGGTTTCACAATATCATGGTATGAGGTGTTACACAAATATTGTTTGTTAAATACATACGTTTTTTCTGCCTGATTATAATTTCACAAAATATTATGTCCTGACAGACATAAACCTTGATATATGCTTGAAATATACATATTTATGTCAACGCTAATACAGTAGAATTTAATACCGCAGATAAGCAAATGTACACAATATGTTAATCATCATCTTCAAACCAAGGTATACCATGGAATGGATATTTCGTTGCCCACATACCGACAGATTTAGAGTCTGCATGGACAAACTCAGTATTTTTCCTCACAAAGCTGAGGAAGCGACAAACTTGAAGAAGTCCTGCTTTTAGAAGACAAATCCAAAACATCCTCTGTAAGATTCACAAGTTAAGATGACGACAATATAAACAACATAGATAGGTAAAATGAACAGCTGATGAGTTTAGGCTCCTGTGTTTGTTAGCCGTTATAAACTCCATACCAGTCCCAGAGGGCTGAGCCCTTTCACCGTCCGTGCAGCATTTCCCCAGTGTAATTATGCAACATGAAGATGCTTCTCCCATGTCACTTAAAATTACAGTTTACTCCAGCTGCATTAAAAATTCACACTGGAGGTTGTATTCTCTCAAGGATTTCTCCTGTTTGTGTGAATTGCGACTATTTTTGCCTCGGTAATGGCAACCCAGAGGCCATCAGTGCTTTTCATGGCGACCCGCAGCATAACTTGCCACTTTGCCTTTAACCCCACGTTAACCTTCAGAGTCACAAGCAAAACAGTTGAATGAAAGCATGCCGAGTCTGTGTGGCGGCTACTTAAATGTCAGCCCGGGGAGAATCTCCTGATGGCAAACAATCTTGAGAAGTCAGAATCCATTTAAAGAACCTTTTGAGCAATATGATGTGAAGAGAAAACTTTTCAGAGGCTGAGTGCTCTACTTCTCTGGTGTGACTCAAAAGCAACTATACACGTTGTATTTTACGTAAAAAATCTTGTAATCAACCTTCTTTAGATGACTTTTAAACACACGCCTTTTAATTGAAACAGAATGCAATACGGTGCAGTTGTTTTGATGGGGAATGACCATGACAGCACCCTCAGCCTAAGATATTTGATAAATACCTGCAAGATTTGTATCACCAGTGGCGCCTAACTCCACATACACCAGACTGCCCTTTTCATCCAGTTGTTCCTCTTGGAGGAGTGCAGCGCTTTTAGCATTAAAGGTCAGGCTCTTTGGGTCAGGTCGTCTCCTGTCAAGGAATATTACTGTTAGCGTTCCTGCTGCATGAGCAGCTCGAGATATGTACGTGTTTACACAGACACAGCTTTAAACTGAAAAGGAACGTTAAGTTAAAAAAGCATGTATCAGCTTCACGTATCGACCGGACAAACAACAGACGCAAGCAGCCGAGAAAACGGATGCTGATTCTACCTCTTTTTAGTTGTTTTATTAAGCTTTTATGTTAGTGGCGTAGATATGATATTAGTGTTTTCTCTCTTTATTTTTATTTTTAGTCTGGTTATTATTAACAGGCATTTGCCATCAAGACTTGCCTTATGAACCTGTTTGTAGTTGCCCCAACCAGGAAGGTTATGTTCTTTTTTGTTTATTTTATTGGATTACACCAAAGCCACTGAACAGATTTGCGCAACATTTGGATGAAGAATGAAAGACCCCATTGACTCACCACATGGAATAGCTGAGGCTTTATGGTTACAACACTGTGACATTTTTAAACCACAGTTAACAGTCAGACAGGTTCTTTGCTGCATCACTATTTGTGGCACCGGTTGGTTGTTGGTTGAATTTTACTGCATCAGAGAAGTTTATGTAATGTGGCCTTTGTGGTTAAAGAGCACCTTTGCATATTTTTAAAATAAGTGTATACAAGTTTTGTGACCTTGCCAGAGGTGGTCATTAATTCAATGGGTGGCCTGCTCTCACGGGAAAATAATGGAAAATATCACATTAGCCCTGTTTGGCTGATGCTAATGCTGTTAATACAAAAATATCATAGTAATAGGGCCAAAATGATCAAGAATAAATCATTGTTCGAGACTTCCCGACATTTGGCTGATCTGAATATCACAGCATTAATAATGTCTATAGCTATATGCCCCCCACTAATCAATTTCATAAGTACTTGGCTACTTGACAAACTTTACATCCGATACTGATACTGTACTTAACATCCCAGTCTTATTAATGTAAAACAGTAAAGTATGTATAAAAGTTTGAATGCTTGCAGTGCAGTTTTTAGAGACTGAAACAGACTGTTGTCTGAGCACGAAGCTTGCATTTTAATGCCTTTTCAAGCTGCATTTGTCTCAGAGCCACCACTTTTGGATCGGACTGTTAATGCATCCAAACTGTTTTAAGTGCTGCTACATTTTTTGAATGTCGTTGGATCTTCTTTGTTCTTGTAGTTTTTTGTCCACACATTTGACTTTAGGCTGCTCTAAAAGATCCTATTTGTTTGGGGATTGGTCTCTGACTTAAAGTGACCTGTGGAGACACTGATCAATGGTGAATATGTATATATGGAAAACCTTCACAGGTTCCCTTCTCCCACTGCAGCATCACTACCTGCACATGTGTCACTGTTCTGTACACAGATCTGACTCCTGCCTCATAACAGACAGCCACCCAGCTCTCTCTGTTTTTAATGAATGTGGACTGTTTATTCAGCTGAACTGGTTGTAATGTAAATGTTCATCATGTCTGAGATGTGGACAGATACTCCTCTGGCAAATAGGAGTGGCAGTGCAAGCCATTTTACTGATGTGTGTCCATGAAATGCTGTTATTATATGTCCTGTTAGACACAGGAAGACACGGGCACAAACAAATAGAATCGAATTTGCAATGTGGCCAATACAATATCCAAATTTGAGAAGCTAGAATTATTTGATTGAGTTAAAATGTGTGACAAAACAGAATCAGTATCAGTATTGACCTGGATTTCAGTCCTATCTAAGTCAAGTGATTCTGATGGACCTGAGATGTGGACAGCTATACATACTCGAGCTGAAGTGTAACCCCTTACCCACATGCACATTAAATTAGATTACTCACGAAATTAGTGTAATTGTCCGAGTAGAGTACCTTCATTAGCCTGAGTCATCAAACCACATGAACCTAATCTTTGAAACGTCATTACGCGATGTAAGCTTTTCATTTTAATGACTTACCATAAAGAAAAACCTGACTGTGTACCTGACACACACACACAGCAGAGTGACATTTAGCATCACAGCTAACTGGTTAGTTGCAGAGCTTCTGTTGTGTAGGGCTCCAGTGACAGACACACCCTGAACAGGAGGTCACTGGATGAGTTTCTGGTCCAGCCAGTTGTTGGACTATGCAAATTCTGTGTGCAGCCTCGTTTGCATACCACATTCGTTAGACAAGGGGAGACCTATATTATCACCCTTTAATGCCAAGTCAGACATTATCAAACCACCTTTTCTGACCACACAGTCACCACACACAGACATCTGTGTATATTTTGATGTTTTTGAACCACGAAGAAGATATTATCAACACTGTGCAAATGAACCGTTTGAATCTCTAAAGTTCAGTGGTCAGCTGACGGCTTTGGCTGATTTGATTATCTCCTTTGTGGTTGAATATGCTGCCAACACATGCTGGCCTTCAGCTGGCATAGACCGACCAGTGTACTTTATATGAGAGCCCATTACGTTTATCCCATTTCTGGACGTATGTAAGACTTTGTTATAGAAAGATAGGATCAGGATGTAGCCACGTAATGAACATGGGTATATAGTACTATGGCGTCTCAATGCTGAATGACAGTTAAATCTTCATATTTTTGCACACAGATTTGTGGAGAGGCTGTGGGTGTTCCAGGCGTTTGTACTGTGATAGTTTTCATCTGGTTAACATTCGTTTCTGTTTCTGGCTCCAGGCAGTCACTTCAGTGCCAACCATGGCCCATGGGCGGGTTACGACCTAATTATTGAAACAACATAATCGGCTGTCATTACCTGTCATGACAGTTTTACGGCCATTGCGCAGAACATTTTCATAACCTGTTGGCCCTCCTCAAGGTTGATTTCGCAACAGTTTGAGCAGTATAATTTGTATTGCATTTAAATCAAACTATAGGGACAGATTGGTGTTTCGAGTTTCGAGGTTTTGGATGTTTGACTTTGACTGAAAAGATGTGAGGTGTCAGTACAAGGAGGGGCTAAAAGATGAAGACAATCCAAACACTCTGTGACATGTCAAATGTTCTGTTGACTCAATTTTAGCAAAACACACATACAAAACAAACTAAAACAGGTCTTTATAATGACTTTCTGTAACCTCAACCCTCCTCTGTGAGGAAGCGCTTCTCTAATTATCGTCTTGATCTTTAGGTAGATCCATAATCATCCATGAAGCAGAGTGTTAAATGAACTCTTTATCTTGACCTGCCACAGTATACAGAAGTATGACAGTATAGTGTTTACAGTACTAATACATGAGATCAGAAACAGAAGTGGAGCGAAGAAGATAAAGATAGAAATGATGAAGCCGAGGCCTTTAGGCTGAACTTCACCAGCACTGTGTCTTTGTCTCTCAGGGGACAGACTGAGGCAGTAACTACAGTCTGCATTAGCTCTACCAGGCACTTACTGTCTAATACCCAGTGGGCTCAGCAGTACTTAACGTGAATGCACTCATGTTGTTGTTATGGGCTTCGGATGATGTATGACAAAGTATTTCACAACAGGTAGTTCGGCTTCTTTACCAAACATTAGAATGATCTAATCAGATCTGCGTCAGAATTAAAAGGGGAAAAATATGACAACAACACTTTCATGAGAACAGGAGAACGTATTATGTCACGCACGCTCGTTCACTGACACACAAACAGACACACACACTGTATCTTTGTATGCTTTCACATTAGCCGGGCACATTCCACTTCCTGGTGTTCGTATCTCTCACTCGACAATGATAAACTGTACACGCATTTCATGATATCTAGCGACCTTGTTAAAATACATTTTCCATGTAATCTAATCATTGCCTGGATTAGGATTTGTTAGTACATTCTTTAAACGTGTACGTCACGCTCATATTTTTCTTCGATTGTTTTTTTTGCTGTGTGTTTCTCCACATGTTGGTCGAAGGTTCACAAAGCCTGTTGAAATACCCAAACAGATTGAAGTCTGTTTTGTTCTTTGTCCGACTGACTGAGAAATCCCCTGCGTCCCCTCTCTGGACATCATCCTCCACGCTTTCACTTTCAATAGCTATTATATGAAAGCTGTGGCTCAGGAGTTAGACCGGCTCATCTACTGATCACAGGATCGGCAGGTTGATCCTCCCCACCTCCTCCTGTCCACATGTTTCATTGGGCAAGACATTTAACCAAGCCAGCGCTCTCTAATTACCAGTCCCAGGCCTGGATAACTGAGAAGGGTTGCATCAGGAAGGGCGTCCGGTATGAAAACCCTCTGCCAAATAAAATATGTGGATCTTAGAAATCAGATTTCCATGCTGGGTTGGATAGAGCCCAGTTCACCAGGGAGGTGGAAAGAGATCATCTGCTGGTGAAGCAGCTAAAAGAAGCTTACATAAAAGCAAAGATATTTAACCTCAGATTTTAACCTTATAAGCAACAAAGCATCTAACATTTATTTACCGCTGATTTCTAAGAATTCAAATATTTTAGACAAATAGGCAAAGAGGAGAACTCTCAACAAACTGCGGGCCGTCCGGTAAAACACCAGCCACCGTCTGCACACTGTCATCAGCAGCCAGAGGAGCCGGTTCAGCGACAGGCTGCTCCTTCCAAAGAGCCGGACAAATAGACTGAGGAACTCTTTTGTCCCCCGTGCCATCAAACTATTCAACGCCTCAATGGGGGGTGGGGAGGGCGAACAGATGAGCAAACAGAACAGATGAACAGAGATTGTGTGTGCGTGTGTGTATATTTATTGTATGTTATATTATTCCCTGAAGGAACCTCCCACAAGGATTAATAAAGTCGTCTAAGTCTAATTCAGACACCAAAATTCAAGGTGAAAACTTCAAACTTGACCACCATGGCAACTAGGATGAGCATTCAAACCTGAATGGAATCAATCTGTCGTATCAGGTTTCGTTCTGTCAGTAACACAATCCAAGACGGAGACGTGAGACTGACAGGAAACCTGTACACTTTAACTTTCCATCTGAATTTGTGACCTGAGAGAAACACGATAACGGTCAACTTGAAGTAACCTGCAGGAAACAGGTGAATTCAAACCACATGGACTCAGACACACAGTTACCAAATGTAAATTATTTTCTTGCTCTAAATCAAGTTGTAACATTTGAAAATGCATTATTTATTTTATTTAAACCCGAGAATCATTGATGACTGGCCCTCATTACAGTGAGTTGATAATATGATCTCTGATCAAGGATTAGATTTTTTAAGGTGCTTTGTTAAAACAAGTTGTCTGGGCATAGAAATGATTGAGATCTATCTATATTAGATCTACCAAGCTCAGCACAAACTCAAGGGAGTTGTACTGAAAGCTGATCATTATATGATCCAGAGATTTGATATAACATGCCAACTTCCCAATAAGGGCCTTGGAGATAAACACAAACGAATGCCCGTCATGTCTCTCAGCCGGAGAAGTCCGCCTAACGTTTCCATATAGACTGCAGTGATGAGTGGTGAAAGCATCTCCGGTAATAAACCTAAGAGCAAAGTGATAGACAGCATCTGAGGGTTTAAGAGTAGATGCAGATTCACACAGATCAGAACAGCGTGATCCAAAAGAGAAAGGGAAAACAGCTTCGACAGTAAAACATCCATGTCGATAGAACAAACCGTTTTCTTGACTTGATTTTAAATTAGTATGACTTCTCCTTCGCTAGTGACAAAGTCTACATGTATTCTTTAGCTCCTTCTTTCTACAGAAGCTGAAATACCAACAGTAGACCAGACTAAAGCCTGGACTGTGTTGAATGGAAGAAAGCCGGTTCTCTGCTGACCCTTGTTCTGACGAGGCTCTCGGTCCGGCTCCTCTGTGAGGCTGGTGTTACATTGTACTGCTGTCAGAACAATGCCTTGCTCTTACTCACTCGCCTTCACTCTGTCCCTCTCACTCACCATGAGCAGATTCATTGTCCCAGGCGACCGGGACGACAGTGAATATAAAGCTCTTTTTTCTTTTTTAACTCAATTCAGCGCTCGCTGTTTTGCCATTACTTTACATGCTCGTGGATCCGCTGCAGGTTAAAACTGCTGATGTGTTTGTCAGATGTGATTCAGTGTTGGAGGAATAAAATGGTGGTATCACTAACGTTTACCTCCATATGCCGAGCCCCCTCCAGATGAGTTGGAGGCTATACCCTGATAGCCTGCTTGTGTATGTGTGACGGCTTCTTCGCTCGTGTGAGTAAGCAAAGCGTCGCCGGTGGCTGGGCATACATCACGGCGTATATGTTCTCCCAGAGTGGCTGTTCTGACTGGCCCCTTTAACGCGGCTGTAAATCAGACCGCTGGAGGCCTGACTCTCGGCTCCACCAGCCTCGATATACCACCGTCACCATCAGGCGACCCCCCCTCCATCCCCGCTGCAACACGGGCAACATCGCTCACGTCTGCCAGGTGTTCTTTACGCTCTCTGCCAGCTCCCTTCTTCCTCCTAATTATTCTTTATGATCATTGAGTCCTCCGGTCTCGCTGCTCATCACCTGTCTCTGCAACAGAAAGGACTTTTGTGAATGGGTTGAGATATTATCCCATGTACAGTTGCTTATCTACAGCAGTGGTTCACAATTTTTTTCATTTCAAGGACTTCTAAACTCACACAAATAAGAGCATGGACCCCAGTTTGATTGGGTTTGGTCTCAGGGTCCATCTGGAAAGAGTTTTACTTTTAGATCTGTCTGTCCGTCAACTACAGACCTATTAAGTTTCATAACTGCATCTTTCATGGTTGTGTCAAGCTATCGTGGTGACAAAAATCTGTCAACAGACATATGAACACCTTCTGAAATACTTAAAAACACTTTTGTGATCATTCCTACTACAAAAGGTGTCTCCAGGACCACATTTTCCCATCATGACACACACACAGACTCACAAGGTGAAGCATGAACAGCTGATGCTGTCACAGTTGGTAATGAACGTGTAATACCATGATATTGGGATATTTTCTGAGACAGTTATCGTACTGTGGAAATCTCATACTGAAAAATATATTTGAATGGCCGGATTAGATAATATGTGACCCAGGTTATTCTCAGAGACATTTTTGTTCTCATTTTGAATGTCAATTGTGTAAAAACTACCCCTCAGATGTTGTGAACTAACCATTTGTCTCCCTCTCTTGTCTCCCTCCTCCTCCCACGGCCTCGTCTGCTGCTCGGTGCCGTCTTCAGCACGGCCAAATATAATGTCATCACCTTCCTTCCCCGCTTCCTCTACTCACAGTTCAGGAGGGCAGCCAACGCCTTCTTCCTCTTCATCGCACTCTTGCAGGTAAGATGCAGCTGCAGTTTCTGTGATTTTTTAAGATAAAAACAATTACTGACAAACTACCTTATTAATGTTAAATCACTGCTCATCTCAGCTGCAGTTTCAGCTTTAGTCCCATTAGTATGCGGGTGGCCTTCTTTTACCGTTTGCCATGACCTAGACATCATTTCAAAAGGTCATGTCTGTAATTCCATATACACACAGACGAGCTCATTCACACAAACACACACACGCACACACACATAGACACAGTACTTTATATAGACTGATAATGAATAATACATGTAATACTATGCGTGCCTCCTTTAAAAGGGAACTACAGTAGATGTGCCTGCAGGCTCACCGCAGTATACTGCATATTACATGCCTGGGAAATGCATGGGGAGCTGTGGATGGCTGTGTTCTGGCCTTCACTGCACCACTGCCACTACACTGCAGGAAAGAAACTGCTCTGTACACACTCAGATAGTCTGGCTGATGTGGAGCCACATGTAGAAAAGCAGAGGTGATGTGTAGATATTTAGCAAGAAATTTGTTAAAGAAATAAACTTTTCCTGAGCTGTCGAGCTGATTATCATTTTTGTTGCTGCATCTGCAGATCTCGGTGGTACTGCCAATACTGTGATCGGTAAATACTAGCAAAGACTAACAAAGACTGGAGGAAGTTTGCCTGTAAACACTGAAAAAGAACACTGAAAGCTTCAACTCCCGATCATTACTCCACAGTTCAAAGGAGTCCATACATCAGGTGTTAAATGCCCTGCAGAAAACACTAAATAATCACAGAAGAAAGGCTTCCCGTCTTTCCCTACACTCGTGCTGGAAGACCGGCCTTCGTTAATGAGTGCTCCGAGGACGGGAAGGAGCTCCATCCAGTGACCTTGAAGTATCTGCTTTGAAAAGCAGCCAGTGTGAATCTTCATTACCTGCCCTGTCGATGCTGCGACCTTGAATAAAACATCTATGCAGATGAGGGAGATGAGAGATCTATTTCGTTCGAGTTTCCTTCGAGCAGTTTAACGGCGGCCGTCTCCTGTGGCTCTCTCTCGGCTTTAATTACGCCCGTATTTGACTATTAATTTTGAAGCACTTAAAATAGCCAAATAATTAGACATTCAGAGGCAGGGAGAGCAAAAATAAAGTGCTAAGGAAAGTTGCTTGTGCTGGGAGTACCTCCTTTAAGTTTCCTCGGTCCATAGCCCTTTGACACTATTGATAATTCCCACAATTCTCAATCTAACGTTATGTAAAACCTTGGCGTAGTGGGCGAGTTTGGTGTGGTGGAAGTACTGCTTTCGTCTTATTTTGAGCCACGAAAGTACCCAGAAATTGTTAAGTCGGCTTCTGAAATATAATAAGAAATTAGCCAATTTACTTAATTTTCCCTTCTTGTGTTCCTTTTAGCAAATCCCAGATGTGTCTCCCACCGGTCGCTGGACCACACTGGTGCCGCTGCTCTTCATCCTGGTGGTGGCTGCTGTCAAAGAGATCATTGAAGATCTGGTAAGACTCATATCTGATATGATTTGATACCTGTCTTGGTGTTTGTTTCCCTCCTGTGTTCTCTCTTTGAGTGTGAAAGAGACTTTGATTATATATTTAAAACCAGTAACACCTTTCATTACTCAAAGTGTCAGCCTAGTTCTGTGGCTGAAACAGAGCTGGGTATTGCCACTGATTTACTTAATGGATTCGGTTTGATAGGTTTCCAATTCAATTTGATTACATTAATTTAGGAATGCTGAAAGAACCGGTGCTGTAAATTGTACAAGGAACCCTCTGACCTGCTGCATTATCAATTATGTTAATGTTTACATTCAAAATAGTACGTGTTAAAAATGCTGTACCAGAAAGTAAATGCAGATGTCGGCCTACGTATGTATTTCAACAAAGGAGAAGAAGGAAACACACAGATGATACTTCCCCCTTTTAAACAACCTTTACGGCCATTCGAGTGTAGATTTCTGAGTTCAAGTGCACTTGAACGCACCATGAAGTCCCTGTGTCTGTCTGTGCTGTGTGTGAAGCTCTGACGCAGGCAGACAGCAGAGGACAGAAGCAGCGTGCCCGTAAATGACACCAAAAGGCGGTAGAGACGCTCAGAATAGTTTTTAATCCCACGACTGTTTTTGTACAAACCTTTATCCATCGCTGTGCCGGACAGCCTTTTAGAGATTTACTCACCAAAATGGAAAAATCTACCTGCATTTGGCACTTGGCTGATGTTTTTCTGGATCCTAACAGGCATATATTGAAAGATCAGTCTCTAGATTTCGTGAATCGATAGTGGATCATCCAAATGAAGCCCAGCTCTTACTTTAAATATATACAGTGTGTTACAGTAGTGTTTGTCGTGTGACGTCTTTAAAGTGCACACATCAGCAAAACCCTAATAAAAAAAATCACAAAGTCAGCGAATATAAAAATGCAATCAACAAACTTTTGAATGCCCAATTTTAAAACAACCTTTGCATCCCTGCTGCCGTATCATGTTCCTCTGACTGCAGACAGTGTGGACGCAGCTACATCGGCTCTGTATAGTGTGATGTTGTGCACAGTGTGTGCCTGGTGCCTTCGATGTTTGCAGAAGTTTTAGGCTCAGTTTGCCTGCACAAAATACAGGAAGTCATTTTCATCCATCCAATGAAAGGAGGAGGAACTGTCCCCTACAGAGAGCTTTCCTTTGTTTTGTCTCACACTGTACAGTTTGTCCTCTGAGTGCTGAACTGTGCAGCAGCGAGGAGGCATTGATGTTTATGTGACCGCAGCCGGATACTCCCCAACATATAGACACACACACACACACACACACTCATTCCGAGGTCACAGCTGTGCCTACTGCACCCACAGTACTCGTTCAGTCAATTAACCTAGATACCGAATGCTCATGCACAAAGACAGTTAGATCTAACAAAACAAAACAACTGTCTGCCCTCGAGCGAGTCTGAACTGTTGAACAGATGCTTGCGAAAAGGTTACGCAAGTTATTCAGTATGAATCATTTTGTTTTGGTTCAATCTTTTTATTGTGTGACTTGAAGTGAAAGGCTTCAAAATGTGTTTACACTGTGTTCGCAAGTAATCCACTGAAGTCCGTCTGAGCTAAGTGAGGGAATGTGGCGTTCGGCTGTGTTGCAGTGACCCTGCAATGCGATCCTCTGTGCAGGTCCCAGTGGACAGATACTATTAGCTTCTATCTGGTGCTGAAGGGACCAGCGCAGCAGTTTTTCTCTCGGCCTGTTGTTAAAAACATGGGAACGGAGTGGTGATGACTCCGTCTTTATCGCTGAAGGTCACCTGCACACACGTCTGTTCCCTGCACCGCGCTGTCCCTCACCAGTTGACCTGACAGGGCAACATCGACGTCTAACTTCATGAATCATGCACTATGGACACACACTGTACGGCACGTGGCTTACCTTGTGGCTCTTTGTTCTGAGAGGCTTCTCATCAACTGTCTTTCAGCCTAAAATGTTTCAAACTGAAATGTTATACTTAGAGGCTTCACTAGTCACTATTTGATTCGATTATGACGCCCCATCAACCATCAGTATCAACGATTATCACGATAATGAAAATGATAAAAAGTTTTATTATCTCAAGGAAATTGAGTCGAACGCAACTGGATTTGGTTTTTGTCTTGGAAGTCCAGCTATTTAACCTCCACAAAGGCTAGTTGGACTAGTCCCAGTCTAGTCAAGTGAGCAGGAACTGATGAAGCCTCTTGGATGAGAGGTGAAACGTCTTCAAAGACAAAAACCAAATCCAGTTGCGTTCGATTCAATTTCCTTGAGATAACTATGACCTGGATGAATGAGAATATTCACAGGCTTGAAAAAGTTTTATTGTCCCATCCTACCAGTATCTATATGACCAATGGTCAATTACAAAAGCACTTATCAACATTAATCCGTCTGTAGTGAATTACAAAGGTGCTGTAATCTACAACAATATCGTTTTTACATAGCAGCTCTGAGACGACACTTTCTGAATGTGTCAAACATCACAAACATGACTCTGCTGCACACACCTCCCTCAGATTCTGACAGCAAAGTTGACAGTGCCTCCTCAGTTCTCGGCTGATTCTTGGCCGGGCTTGCTTTATTCTTTCTAGCTGCAGACGTTAGCTCAGGGTGAAAATGGCTGATGTGGTTCCTAAGTTGTGAGGCAGATTCTACTCATCTTGTCCCGTTAGCACTTCCAAGTAAGTTCATAGAATTGGAAATGTGGCCAGATGTGTACTTTCAAAACTCTGGGTGCTTTTTCTAATCACTTGCAGCTGATCTCTGGCTTCCTCTGACAAATCTACCAACATATGAAAACAATAGTAGCTCAATATCACCAATAATTGAATTCAAGAGAGACAAGCGTGCTTTATATTTATCCTGATTATGTTCTGTCACTGCATTGATGCAGAATCTTCCACGTACCCATCGCAATACATCTTACAAATAAAGAAAATGTATCCAGTGAATCACAGGCTGCCATGTTTTCAGTGTGTGCTACAGTACACCTTTAATCAGTAACACTGTTTCCAGACAAACTGAAAAATAAGTAGAAGTGGTTGAAAGAATTTTGTTGCTGCCCTTGTGCGGTCCAACCTCCTCCACCGCTGCTCGCTGTCTCATTAGGTTTACGTTGAGGCCATATTAGCAGGTTAATCAAGGTAACATTGCAGATGCTCTCCCCTTTTTATCTTTGGCCGCTTTCATTTTTTCCCCCTCGTTGGCTGAAGTCTACAGAGGCCTGATACTGCAGTATTTACGCGTAACCTCTGTGCGCTGCTCGCCCTCAGCTGCACCGTGATTACACACATCATCTAAATACAGAACATCTCCTTTTCTCCATGTCCGTCGGGACAGAGGGAGAGCGAGAGAGGTAGGAGGACACAGGGAGAGAATATGAGAGGGGCAAAATGCAGGAAAAGTTGTGAAGTAACTGATACAAATACAATATTTCTCTCCTGGTATAGTTTTATGAATAGAGGAGGGTCTGAAATGAGCTGACAGCACAGAGGATGATGAATGAGGTTTGTAAAGGTCTCTACTAGCAAACTTTTTCTGGGCAGAGTGTAGCTGGGAGAAGGCTGAGGCCACGTGACACAGGCTGCCTATTCATTAGACACTGCAGCATGTTTCACCATCGATATATTAAACAAATTTGATTCAGTTGGAGCCGGTAATAGAGCCGGATAGAGGACGGCAGAGTGGAAAAGGAGAGGATGTATATAAGAAACAGATGCACTGGAGTATAGAATCAAAGAGAGAGAGACTTAAACGTCAAAAGCACAAGAGAAAACCAACCCTTAGGTGCAGATTCAGTTTATTTGATGCTTTAAAATGGTTATTCTTCAGGTGGACTGTATAATTCAGGCTCTGATACGACCTAGCATCAGACAGATGCTTTTGTTAGCTTGAGTCTGCAGGTCTTTGCAGAAATCTGGCCAAGGAGAGTGAATCCCTCTCCTCCATCAGCCACTGTGGTTCACTTCACCTTCAGCTGCTCTGGTCTCTCAGCGAGCAGCCAGAAGACTTTTCTCTCTTTCTTTCTCCTGAAGTGTACAGTACAGTGAGCCAAATTACCCCCAAATTAATTCAATTGAATTAGAATTAGCCCAAATGAGAATGGATCTTCAAAGTAAACAGATTATTAGCCGGGACTTGAGCGGATCTGTCCTCTCCTCGCTAATCAAGCGCGGCACACGTTGCTTTTAGCAGCTACAGTTGAAAACACAGTGATTATTTATATGAGACGGACTCAGCAACACATTATTACTCAGCGTGATGCTTGCTGACAAGCTGTCCCTTGGAATCAGCTGTTGAAGTCACAGTTGATTGCATGACTGTTCAGCAGACAAGAGGGACATGAGAGGAGCTTCTACTGCTCACTGTATTCTGATGTGGTCACAGACAGCACGAGGACGGCTGGGCGAGGTCCTATAAAGAGGCTGCTTTAATTTAAATACCAGTAGGGCCGGGCGATGTGTTGATATTATGTCTTTATGATACTATGAGACCACATATCGTCTCAGATGTTGGATATGATTATTATCATTATGATTTTTGATTATGATACGGCATAACTGTCGTCTTTTCCTCGTTTTAGAGGCTGCATTACTGTAAAATGATGTCATTTTCTGAACGTACAAGACTTTTCCTCTTGTTCCAACAGTTATCCCGACAATATTGTCACAATATCAAGTTATCAGGTCCAAAACATTGTGATATTTGATTTATTGGCCAGTTCTAGCATTTATGAAGTGCTTTTGATTAGACTTCAAAATATCAAGCTACTGTTTTTGTTTCATACTATGTGAAATGGTTTCCTTTAAAATGAAAGTAAAAGATGCTGACGCTGACCCACGTGACTTAAACCTGTTTGGAGTGCACAGATTTCAGGGGTTATTCAAATACAACGGTTTGAGTTCAGCATCAACATTACCAAGATTAGGGGACTTCATATTGGGGGCACCAGTGCAAAAACTCATGCGGAGCTACTGGCCAAAGGCATTACTCAAACACAATACTGAGTCTGTACTGTGAAGGTTGTACAGTAACAGCCCTCGTGAGAATAATCTCTTATACTACAGTCAGTGCAAAGGTGTAATCTTTCTCCAGCTTGTAACTGCAGACTTTGACAGGCCCGTCTCCCTCCCTTTGTCTCACTGTAGTCACTGTTGCTCAACAGTTTCAGCCTATTGAGGCCATTTCCTCCTAAAAATCAGAGAATTTGATGCTCTTGTAATCCAGGATACTTAGTCTTTCTACAATTAGTTCCTTTCCTCACTTGTTTCTCATATTACATAAATGTCTCTCTTTTAAGATACTCCTTCCTTCCTTTTTAATTGGTTTGAGTTGTTAATTTCCAATTAATGTATATTAGAGGATAAAACATGTGTGAAATGTGAATGTTTTTCCTTTTTTCCCACACAGAAACGCCACAATGCTGACAGTGTCGTCAACAAAAAGGAATGTCAAGGTATTGAAAACCATTTTCTTCCTCAGGTTTTTGATTAGAAAAGCCAATATGTTGTTGGTTTTAGTAGAGAAGATACTACCATGTTTAGTGTTATTTGCCAATAAGACAGCAGACCTAGCTAAAAAATCCTGAATACTGTTTTGTCATGTGTTTCGTAAGAACTCTCTCTCATTGTCTGTTTATTTCCTCTTTCTCTCTGACCGTAACTTCCCTCACCCCGCTCATTACTCACCACAGTATTGAGAAATGGTGCTTGGGAGATCGTGCACTGGGAGAAGGTATGTACCAAGAATGTATCACTAAAGGTCATTTTCAAGCATTCACAATCTTTTAAATCCAGAACTGAAAGCATTCTACCAATTTCAGCATCTGTTGTGCTGTTGTCAGCCGGAGAAATCTCACACATGCTGCACACACAAACACACACACACACACACCCTCTGACCCCAGCCACTAATTAACGCAGCGTTTCCATGTGGACGGTCATTAGGAGGCGATGCTGCAGGACAATTAGAAGCTTCCTCTCTTCCTCTCGTAATGAAACAATTTTATTACTGTGGCTGGAACAATTTGCCTAAAAGCAGAGGGTGTGGAGGGAAGAACAGCAGCCAGTGCAGACTTGAAATGGATTTGGACTGTTTGGTGTTGAGTAATACTGCTCTCATCTGTCTCAGAGACATGAATCAGACAAGAAGTATGAATTGATTTATTACATGAAGTATTGCTTTATTTGCTCTTGAGAGCTGAATTAACAGCGTCTGTGTAATTATGTTGCCATCTCAACTGCTAGACTGATCATTTCTCATTATTTCAGCAACAGGAATGTGATATATTTTAATGAATGCAGAATAGATAAATAGACCTTCACTGGCTAAATTAGATTTTAATATCTTCGTCTATATTTAAAGACACAAACATACATTAAAATACAATGATGAAACTTCTCTGATAGTATTTTTCTGCAGCAAGCAACCAACCACAGAATATACAATCTACTTCCTGTTCACACCAGCCATTATTTATGAGATGGTGCTAAAAAGCTCATCTGTACATACATCATACATTTACTTAAAAGCTCTGTTTTAAAACAATACCTGTGTAAATGTGGACCGACAACATGCCAAAATAAAACAAATAATACAAGTGCAGCATTATAGATGATGAAGACTGAGATTCAGGAGGTATTCAGGTTTCATCCAGATTAAATGAAAGTGCATCAGAGTGATTGTGTCTTAAATATTTATCAGAGTTTCTTTAACTGAGATGTTCACGAACAAAACATTCGGTTCAGGCGTCGACTTGTTTCCTGCAAAGGACAAAATCACAGTGTTTCATGCTGGAATGTGACTCTCTCTCTCTTCTTCTTCTTCTTCTTCTTCTTCTTCTTCTTCTTCTTCTTCTTCTTCTTCTTCTTCTTCTTCTTCCTCTCTAAAACGACTAGCTTTAAATAATTGATGCGTTTTACATCTTCATCATGCATATTGTAAAAGCAGCTTCTCTCCAAAAAATCAGTTTGGTTCTAACTAGAAACTCTTTCAGGGCAGCTTGAAAAAAAACAAAATGATGAGTAGTTCTTTAGAAACTGTTAAATCTTCATTGTTATTGAGCAAAACTGTATTTTTATGGTTCCTGCATTTTATTTTGTCCCTATTTTAATCGATGTAGAAAACAGAATGTATTGATCATTTACTAAATGTGTCACCCACATGGTAATTGTGATAAACCATGACAGGTTCGACCTTTTTACCATCTTTCTCTTTATGACATTTTGTCGTACGATGATAACTAATAATGTCTTTATTTTAATTTAATTGAGCAGCATTTGTGTTATTGTTACCATTATTGATCAGAATTAAAACACTAAAAAAAGACATTAAATTATGTAGAACAGCAGACACTTTGTGCAGCCGTGAGGAGCTCCTCCCTGTTTTTATGAAAATGTTTTTTCTTCTGAAGTTGTTGAATGATAAAATATGTTTATGCAGTTCAGCAGTAGTGAAAGAAGACTCCAGATGTTTGTCCAGTGTGTCTTCTCATCAGTATTGTTCTTTGTTTGTTCTGTTTGTTCATTATATGTTCTTACCTTTTCTTTCTTGCCAGCTGTGCATTTTTACTCCTGATGTTAAACCCTTGTTTTCATTAAGGCTGTGCACACCAGTAACCCGTTTATTTCCACAGGTTGAGGTGGGCGAAATTTTTAGAATAAATGGCAGTGATTACGTTCCCGCGGATGCTGTCATTTTATCGTCCAGGTACAGGAGTCAAACCTGCTGCCAGACTTCTTCCTTCCCTCCTTTCTTTCTTTCTTTTTGCTCTCTCTCGACTCTCCCTAAAGAAGTGATGGCTAGAAAATACACAGAAGCATTTTGTCAAAGTGTCTTAAAAAACCTGCAAAATCGGAATTGAGAACTGTTTTTAACAATCCATTACGTTGTGATGCTGTGAATCATGCTGTGACAACCATCATTTCTCTAGGTGGGACAGTGGTAATGTGACTTTGGATAAGAACTGATTAGTCATGTCGACATAAACCTGCCTACCTCCTTCACCTTTTCACAAACCCATTTGGACCTGCTGTGGATGGAGCTCCTATCAATTCTGTCACCCTATTTTTAGATTTTTAAATATTCAAATTTATCACAAATTATATTCAGATTTCTCTAAAAATACAGACTGAAAAGTGTTTGTTTTCTAATCCTTCTATTGGCACAGTATATATATATATATGTATATTATTTAACATAAAAGCACCTCTGAGTGATTTAAATATCAACCTTACAGTGTTTTTCTGAACGGTTTTGTGAAAAGGCGAACAGATGAACCAGCACACCCTCCTCTGATCACACAGGACTGATCATTGTGCTCTCCTCATCTCCCTGAAACTGAAACAGTTGTCTCTCTCCCCTTCTGTGTTTGCTGTTTGTCTGTCTGTCTGTGTTTTTCTTTTTTTATCCTCTCCATCACTCTTTTTTTTCTCATCCTCTCCTCTCCTGCCCCCCTACCCCTGTCCGAAAACAACTGCCACACTCTCTCTCTCTCGCCCCCTGCTGGTGCCTGCTTGGTAATATCAGGTGGCCGTTGGGGAAGTAGTCAGAGCTGCAAACGGGGATCATCTCCCGGCTGACCTCGTCATTCTGTCGTCCAGGTCAGGAAACAAGCAACATTACCAACGAAACAGCGGTGGGAGAGATCGGGGCTGTGTGTAACGACAGGAGTCAGAAATATTTTATGTTGCACACTTGAGGAAGGAAAAGGCCTGTGATTATTCAGGCGTGCAGTCGATGAACTCCATGCTCCTTCCCTTTTTCTCTGCTCTTCCTCTACATTGTGGTTTGGCAGCCATAACACTGGCTCGTTTATACAGTCATGTTATTATGCTGTATTTTGTCTTTACATCTTAACAAGTACAGTGGACCCCTTTTTAAATGTTTGGCTGAAACTTTTAACACCGTGTAGAGTGAATGTAGTCGTCTAATATTACATCACAGGGGCGAGTTGCTCCTTTACTTCAGATGTGAATATACTGTATATTCTTGTCCTTGCATGGCTTGAACGGCTCCCTGAATGCAACATCTGATGTGACAGTTTGCATGCAAGTCACGTTCCAAGATCTCAAGTTGAGAAGCATCTTGGAATCATACTTTCCACAACATGTAATGCCATTTAAACATTTAAACAGGCCTGTGTGTAGTTCACTAACTCACAAACAGTATTAAAGCGCCGAGAGTTAGAATTCACTTTCTGGCCGTGATGGCAGCAAGCTCCGGCTCATTTCCATGAAACAAAGCTCTCATTTGATGGGCTAATAGCAGCGGATTCCAAACCTCTCATTGATCGTGGTCGGGCTTCAGTGTCCAGATCTCTTTTTGATTTCCCCCTCCACCCTGTGTGTGTTTGGACCGGCCTTCAGTATGAATAAATCACTCTATTAAAAGGGAAGCTAACCAGGGACCCGGCTCACCTTAAGCACCGGCATGCTCTAACTCTCTGTCCCAGTGCCCAGAGTCTGTCAGAGGCCCATTTGTCTGCTCTGTTTGTTGTGCTCGGCATGCCTGTTTGCCTGCATCACCCTCCTCTGGTGTTCTCTCTCTCTCGCTCTCTGTCTCTATGCAGTGTGTTTAAGCTTCACCTGAAAGACAGTTTAACTCAGCAGGGTTAGCAGCAAACAAAGATGTGACGTCTGTCTTGAGGAGATTTACTGTACATTAAACTGGTAACTTCCACTCAGAGACAGCTGTTTGTGTTCCTGAGTGGCTTCAAGGCTGACGTGCAGCATCTTTGTTTGCAGTGATCTAGTGTCATTGTTGTGCTGTAGACCCTTTTTAATCAGAGTTAGCTTATAAATAATTGACATTGATTTGAAATGTATAGTGACTACGCTTACATGCACAAAATATTTTTGTTTTTCGCCCTTATTCCGAAGAAGACAATATTCCTAGTAAGCTGGTTTACTTGGCTAATGAAACTTAATATTTCCGTTTATGCAGCTGTGCATCAACAGGCCTTCACGTGTTGTTTATCATGTCAACACATGGAAAATTGAAATAAAAAACAGTTGGCGCTTGTGCCATTTTTTTGCTTCTGTGCATCAAAATTAGATTTTTTTTTTCTTTCCGTTCTTTTCCAGTCCGGTAGCGAACTCTTTCGAAACGTACGAGCACAGTCTCCTTTTGTCATTCAATTTTGACAGGCGAAATCAAATGCAGTATCGACGATCCAGGGTATGAAAGTAAAAACAAAACAAACAAAAACCTATAACAAAGTCGTCACAACTGGCAATCGAATCGAATCGAATTGTGACCTTAAAATCGCATCGTGGATTTGGAGAATTTTGACACCCGTAGTGCACATTCAAAAACCTGTTGATATCCAAGTCTTTCGTGTTTAAAGAACAGGTGTGTTTCTCCTTCATGTGTCTTTACCTGAGCCTTGCAAACTGTTTTGTAGGTGGTTTGTGTCCAATGCATCCATGACATGACGAGTACTGAGAGCAGGCCACAGATTGCAATACAAAGCCTTGTTGAGACACATGAAATGAATGTAATGTAAATAAAAAAAGCCCCCCCAAAAAAGGACAGCTCCTTAAACCCAAAGAATATCTGCATATCCAAGATGTCTTAACTGGAAAATACAACATTTATACATCAAATACAAACAGAATACGCTTTTCACATGACCTGTATCAAATTCAGAATATTGTCACATTCGGAATAACAGTGGAATATTAGTGTGCATGTAAATGTAAAGTTCATGATAAATACCCTTTTCTCATTGGTATACCATATATAAAATTATAATCATATCATAAATAATGAACATCTAAGGTTAGATAGACTGTAATTATGATTAATTTAGCAGTTTATAGCTACTTCAAGTGTCCGTATCCTCTTCCTCCACGACAGTGAACCACAGGGGATGTGCTACATCGAAACGTCGAACTTGGACGGAGAAACGAACCTTAAAATCAGACAGGTGAATTATTCTTCTTCTTTATACTGTCAATACAATGAGAAATAATGACACATGTATAATGCTGCTGTAACAACATCACCAGGGTCTCCAAGTGACTGCAGACATAAAGGACATCGACAGTCTGATGCGTCTCTCTGGGCGGATGGAGTGCGAGAGCCCAAACCGTCACCTGTACGAGTTTGTTGGGAACATCCGCCTGGACAGACACAGGTGGGCTGAGCCAACATCAGTGTGTGTGTTTAGGGATGATTTAACATTATTTGGAGGCTTTGTCTTTGTAAGGCATTATACGCAGTACGCCTGATTTCATGGCCTGATTCCAGGAGTTTGGAACAATAAAGCTCTCCTGAATAAAAACTATTACCCAGAGCTACACTTGGCATGTTTATTGTTTAATGGGCTGTATTTCATATTGATGGAAGTCTTTCTCGATCTATTATTCAGTTTTACCAGAATACATCTTAAGATATCAAGTCCGAAAGGTTTCAACTTGTGGGTTGGAAATGATATTTATTAGAAATAGAGCCTTTACCGTTGGCTGTGTTTATCAATATTATTGACGTGAACAAGTCTTTCACACCTTCACAACATACTAATGACCTTGTTTGTGTTGTTGTGTGATGTTAGAATAGATTAGTTAGTGTTGTAGTATTGGTTATTGGGTATTCTTAACAATGGCATATTTATCAATAAGGAATTACAAAGTGTTGTGTTGAATCAGTGTGTGTATGTAAGGTCAACACTTATTGATTGGTGCAGTAGATATTGGAAGGAATGTAGTTAACTGATGATCTGAAAAGTTTAGTTAGAGACCCATTATTCTGCAGGGACAGTATGAAGTATGTACTCTGATGTTTCTCACTACAGTACGATACCGCTGGGTCCCGACCAGATCCTGCTGAGAGGAGCCCAGCTGAGGAACACTCAGTGGGTGCACGGCGTGGTGGTCTACACCGGACACGACACAAAGCTCATGCAGGTAGATCAGATTTTACAAAGTGTTCGGATGATATTATTTCTTACAAACATGAAAAAAAGCTCAGTCTTTTGGTCGTACTTTTTACAAATTTGTAACTGGTAACTGGATCTGTTTAGCCAACAAATAACATTAATTATTTAGAACGTGTCAGGCTGCAAGTTTGCTTTTATATTATACATGTACCCTGAACATGTTTTATAGTGTTGTTGTTTTCAGAGCACTGAAAGACAACTAAGGACTACTTTCCCTGTTGTTTAAACTTTGACTTGTCTGCTATTCTAATAGTAAGAAAACACTAAAAACAAACATTAAATTGAGCACAATTTAATCTGTAAGGTTAAACATTGTTAAAAAAGTATTTTACATCTTGGACTCAACATTAGCCGGCCTCGTTAACATCTGTAACGGATGCTCGTTTATTTTATTAAAAAAACATTTAACTTTGAAAACATGGCATCTGTAATGTGATGTAAACATGTGTGTACATTAACAAACGTACACTCTTAGAAATAAGGGTTCCAAAAGGGTTCTTCTACAAGGGCTGAGGTTCTACCTGGAACTTTCCCTTTCCTGAATAAAGGGTTTTAAAAGGGTTCTTGGTGACACTAACGGTTCCAGTAAGAACCATTTTGATCCAGAGAACCCTTTTTTGGAGAAAGAGTTCTTCAGGGATTGTTGAAAGCATGGGTATAAGATCCTGTATGGGTTCTTTGTAGAACTTCTCATGGAGGGTTCTGGGTGGAACCCTCCACCTTTATGAAAGGTTCTACCTTGGAGCCAAAAAGGATTCTCTATGAGGACAAGCCGAAGAACCTTATATGGTTCTACTTAGACCTTTTATTTCTAAGAGTGTATTTGACCACACCTGTCTTGTCACGTGTTACCCAGAATTCCACTCGGCCTCCTCTGAAGCTGTCCAACGTGGAGCGGATCACCAACTTTCAGATCCTGGTGCTGTTCGGCTGCCTGCTGGCCATCTCTCTGGTCTGCTCCATCGGCCAGACTATCTGGAAGTACCAGTATGGCAACGATGCCTGGTACATGGACCTCAACTGTAAGAGTCCCGACAGCCCACGCTGCTCCTCTAATATTCCACATATTTTGTCTCACTTGTCCATATCAGCTTATTTCTTTGTCATTTTAAGTTCCTAAATGCTGGTATGTGTCGTGTCGTTTTTTACGTTGCCTCAGTTAAACTATGTTTCGCATTACAAGTGAAATATGTGGCAATGTGGGAATAAGTGAATTCCCTGTTAACTGTGAACAGACAGCTGTGACATGCATAGATGTGTTGTGAATGAGTGAAAAAAGAAATGGTTGAATATCACTGCGCTGCTGTACTTTTTTGTTCCTTTCTAATGTTCTGTTTGATTTTGTTGTTTTCTTTGTTGTCGTTTTTTTAACAGCTCCAGGTAACAACCATTTAAAAGCCTTGGCCATCCGTGAATGACCCTCCCTTACTAACCCCTTACTGAAGCTCTGCCTTTGCTAAGCAAATGAAGCCCCCTACCCTCGCCCCCTATATGGTTGCCCTACTTTGTATGGGCCCATGCCATGGACAAGCACATACCAGGGATCCAACAATAGGTTTTTCCCCTCCAGCTCTCTTATACCTTCTTCTAGTTATTTTCAGTGCCTGATGCAAACAGTGTCTCACTTTTCCTCCATTTTTTTTTTTTTTTTTTTGGTGCCACGTTGAACACTTTGCAGCTTCCAAGCTTCAGACCCTCATCTTATTTTTGTTCTCCAGAAATGAATCGCAGCATTTACTCTGACTGCCAAGCGAGATGATGTTGTACTCGGGGAAGTTTTTCCATAGCGGGAGGCTCGTACGTGTTTATTGCTCGGGCACGACATGCGGTGCAACCCGAGGGGCAAGAGCTGACATTTTCTAAATGCCTCCGCCGCCTTTTTTTTCCTTGTGTGGATTTTTCAAAAGGACAGACAGAGAGGGGAGGGAGGGGGAGAGGTGAAAACCTGTTTAGTCTCAAGCTATTATAGAAAATGGCTCCTTTTTTTAAACTTCTATCATAGACAATAACAAAATCTGAGCTGCTCAGCGTTTGTGACAGACGGTCGGGTGTGATGAAGCTCTGAACCTGGTATGCAAAGTGGTTATCGTGGCACTCTGGCCATTACTCTGTACCCTGATAGGCCTGTGTAGGAGAGGTTGTGCCCTGGTCAATTCAATCCTGCACTACGACTTACACTGTCCCTTTTTATGAAACGTTGTATTGGCTTCTGTTGATTTCCTAAGGGCTTCTATATTCTCCTCAGTGGCGTTTAAACCCACATCTAAAAAGACTCTCTATCACACTCATGAGGGGAGTGTAAGTCATAAAGCAGGCGTCCATCTTGAGACTGATTGTACTTCCATAAGGAGCCGTTGAGACTCTGTCCAGTGCATATTGTCCAACCTGTGACAAAAGAGAGAGGTGGGGAGAGTGTCAAATCCTAAACATCCCATTTTCGTACATCACTATATTCTCCTAAATTATCGCAATTTCACTCACTCGCCAACATTCGGAGGTTAACAGCAGAGGAAATGTTCGCCCAGCACGCATCACACAGGCTCGTATGACACAGAAGCCTATTATGCATGACCGGTGAGCAATGAGTTTGACTTTGACCCACTGCAGAACGCTGACACAGATCATCATCCCGGACATTAAGCCCACACATTGTGACAACTTTATGCAGATCGAGAGCAGAAATGAAAAGTCATTTATTATGCATTCATTCACCTGCTACAGTTTATTCAGTTAGCACCGTCCAGGTAGTTGTGCATTTATCACCATAAAATTGTGCTTATGCTGACACTGGTTTTCTCATCTATATAAAAATGCTGCAAATTATTACAAATGAGGGCTGAACGATTAACTGATAAAAACGGTGACAAAACAGCATTAAAAACAAGAACTGAACATCTGTACTCAAGTAAGAGTACAGTAACATTGCTGAAATATACTCAATTACAAGTAAAACTACTGCTGTTAGAGTAATACTAAGTACAAAGTCTTCTAAATTCAGTCTAAATTACTCCCAGCTCCTGCTCTGTTCTACTCAGTGGTCACGGTCACATCTCCAGACCCGAGCCTGCTGTACAGTTTTGTGTTGTTTTGTCTGTATGTCAAGGTTTTCATTGGCCCATTTGTGATTCGATAGCCTTATTGGCTACAAAAATGCTGATGGAAGGTTCAGATATTAGTTCAAATTGTACTCAGTATTATTAGTTATAATTTTATAAGTAACTGAGTAGATAACAGTGTGAGTAGAATTACAGACTTGAAAAAGTACTCATGAAGGTACCCCAAAAATATAATTACAGTTATTTTAGTAGATGTAATTAGTTACTTCCACCCCAATATCCCATAATTGATCTCATGAATTTATTCGTTTTTTTAAAAATGTAAATATTTATACATTTATAAATTTGATAGTGAAATTAAAATAGTGACTCAAAAATGTCTATTCCCATTCTTAATTAATCATCAAACCTAGAAGGTTCTGCCACGGCCCGACAGTCCTCTTTAATTCAATCAAGCCTAACCCAATATCGATCTTTACAGCCCTGCTTCACTCTAAATTTGAAACCACCCAGAACTGCTTAACCCTAATTTAAGATCTCCAGATGTGTATCAGCCAAACATGAGGACAACAACACAGAGCAGATGGATGTTAAAGACACTGAGAACATCTTATATTCACACTGTTATTACGTTACAGCGACACATATTTAAGAGAAGGCCTCAGGTCTGTTTCTGCACTGGTGTGACTTGTGCATGTCTTGGTTTGCTATGGTTTGATTCTCTCTACTGATCCAACACAGCACCACCACTCTTCCACAATGACAGCAGAAATCTTGCACAGCATCACATAACAAGCTGGCTACTAGAACTGAGTGAAACGAGGTGATGTAGTGATCGACATTAACATCCAAACTTTTCTTCGCTGGCATAATCCACCCCCTCTTTTCCACTCGTTGTTGGTTGAGAATGTGCTATGGACTGAATTCTCCCTCCTTTGTCTTGAGAGCATCCGATACGTTTGTCTTCCTCCCCACTTCTGATTAAGTACTCCCTCCTTTATGTGTTGTTGTACCAGTAGCAGTAGCTTCCATTCCGCCACTTTTCTTTGTGCCATCCAGTTTTTTTGTTTTTGTTTCGCAATGTCATGGGGAAAGGGCTGTCCCTCTCAACCGCAATGCTAAGATCAAGGCTTGGGTTGAGGAAGGTAACATTTGCACCTGCTGCAAGCTGAGGAAAGGTAAATCACATCCCTCCTGTTTTCATGTTTGGTGTCAGTGGGGTTGATCATTGCCAATTGTTTGGGGCTTTTGGGGGGGACCAGCATCATTCTGCATAGTGCTTTGTGGAATTCATTGCCTGGATCATGCTGGATGCCAAGGCTGCTGCTGTGACACTAATGACATTTGAGATACTTCAGTCCCCGTTCGCTACTTTGAATCTTTGGGACATTAAATTGGACTGTTAATCGGTCGAGTCGTAAGAGGATGAGGTTGGGTGGAAGAAATGGTTAATTCCAGCTAATGCACAACGTTATCCCGAAACAGTCTCTCGATTGGGATAATGTTGCTCATTGGCTGGAAGTAGCTTTGGGCATTTTCATTTAACTAACTGACATTTATTGACCAGCACTTATGAGTCTCCTGTGTATTACTTCCCCTTTTTGTCCTGAACTCGTCCCCTGACAGATGGCGGGGCGGCTAACTTTGGCCTCAACTTCCTCACCTTCATCATCCTGTTCAACAACCTGATCCCCATCAGTCTCCTGGTCACACTGGAGGTCATCAAGTTCATCCAGGCCTTTTTCATCAACTGGGTGAGCTGAAGCTGCAGTCTGTAATTTATCTGAACTGAACTCCACTGTTTCATTGACAGGTGTGAATGTAACTTCAAAGAAAAAAAGGGATTAAAAGAGAGATTCACTTGTGTTGTTTGGTTTTAAAGCAGGGTTACTACCGATACTGATAATTACCTGCTTCTCATGGTCAATAATGACATTTCACAATTTTTTAATTTAAAATTAATTTTCATAACCTGCAATTTCTGCAAAAATGAAGGTAAGAAAACATAGTGAGCAAAGAAGGATGATGTAATATTCCATATTCTTCCTCTTGTTCCTATTCGTCTTCTTCTTCTCTGTTTATTGGTGGATCGTAAACCACCTTTAAGCTGCAACAACCAGCGACTACATCAGAGTTTGTAAATGCTGTGCTGTATGAGTCAATAAAAGCAATGCCTGCTCAGGCCTGTGAGAGCCGACCAATCAGAGCAGTCTAAGCATCTCAGGAGGTGAATAGAGGTGCTGCAGCGATGGACAGTATGAGAAAAATAATGTGTTTTTTGAACATTAAAGGATGTAAACATTTTCTAGTAGCATAATATGGGACATTTAAATGTGTGTGTGTTTTACATCTATGTAAACATGCATCACAAAGCAGACATACCTGCAGCAGAGTACATGTAAACTACACGTATGTTGTTGCAGGCTGAGAACACAAAATGTCAGTGAAGCACATGTTTGGAGTTAATCGCTGCATAAACAAAGTGAGATGGGTGGTGACTGTATCAACATACTGCAGTTAAAGCTGCTATCATTTTTAATAATATAATGTTTTTATAGCAACGATCGATCAGATGACAACTTGTATGCGAAGGGAGTTGCTCAAAGTGTTGAGCCCACAGAGAATTATCACCCCACTCTGGGCTTTCCCTCGGCTCTTCAGAGCATTATAGCATCTTTTATTTTTGTTTTAAGGGTCGCAGCTGAACTGTTTTGATTGATTCTCTCACCGCTGAGATGCTTTCCATTTAAGGCATCTGTTTTTCCAAAATACAACCTCTAGAAACCCTTTGTGCGCTACCTGCCCAACACCAAGTGGAAGACAGATAGAGCAGATATATGAACATAGTGAAACATTTAGCAGCTAAGGAGCTGGATATTTCCCTCAGGAGCAGGTAGAGACCAAAACACAATTGAAGGAGAGTGAATGTTGGAGTTATATATGTCAGGTCAACCTATACAGTGACTCTAAATGGATGCTAATGTTGCTCCATGTCTGCTCGATGTGTAAGGAAGCGACTGTTGGCCAACACATCCACTATATCACCTTTATAAGGTGATAATATGTCAGTGTTTTGTTTACAGCTTGTTGCACTGCCCCAAAGTGGCCAGAAAATTATTACAGGTTCAGAAACTGGGTATCAACATTGAACTATAACAATTAAATGTTAAATTATGTACAGATAACAAGGTTAACATCATGCACATAATATTTATAAGGAAGAAAAACATGTATGTAAATCTGTGAAGACCATTAAAACCTAGCTGACATGAAACATTCGAGGGAGCACCTTGAATATTGTGCTGTTACACACTTAGCAAGTAGGTCAGCTCAAATATCTTGGCAGAGGAATCGCACTGTTTCTTTCGCCCGAAGTTATTCTGAGCCCTTAAATTCATTAAATTTTAAATGAAAATCCAAGCGAGGAATTTTTAGCAACATTTAGGGCAGTTCTCAGTCGGCCTCTCTTCCCGCTGCCCCAGTTGGTTCAGTATTTTCAGGAGGAAAAACAGACTGAGAGGGGATTTACTGAGATACTGTTCTTTGGGGATGTTATTTTTACTTTTTATTGTATCATATTGTTTCCAAAACTTTTGTTTCCTTAATGACGTCGTACTTACAGCTCTCTGTGATTGGTTGCAGGACACCGATATGCTCTATGAGCCCACAAACACACCTGCCATGGCTCGCACCTCCAATCTGAATGAAGAGTTAGGCCAGGTAAACACTTCAAATTATACTTTACATTTCAATATCTCCTTCAAAATAAAATGTAGACCCATGAAATAGATTTTAATCTTTTTTTTTCTACCCATACAGGTAAAATACATTTTCTCCGACAAGACGGGGACCCTGACCTGCAATGTGATGCAGTTCAAGAAGTGCACCATCGCTGGTGTTGCCTATGGGTGAGTCCCCCGTCTTTATTTTCCCCGCTCCTCCCTATTGCACCCTCTGCCGTTGCCTCCCCCCATCACCATCGTTAAATGCCGAGTGTGCATCATGGTACATCTGGCGCTTCTCTCTCCTCCCTCGCCTTCTCATTAGCAGCTGCATCAGTGCTCCTCTCAACATAAACTATAAATAAAAGGCGGACAGACATTCGCAAGCAGAGGCGCTTTACTCTCTCCTTCGCAGGCTTTCGTCCGTCGTTTGTCACGTCGGAGGTGAAAACTGGCTCATACATTTCACTGTCTCGACACAGCAATATCGGTAACAAACAGAATCTCTTGTAAACATTTAGCCAAAGTTCATAGTGAGTGCACAAAAAATACTTCTCCCCTCAGCCTCACTGTTAAAAAAATGTGTTCTGTCACATTTTAACATTTCATAAAATGAGCCCTCAATGTTTTTTCTCCCTCTGAATATTCTCATTTCAGTTTAGTGCACAGATAATTAGCCTCAGCGGATGCAAAACAAGTGGGAGAGCCGAGTATCTTTACAGAACCAAAGCAAGTGCAGGCGTGACAGAACATGATTAATCCCATTAGGATTCAATTAAAAGCTTGATTGATGAAGTGCAGGCTGAAGGACAAAAGAGAGTATTTTATCTGGAGTTCTCTGTGCCAAAGCTCTCATTATGCTGTGATTGCAGCGAGCACACCCCAACTTCTCATTGTTAATCCCCGGGTTAATGATATAAAGTCATTTTAAGTAGCAATAATGTACATGTTGATGATGTAATACCTCTAACATCATTGCTGATATATATATTTTTTAAAACAATTGCTGCAGGTTGAAGGCAGCGGTGTTGTTTTGGTTATTAAATTGGGTCAAGCCTGCTGGTCGTCAGGGACAGACACTCACAGAGACTGAAGTTAGGCAGCTGCCTCTCTCCGTCCTTCATCTCAAGTAGAGATGTTTTCCTTTGATTCTGCGAAACGAGGACTCCCTCTTATGCAACTGATAAATATGGATGAGTGTTTCATATCAGGAGAGAAAAAAAGTCAGGTTCTAATGAGGCGAAGCTGTTTTGATGATGCTTTTTATTTGGCCTGCTCTTCTTTTTTGTTCTTCTGGGTTTCCAAAATAAGAGTTGGGAGGGTTAGATTCCAAAACTGTTTATAGTACAGTTCATTGTTCTGTATTCATAACACACCAGACAATAACAATGTTAACTGCATCAGTAATGTAAGACATTTAATCCTACTGGGATTACTTGTCCTCCATCGAATAGATAATGGAATTATTTTCTTTAATTTAAACACTAAATTGGACATACAGTCACTAAACACAGCTGATTACATTGTCACAGAGCTTCAAAGATACAATATGTAACATTTTCAAATCAAAACATCTTAAAACGACTAGAACTTTGTGATATATTTTATTGAGAAATGTCTTAATTTTACTCAAGGTAACGGTGCGGTTCATTTGATGTTCTGTTGCTAAAACGTCCGATGATACATGAGAGACTGTGGAAGGCTGCCGGCCAACGTGGCTCAGCGGAACATGATTGAAACTTTAAATTATTAGCTCATCAGTAAACATTCCTGCTTGAGTCACGTCAGATAGATTTTCAGAGACAACTCCCATGAAGGCTTTTGTTTGTTTCTTTTTTGACTGAGTGTCCTCTAGTGGAAATAAAATACATACTGTAATTTAATTCAGTTTCCTGCCTGCTGTCCCCTCTCGTCACAGTCCTGAATAGAGCCGCTGTAAATCGCCTCCATACTGTATGCCTGTCTTCACACTGACTGACTGGCTGTGTTCATCCGCAGTCTGGTGTCCAGTCGTGTTTGCTGGTAGACTGCTGAGCCCAGTGGAACTGAGCCCTGTTGCCTGCGGTGACCCCCATCAGCTAATAGGGCCACTTAGCTCCACAGCTAACTGTGCTACTTGCTAATGTACAGTGAGCTGTCCAGGGTAGTTTCAGATTTACCTTTGAATTCTGCCCATTTCTTACAAATTACACCTTTAAGGACAGATTTCAAAGTATCTGACTATAGTCAAGTAAGACGAAGTATATTCTCATGCCAAGAAAACTGAAATTACGTGACACATTCCGTATTTTGACACAGATTAATGAGCATGCATCTGCATAGCATTTACTGTGTGGCTTAACTTGTAATTTGGTGCCGGCACACACACAGAAAGCCTCCCCGACTCTGCCGCCTGCATGTGTTCCTCACCACAAATTAAGTGCTGCTGTAATTAATAAAGCCAACCCCAAGGGTCTAGACATTAATTAATTCCACTGGATTGGAGTCCAAATCTCAAGGAGAGACTCTGTTTAGGTTAGAAAGGCTCCCAGAATCCTCTAGAGCGTTATTAGTTTGGAGTAGAGTGGAAACATGTTTTTTTTAGATGTACTCAAATGACAAAAAGCAGGAAAAATATGTTTTGATTTTCTTTTTTAATTGTGGGCGATTTGTCACCATAAAGTGTCACCCAGTAGATACGTTCACAGTTGTTATATATGTCTGACACTATCATTAAAACATATGCAGATGGATTGTTTGCTGTTAATGCAGATGACCACAGTGCTGCTCCACTGAAGTGCACAAGTGAACAGACTCACAGTATGAATCAAACTGAGTTCAAATCAAATGGAGAGTCGTAATGTTCAGTGCAGCACGTCGTCCGGTTGGCTCCACTCTTTACAGTTACCAAAACCCTGCAATGCAGTGAGTCTGCCAGAGAGGAGATGTGTGCTTTCTGACCACATTGTTGTTTTCATTGCTATATCCAATGGTGGCCTTGAAAATATACTCAGAATACACATTGAAGATGTTAGTTTCAAAGTTCCTGCTGTTGTCTATTTGAGGAATGGGACAGGGCGACAGCTTACTGTGAAAAAATGGTCCCAAATCACAGTGTTGGTGTTGTTTCTGGAGCATCGTCATTTATGTTCATCACTGAGGCTGACCAATCATGTTTGTTGTAATGTCATAGCTCAGTGACTAAAGGGAATAAGACTGGAATAATATGCACCTAAACCTAAATCATGTTTGCCTAAACTCAACCAAGATTGTTTGTTGGCTTAACCCAACTAAACATTAAAAGGAAACTGAAAATAAGTACATCTAGTGCAACAACAAGAAGTGAACAGTCTAATAATATGCTTCAAATGGGCCTGCTGTAATCACCTAACTCAACCTAACCCCAACACCTCAGCTTCAGTCCTCCCCGGCATCTGACCTGTCATACTCTAACACCTGCCAACTCATAAACAAACCATCTCGAAATCCAATCCTGGCGTCTGTGCATTGACAGAGCATGTTAACAACAGACTTTGTCAACAAGATAATTTCTTTCCCAACAGTCACGTCCCTGAGGCTGAGGATGGTAGTTTTGCAGAGGACGACTGGTAAGATGACTGGTGTGAAATGGTGGTCGTTTTTTTTTTGCTCCTCGCTTCTGTGATGTATCAGTGCTGCCTTGCCTTGTGGAAATCGTGACTTTGAGCACAACACCTCAGTATATATGTTTGTTGTTGTGTATCGTTGTGAGTTCAGTCCACTCGGGACGTGTTGTGTGTGACTGTGGCTCTCGACTCATTGTGTATATCTGTGGATGTGAAACGACGGCCTTAAACAAATGTTCTGTATCCGCTGCCAGTGTTGTATTAGAAGTATCGCCGAATTCAAAGTGGTGACGTGTCGTGGCTTCCTTCTAAGCGCTCATTCAGCAGGTTGGATGAGCCGAGCCTTCCAGTGTAGACTGTTTGTTGTGTAGAGGCCGAAGCTGTGCAGCACATTCCCCCTTTTCCCCAGTTAGCATCAAACTAACTTTGGAGACGGCAGCTACACTCTCACTTATTCTCTCTCTCACACACACACACACACACACACACACACACACACACACACACACACACACACACACACACAGAGTCCCACTTCTGAGATCCATCTGCTACAGTGTCGAGATCTGCAGTAACAGCATGGGCGTGTCTCATCCATTCTGCATGGGGGGATTGGGGCCTGTTTGTTAATGCCTATTATGCCAAAGTGTTAAATCGCGCCGCTGTAAAAGAAGTTGCCAGCTTCCGTGAGAGCATGTCTCTTTTTTGCCGTTTTGTATTCTCATTTAAAACACCTGAGTTAGAGGCTTTATTTATGCTCAAAATAGATTAGAGATACAGGAATGAAATCAGACTTAATGTTCTGGTTCTCTTTGAAATGAAGGTTGATTGAGGTTCAACCACTGTTAAAGGAAAGATATTTAGCTTATTTTGATGTTCATAATTCTATTTTGGGTCACTACTAGAATCGATTTACATGTTTTAATGCTAAAGAATCAGTTTTCTCATCCTGACCAGATGCTCTGTTTTAGCTCCTGTCTCTGTTCCATTCTTCTCTGATTGGTCAGCACACATACACCTGCTCACCAGCACCGCTCACTGTATCTCTAGTCGGCTCTGTGTTGTTTTCAGCTTCCAGTCTGATGAGTCGTTTCAGGCTCATCAGGAGCAGTGGAAGGGAGGAGCTTTCATTAGTATGGTCTTTGGGATTTTTAACTTTTAAGACCTTTGTACATGCACAGGAAACCTTCATAACACACTGAAGGAAAGGAAAGAAAACACAAAAGCATAAAGCCAGCCATCGTGTGACACAGGTCTGATGTGGAACCAGTCCCTGGCTATTGACTGTGAACAGCCAGCGCCCTTGTTCCCACAGTGGCAGGACCTCTGTGTGCTGGCAGATAATCAATAACTGACCGTCGTCCAGTCCACACCCAGCCTCGTGCCTCAGAAAATCTCATCAAGGCAATTGACGTGGCGAGCAAAGCTTAGGGCTTCCTTCCCTTTGTGAGGGATAGAAACATTAATAATGACTCCACAGATTTTCAGTCTGTTGTGGAATTTGTTATTATGAAATGTAGCTTACATGTAGTCATATGTTGCATGGATGTAACAGACTATAGGCAGAATAAGGAAACATATGTTATATTATGTGATGCAAAACATCAAGTATTTTAGTTTAGCTTTAATTTGCTCACCGTATATATGTGGGATGTTTACAAATGCAGACTTTGTTTCTCCCTGACATATTTTAATAAAGCCTCTAAGTGTGATAAATTTCCCCAACCTCCAGCGCGTCTACGTGGGTGTGACACGACATCGACTCCAGCCCTGTTGTTTAATTACATCGCTGTGTTTTTCATATATTTCTTCCGCGGTAGATGGAAGTATTACTCCCCGGCTGGCTCTCAGGGGTCCGACCGGTGTCTCCTGTGGGGTTAGAAAGACTTACGGTTGCTAATGGCAGCCTCTGTAACATTTCTATCAACCCCCAGCGCCATGAACAAAGCTGCTGTCTACCTGATCTATAGGACTGTGTTTATCACAGAATCATGAATCGATTCCCGCCGGACAGCCGGTGAGCCACTGGTAGCTTCATACAGAATCACCGCCTCGAGCTTCTACCTCTCTGTATACCAGCGAGAAGGTCCAAATTATTATTCTTTTGCTTTATTCCTAATGGACTTCACGATATTGAATCATTTCGCATCTTGCCAGGAACAAAATTCATTTCTGGTGCGAGTATGAGAGACTAATTGTGTTTCCAGTAATTTATGAGTGTTGTCTTTGATTAGTCTGTGAGTAATGTGGTCTCTTTAGCTGCCAGAAATCCAGCCTGCCTGCTGCGTCCCTGTAAGCACTTCCTCCTGCATTGTTTAATTTCTAAAGCACAGGGGAACACCATTTATTATTTACCGAAATGACTGAAGTGAATATAATATATGAAAATGAATAAATGAACGAGTGTGTATTCTTTGTGCGTCATGAAATAGTAATGTCCCGTTTCAGAACATCGTTTTCTCAAAGGATGAGCCGCTTCTGCCAACACGGACAGAATCCCAAACAGCCACACTGTACATCACATTACTGAAGCCCAGGGGAGCCGCATTTGCATTCTGTCCGCACTGCAGTTCCTACTTTTCTCAACAAATGTCGATACTGCGTTGGCTCATACTGTAGCGCCGGCTGTGTCCGGTTTGAGACCTGTGTTGTGGTGCCACGCTCGGTCCGCATGAGTTTAATCCAGAGCTGAAATGACCGCTCCATTAGATCGGTTAACAGAAGATTTATTGGCAACTTAACAGCAAAAATGCTGAACATTTACTGCCGTATTCTAGAGTTTGGGGTTTGTGCTTGTCAAACAAAACAAACAAGTGGAATGCATCACATATGGCTGAGAAAATGATCAAACTAATTTACATTGATTGCAATGTTAAACATAAAAGCCTTTGACGCTAATGTTAGCCGACACACTTCTGTCGATGGAAGCTTAAAATCTCACCTCCAGTTCTCGCTAACGAATACAAAACCTGTTTTAATTTGCGTCTGTCCACCTCATCCAGACTCGTTTAACCTCCTGCTTTCGTTTTTTGTCTTAAGGCAGCGTTACACTTCTGCAACTGCGTAATGCGCTATCCAACTGCGTAACCACGGAGACCCCTCGAGCCCTCATAGTTCTCCGTCGTGGTGCCGGATACGCAATGCAATTTCCAATCGTAGCCCTTGCCGTCATCGCCGAAACGCTACGAGCTGCAGGACTGCTGACCAATCGTAGCCCTTGCCGTCTCCGTTGTCGCTTGACGGAGTGACGGACACTTAAAAAAATATTTTCTCCGACAGGCTCTCCGACTACGTAGAGGGCTCTCCGCGACCTACGTACAGCACTTTACACAGTAGTAAAAATTAGGCTTTACTGCGACGCTTTCCTGCAGCAAGTTGTTGCACCATGCCAATCGTCATTTTGTTTACATCTGCTTCCCCATGAGATCACGAGAAAGGGGTCACGTTGAATCTCAGACAACTGTCAGTGGAAAATTAAACTTTCAAACCCTTGTTGTTTTCAGAATGTTCTGATCCTGATTAATTATTTGTTCTGTCACCGGTCTAGTCAGCTGTGACGACAACATGTTTTATCTTGCTCTGGTGCTACACAATAGTGCTATCATGTATTCCAGTATGCGCTGTTGTTTTGACTCCTCTGTCTCTTCTTTCCAGGCACAGCACACAGTCGTCAGAGGAGGCAGGATTTAATGACCCGAGCTTACTGGAAAACCTCCAGAGTAATCACGTAAGTAATGCCAAGGTTCCCCACCGTCCGCCTGCTCTGACGGCGGCTGTTCAGGACGAAATTAAGAGGGATTTGGACTCTTAATTGTGTGTGGATGTATAATGTCACTCTCGCCATTTTCAGTGGACCTCAGTGACATCACGGACTTGTGTTGGCGTGTATGTTGTGACTGAGAACTGGTGAAACGGACGTGATGTTTCGTGGCATGCGTTATTTAGTTTGGAGCGAGACGCCGTATTTTGACAGATAAACTGACTGAATTCTCCTTCATATCAGTTTGATTTAAAACCCTGTTGAAGGGTGGATTAATGTTTCTGTACGGGACGCTGTGAACACAGGCAGGCAAACAACCTAATTAGCTCATTCTGACAGGACGAAGACGTGTTTATTTGCTTATCCACTGTGGGGAACTGCACCGCTGCGGATAGCTACATTCGTGTGAACTTATGAATATGAAAATCTAATATTTGGCAGTTGTGCCTTCGTCTCATGCAGTCTGTCGGTGTCACAGGACTGTTGAGGGAGCAGTAAAGGCCACCTGCGATAATGAAATGGGTGAAAACTGTGATTGATTGGCTGTTCGAGTCGCTCAGCTGCAGAGCAGTGTGGGGGAGGCAGCATGTCACATCTGATTACGTACAGTAGCACCGCCCAAGGAAAGTAGTAATCCGACTGTGATGTTTGCTTTGTTGTGACAGCAGAACCTCTGCACACATCGAGTTTATCTAGGATCTGCTCTACACTCGTATTGATAGCCCCGCACCCACCGCTAATTATAGCGCACAACCGACTGCTGTTCAGAAACCACAGTCCCTCCGATCGTCTGGTAATGATTCTGCTGATGATGAATCTGTTGTTGATGCTGGATTCATAGCATCCTCCTAATGTCTTTCTATTAGGACGAGACTCATGCTAATGTTGATGCTGTTGAAAGTTATTTTTGGCATTTAATCCAGGTTTACTCTAATGGCGCTGTCATTAAAGGATGAGTTCACCCAAAAATAAAAATGCAGTCGTTATGTGCTCACCCTCACGCAGATGGAGCGTCGGGTGGAGTTTTGTCGGCCACTAAACATTTATTTTGCAGAATCCTCCTAAATAACTGCAAAAATGGCTCCAAACAGCTCCGCAAGCCCTAAAATCCCAGATGATTGATTATAGTCTTTGTGCTAAGCTAGGCTAACTGGCTGTATTATATTGCACAGGACGTGACGTTGGTATTGATCTCCTTCTGACTCTGAACTCCCTGAACACAGAAACAAATATGTTCCGATTTATATCACATCTACAAGAGAAACATTAAGCTCGTTATTATCATCTCAGTTCGAACACTATTAATAACTCAGACCTCTCGCTCGTCTGACACGTAGTGAGACGATGCATTTCATTAACACCTTGCGTTCTCACAGTTCACACACTTTGTCCTTATGGCCACCAGGATGCTTCTTACTTAAACATTACTAATCCTGATCATTAACAACACTTTTGCGTGACTGCGGGCTGTTTGTAGGAGGAGTGTTGATACAGTGCAGAAGGGGGATGGCAGACCGGAGGAGAGGAGGAATTAACGGTGCTGACAAAAATAAACATCCCCTCTGGTGCTTTTCATGTTCTCTTGAGTCACTGGACATGTTCTCCGCCCGCAGACTCCCGGCAGCCGTCGTGGGTGTTTGTTTGCTCGCTGGCTCGTCTGGGCTCTCTGCTTCATTTTCTCTTGACCCTTAAACTTTCTCCACACTGGCCACGTCTGAAGTGATCAGCGTCCGTCACACAGATTACCCAGGAGTCCGTGGGGGTGATGGCTGGCAGCGCGGTATTAGCTGTCACACCTAATTGTGCCACGCGCACTCTGCCTTGGTTACTACCACTCCGGGCAGCAGATACATATTTGGACTTCTATCCGTGTGGGGACATTGTCAGTAATATGTTTACTTGTTTTGTTGCAGAGAGAAACATTAGACGATTAATACCACACTACACTTTTGAACCTTGGTATTAACTCAACGACTTGGAGTTCTATGGGCTGGACTGTTTTTTTGGCTTCCTGGGTTCCTGTTGACACTGTTAGGTTGACAGTCAAACCATAGAGACCCAAAAATGTGAAATTTATGCCTGTACTGTAGATTTAATGATATATTAGAGGTCTATTGAATCGGATTTAGCAGATTGCAACTAACTTAATACCCCTCGCCACACCCTCCCTTATGTTGGCTGCCAAATGTGAAAGGCTCTCTCCAGAGCCGGTGTTCTGTTTGTCCCCTCTGGGCTACTGTAGAAACACGGCGGACTCCGTTGAAGGAGACCTGCTCTCTCTGTCGATATAAAAGACTCAATTTAAGGGCAACAAAAACACAACAATGCTTAGTTTCAGGCGATTATACAACTGGTTCCTCACTAATATAGGGATAAAGGACACACACACAAACACACACACACACACACACACACACACACTCCCGTATGTCCTTCAGAGGATACCTGTCAACCCAGAGCAGATTAGCATGCTGCTAGGAGGCAGAGGGCCTCTCGCAGCCACCTGGACTGTAATAGACTCTGTGTTTTTTCATTTACACGAGGCCCTTTGATGAGCCCTCCCCCCTCCATCCATCCCTCCTTTGTTCCCGGTTACAGATCTCTCATCAGAGTTGCCAGGGCGGACAGAAAGAGCAAATTTGATAAACCGTGTGTGTGTGTGTGTGTGTGTGTGTGTGTTTACACAGCTTTTTGTCCGAGAAGGGAAAGAAAAGCAGATGTTTTTGAGTAATGGCACATATTTGTTACATCTCCTGTAAGTGTCACAGCAGGTTTTCATTAGCATCGTTGGCCCGTGACGTAAGATTATTCTGCTATTGATCAGATTTTTAACAACCAGTAGCAGCCTGAATCGTGTTTGCTGTGTGATTCAGGCCGGCTGCAGTCCTGCACGTCTCTGCTTCACCGACCAGAGGCTGGTGGTCCTGCAGCCTTGGACAGGAGCCTCAGCAGATGCCCGTCTGAACGACCCCCCTGGCTTGTTACTCATACGTTTCCCCTAATTAATTTAAAATGCCCTCCGTATGTAGGTTAGGCCTTTTTTCATTAACTGAAGCACGTTTATATTACATGCACATGCATGAGTAGATGTGTGTGTGCAGATGGTGAGGTCTGTGGGATCCGACTGGCTGGTTACCAGCAGTCATTAGTCTGGCCCGAACCTGACTGGAGCCACATACTGGAGCCACATGTGTTTCAGACACCTGGTGTGGCTTCGAACAACAATATGTTGAGTTAATAGCTTTTCAGACAGACTCTGGAATCTGGAGAAATGTTTTCTCTACCAGTTTTAGGATTGTACTGTAATAATAGTCATGTCTTTAAAGGAAATCTCCACGGTAACAGAAGAGCGAAGAAATAATCAGTTGTCATTTGTTTTGCTGTTTCCTCCTTCCTGCTAATATCAAATATAGATTTTTGTGGTGCACAGTTAGACACTGACATTTTCCAAAAGGTTATCAGTAGGGATGCAAACCACACCAACATGCTCAGTGTGCCTCCCACCCGCCTGATGGTGGAAACACTAATGAGACATCGCATGTGTAGCAACAGCTCGCTCTAGGTTTTAAGCGTTTGCGGTTTGGTTTCCTGGATTGAATGTGGTCGTTTGTAAAGCAAGAGAAACAGTTTATTACCATCCTGAACCCTGAATGTCCCTGGAGTTAGTAGTCACTGTGCACACTTTATGTATCTGGTGCCAGAAAAAGGTTTAAGTAAATACTACAACTAACCTTTGAACGTGAATATGCAGGACATACATGTATGATGAGAAGTTGTCCGCACACTCAACATGTTACGGCTGTTGAGGTTGTGTGTTTTATCCGTCATTTACGTCCGCTGTGAGTCCTGCAGGTCCATCAGAGTCTGTCCCAGTGCACTCTGCGTCTCTACAGTATCACCGAGGTCTTTCTGCTTGTTTTGTTCCTGTTTTGTTGTGACATGTTTTCACCGAAGAGCTTTTAGAGTCAAAGTGCCCTTTCCTCTTCCCGTAGCCCACAGCTGCTGTCATCCAGGAGTTCATGACCATGATGGCCATCTGTCACACTGCAGTCCCTGAGCGCACGGATGGAAATATCACCTACCAGGCTGCATCTCCAGGTAGATCACACCTCCACCGACACAGCGAGTGGATATACTGTACAGTGTGCTGCTCTGCTGTCTCCCCAGTGTGTGACGTGTGTGTACACATTATAATCTGGGCGGGTTGTTATTGCCCAGACTTTGTCTCGTTTCCAGGGACTGAAAAGAGGAAAATAAAGAACTGAACAACATCAGGATGGCAAACATTTCATCCTTATGAGTCTTCAGCTGTAGATTAAAGATGTCTCGCTTTCGTCCGTCACCTCCTTTGACTTTATTTCGCTCTGCAGAAGGAGACACACACACTGTGGTAGCTGGTTGTTGGCTAGTTACTGTGGCTGATGGCAACCTGCTCTATCAGTGCGTGTAGGATAGGAATGGAAATGATTTAAGAGGCGCTGGAATATTTACATGATATTATCGTATGTTTATTATTAACAGGACATCAATGTTTCCTTTTTAAAATGTCACAGTTATTGTCAGTGTTTGTAAATTGTGACACCACGACATTGTAGAGCTGAAATGAAAAGAGTCACTTGTCCTGAGCTACATATTTGATCAATGAAAGACACAATCAACAACATTAAGATGAATCTTCACTGTGAATTCCTTCTGGCCACAGTAATAGTCCAGTGAACATCTGATGTCGTGACAGCTTTAGTTCCAAGTAAGAAATATCTTGAATTTTGCAGGCCTTAAAATGTTAACCCTCAAACACACAACAAGTAGAAAACATTCAGCTACTCCAACGCTTTTCCTTTAGCTGACTAAAGTATCAAAACTGCAGAAACTGTCACCTGTGTCGCCTATAGATGGCGCTCACCTGCATGTTTATCTGCAGTTCCGAGCTGCTGCAGCTTTTTCTTACCTGATGCTGGTGAGCTGAACTGAACTGCAGGTCCAGACACTGCAAACCTTAAACTGCTGCAGCTGCACGATGCTGGCTGGACTCAGTTCCAGGTGCTTTGTGTCCTTGATTTATTTTTGTTTTTCTGTCGAGATATTTAATTTCCATCTCAGTGACCTCTGTGTCTTCAGCAAATGGAACATATCAGCACAGCCTCCAGGTAGCAGTTTTTCATAAAGACATTTATATAATCATCAGAGCAGGACAGAGAGCCAGGAATCATATTAGAAAATAAGATATCCTGTTTACGGAGCGCGTGCTGCTGTGTGTCGCTTCTCTTCTCTCTGAAGCCTCACTTTGATCCCTCCGTCTCTCACACTCACGTCAGCGACGCGACACCTTCCAGCCGATAAAACAGGCCTTTAAATGTGATTCTTTATAACTCCACAGAATCACTTCCAGGAGAGGAGCTGAAATCAACGACTGAGACTCTAAAATGTTTCTCCTTTGTGTTTGACATGAATGGCTGCAGTCTGCATGTTGGCTTCAGCGGTTGCCTCTAGCAGCTGTTTGTAAATGTCCTGAAAATAAAGGACCATCCTAATGAACTCTGAAAATGTCACAATGCTTACAGGCACAAATATGTGATCCAGATGTAAACAAAGAAGCAGCTGTTCATTGGAGGAGATAGAAAATAGAGAGTGCGAAGCTTCTGTTATTGATGCAGCCGAACGAGAGGTGTTAATGTTTCCTGATGCTTCTGACTACAAAAGTGATGTTAGTGAGCACAGAAGTGAAACAGACCTTTGTTCAGTTCAGTATACTACAAACAATAAATGCTGTTCCATCTCTCGCTGTGGTGAAAATGGCCTTTTGGCTTTTAACGAACAAATATTGATTGGCTAAAAGGGTTCTGTAATAATTGTACAAAGCAGTGCTGCTGCTGCTGCTTTTTTCATCTGATGAGTTTTTTGCCTGATTGCTTAGAACAATCATGGTCTTCTGGAGCTTTGGGGTTTAAAGCAGAGCCGGGATTGGCTGCAGAGAGAAGGGTGGTTAAGTGAACTGTAAAAAACAAGCAGAGAGCTTTTTCTCGCCCTGCAGCATCCTCATGCGAGCTGTAGCATCAGCCGTACCTGATCCTCAGCTCTCAGTCACCGCTCTCATTGTTGAAAATGTGTCGAGATGAACTAGTTTCACGAGCACGGCTCTTTTTCGTAAATGTCAGGTTCACATCGGGTTATCTTCAGACAGCGCCGTATCTGCCAGCAGCCTGTGTACTCGTGCTGTCGTCTGTGTTTTTATCTGTAACACTTTGTGTTTTCTGTTGGTTTCAAGATGAAGGAGCTCTGGTGAGAGCGGCACGAAACCTCGGCTTTGTGTTCTCTGGCAGAACCCCAGACAGCGTCATTATGGAAATGGTAAGAGGGACGAGACGAGTTTACTGTACCGATGGATGGATCCACTAAATCTTTAATACGAGGATCCTGAAACAAGAAAAAATGACTGACAAACTATGAGACCTGTGCTCACACTGATAAATATGTGATACTAACGACAAAGCTCAATCCAAGTAGTGAAATTAGGGCTGGGCGATTTGGCCTAAAAATAAAATCTCGATTTTTTCTAACTAATGGACAATTTTCGATTTAAACCTCAATTTTTTTTCTGTTTTTCAGTAAACAAACTAAAAAGATCAAGGCAAATACATATTTTCTTTATTAACACAATAAAAATAAATGAGATTACCAAGTAATCTAGGCCTATGTGAACAAATCAGTTGTTCAAGAATAAAAAAATTAATAAAAATAAAATAAAATCAGCACCACTTGGCTGTCATTATTGTGCAAAGATTTTTTTTAAATAATAAAAAAAATTCTCTTGTAGGCCATCCCTGAAAAACTAAACCACGTGACCACCCAAATGTCGCGTGGTTGGCCGACAATCACGTCAATCAATCAGACATGCTGGTTTTAAAAACCCAACAAGACCCACCTCATGTGTATTTGAACCAATGACGTCATGAAAATGATGACAAATGGGTTAAAGCAAAACAAATCTGCGGAGTCTAGAACTGTTTTTAAATCGCGATTTTTTGGTTCAGCCATTTCACAAACCATAGGAAAGGAAATTAATCATTTAAACCGAAAAAATCGCCCAGCCCGAAGTGAAATGTGATTTACTCTTAACACTCTTTATGCTAAGATAAGCTAGCATCTTTAGAATTACTCTACATACATGAAGATGGTAATCTTCTCTTCTAACTCCTTGCTGGAAAGTGAATAAGTGTATTTTCCGAACCATTCCCTTTGCCAAACTGCACATCCCAGTTATTTTCCTCATGAAGCTGCATTGTCTGTATCCTCTGTAGAATATCTCGAGGCAGCACGTCGGCCAATTAATTCACTATTTTTTAGTTTTGCACAGATGTTCCAAAACAGACCTTGAGCTAAATCTAACATACATAATTCAAGAGAGCTCTTTTGTATTCACGGTAATGGAAAATGATGAACATCCCATCCTCTGTGATTCCACCCTGAGCTGAAGCAGCGTGCGTCCTCTCCACAGCTCAGGTCACCCATCCTGTTGTCCTCTTAATTGGCTAACCTGATGATTGCGCCCAAAGTAGCACAGGCGGAAAGGCCAGAACTATTTAAATTTCTTTTTTTCTTCTGCCGAGAACATCTTGTCTGCGAGACACTTGTCCGATTCCTTAACCTTTATTAGGCCCAAAGCCCTCAGCGTCTCTTTAATCACTCTGTCTTGTACCTAGCGGTCTCTACAATTAGGGAAGTTAATTTAATTTTACCTTGTTATTCTCCCTCCATCAGCTCAGCGCAGGCGACTGATAAACACATTTAAAGTGCAATTAAGGCTGATTTGAGGAGGGTGGCAGGGCTGACTGGTGCTACTTAAGATAAGTTGTATAGAAGATGACTCAGGTGGAGATGCGTCCTGCCAGAGTGTGTTAACACGTGTTTCTCTTTGGATTCAGCTCGGAACAGAGGAGAAGTACGAACTACTTCACGTGCTGGAATTCACCAGGTAAATTAATCATCATGTACAAGCCATAGGTGAACATATACATTGTATTTTCTGGTTGAATCTCTAAAGAACTGTATGAAAATGAAGTTCATCATCTTTCTGTCGGCCTCATGATTTGTACTAATTAATCGTGTGACCTGGGTGTGATATCTTGTCCCCCACCTCTTTGATTTCTAATTTCAGCAGACGTATTTTTTACGGCTCAAACAGCACTTGATAATTTGCTGTAACACCTCGCGATGTGACGTCTCTCACTTGTTCTCTCCTCTCATCCCACCTTCTCTTCCTCCCTCTCTTGTCTCTTTCTCTCTCGCAGCACGAGGAAGAGGATGTCAGTCATCATGCGCACCCCATCTGGGAAGATCCGCCTCTACTGCAAGGGAGCGGTGAGTTTCTGTCTCTCTCCATGGCAACGCATGACAGCCCATCGCCATTGTTGCCACACACACACACACACACACACACACTGAAAGCTCTTCTCCCCTTATTGCCTCTCGCTCTTGTCAGGACATTTTTTACAACGAGCAGCATAAAGCCAGATCACGATTTTTTACATATGTGTATCTCTGCAGAATAAACATGTTTCACATGATCGCAGTCACCAGATCCACCTCACAGCTGCATACGTATAAGGGCTGTGATATTATACTGTTATTGCACGTATCGTTATTTCATAAGCAGTTTTTAGTAATTAGTAGTCATTTTTCAATTGCCCAGCTCTTACACATTCCTGCAGCTCTACTCGATGGACGCAACATCCAAACAGGGCTCCAGACTAACTTTTTATACTGGTTGCACTGGTGCGCCTAACCTTTTAATTTAGCTTAACCCACCTAATGATACATATTAGTTTAATTTCTTTACACATTATGTAAATGATCAACCAACGGAAATGTTCTCTCGCTCTTGACAGATTTTTGGGTGAATGTGTGACCAAACTAGTCACATAGAAAATGATATTTTTGGTGCAACTGTAACAATTAGGCAGCGTGTTGTGTATATTCTGCTGTGAGTTTGAAGGGATTGCTATGTGCATATTTGGCCTTGTCAGTCTTATCTGAGCATGAGGTTAGTAACAATGTAACACAGTGAGGTTTATCATTTATTATGGGTTTTATATTCACTTGTTCTTGTTGTGTGAGTAGGTCTTAGGACAAGCATACCTAGCAAATGTATAATTTAACCTACATTTCTTCAGTGCATTACTTATGTTTTATTTTAGTTTGACACAATAAATATTTTGTGATAGCACGAGAAAGTTCCGGTTTGCAGCTTGTTGCCACTAAAACACTTTACTCCAAGAATCTTTTATTCATTACAAGATTCCGATACGTGTCACGTATTAATTCATCCCCCTGTAACTGTTTTTCAAGCGGATGATTATTTCAGCACAAAGAGCTCGAGGGCCATTTGGAAAAATCTGAATCTGTTCTGAGTGCAAAATAAAGGTCCAACCGTTTGCCCAGTGGTCCAGGATGTTTCCTTTCTTCCTTCTCTGGGTGTCGATAACCAACGAGTGTTTGTTACCCTTCAGGACACGGTGATCTATGACCGTCTGGCAGACAGCTCGAGGTACAAAGAGATCACGTTGAAGCACCTGGAACAGTTTGCCACAGAAGGTGAGTGGACAGACATCGCCCCCTGTCTGCCGCACGGAAAACATCTTTTTTTATCTCTCTGACAGGAAGCATTAACTATTAATAACTACATATTTGATCTGTCTCAAATGTTTTCAGCACTGAACGTAGAAACTATAATTAGTTGTGATTTAGATAGTTTGGCTTCCTGCATTTTTACGCTCACATGAACTACAAACACACTTCCTGATACAGTGGATAGTATGTTTATGTTAATTAAATCCATTTTTAAGCAGCGTCGACATGTAATCTGCTGAGATGACAAGGCGTATGTAGAGCGAGGGCATAGATGGGGGATTTGCTGCGTTAGCATCAGGTAGCCTGTCACGAGAACTACGAGTCTTCAGCATCATATGTTTGCCAGAAATAATAGCGAGAAACTACATTTTTTTCATCTCAAGACCATTTTATGAAACTGATGATAAAAATGCAAAGAGTAATTCACTTTAAATCCTTAATATTCAGTCATTGGAGTTGGGATGCCAAAAAATGAAGCATAAACAAAGTAAACCAGACAACTCATACATTAACAAAATGTCAAAACAAACAGAACGGACAATGTCGAGGTCAGGAAGAAAGATCAAGGTCGTATACATTCGTCAACAGGTCGATAAGATATCTACTATAACTTTTTATGACGTAATTATTGTGACAGTCCTCTCATCAGCTTAAGTTATTATGTCATTTCATACGGATTCATAGGATTAATATTCAGTTGTCAAGTTGATCAATCAAAAACAAAACAAACAAACAAAAGAACTAAGAATTAGCCAGACTGTGGGTAGACAGCTAATTGCCCTCAGTTATTTCTGACCAGATGTTTATAAGCCACCGTCAAAATAGTATAAAATGCCATATCATTTTAATTGAACATATATAACAAAATAAATATGCACAAGATAGTAAAGTTAACCAACAAACATACCACTGTATAACACATGGCAGTTAGCTACCATCCATTGTGTCTTTGTTAAGGCAGCGTTACACTTCTGCAACTGCGTAATGCGCTATCCAACTGCGTAACCACGGAGACCCCTCGAGCCCTCATAGTTCTCCGTCGTGGTGCCGGATACGCAATGCAATTTCCAATCGTAGCCCTTGCCATCATCACCGAACCGCTACGAGCTGCAGGACTGCTGACCAATCGTAGCCCTTGCCGTCTCCGTTGTCGCTTGACGGAGTGACAGACACTTAAAAAAATATTTCGTGCCGCCGGAGACGACGGAGAGGCTCTCCGACTACGTAGAGGGCTCTCCGCGACCTACGTACAGCACTTTACGCAGTAGTAAAAATTAGGCTTTATGTCTACCACACACCCAGTTCTTTCAAAAGGTCAGAAATGTTTAGGAAAGCTTCAAAAATAATTGATTGATTGACATTAGTGCTTCTTATGTATTAGTATTAATTTAAACAACACCATCAGTTACACTCCACAGCTCCATCTGAATGTCATGTTTATCATCTACCTGTTATCAGTCCTGACAGTGACCCTGGTGTTTTCCTCCTCCAGGCCTGCGCACCCTGTGCTTTGCGGTGGCAGACGTCAGCGAGTCGTCCTATCAGCACTGGCTGGAGATCCAGAACAGAGCCTCCACCTCCCTCCAGAACAGAGCGCTCAAACTGGAGGAGAGCTACGAGCTGATCGAGAAGGTGAAGTGTGTTTGTGTGCTGTCACTTCCCGATGCCATGACTGCCTGTTATGTTCCCTGAACTTTTGCCCGGGAGTCCTGCCAACACACTTTGTGAAATGCCTGAGCTTGGCAAGTAGGAGGCAATTTTTCTTTATCTGGTTACCTGCTGCATTTATTTAATACACAGGGTTTCATACAAATCATCTCTGATAGACTTTGGTGTGTGTGTGCACTGAGAAAACCAGACTGGGCACAAACTCAAGGCCCCAAACTAATGGGACGGCGCAATCACACCTGGAAATGTATAAAAAGCTCCAAATTGTGTGTTTGTACGAAGGAGATTCGAGGTTTCACCAGCAGGTAGAATTGGTTTCCTGTGAGGTGGGTCTGTGTGGAAGCGCTAGTCAAACACAGGAAGCCACAGTCGTAAATCAGCCACTTGGCATGTTCCTCACGGCTGCTCCCGGCCGCCCAAAACAAATGGAGGCAATCAATCATGAAATAAACATAAAAGCTTTCAGAAAGGAAAATGTAATGTGCATTGCTTAATGGGCAGAGCGTGGCACTGATTTCTGCCAAGGCTCGGGGTTCATTGCTCCTCAGGGCCACCCGTGCTTGGAAGTGCGCACGGTGACGCCACATGGGGGCACAATGGAGCCGCCGTGAAACTCCAGCACTGTGTGAAAACATCTGAAATTACTCCTTCACACCCTCTTTCAAACAAAAGGCTCAAGTGTGATTAACTGTTGTTTAAAAAAGGTGACAAACTTTACATAATTCAGCCTCGACAGGATTTACGTGATAATTAACTTTACAATTTAACTTCATTCCTTTGTTATTGCGTTCTGTTGTACTTCTGTGCACCGTTTTGAAAGTCATACTTGAGTAGAAGTAAAGATATCATTCTAAAATACTCCATTACTTTGTTACCATATGATTAGAACTGATTTAAATGTACCTACATATCACAAACCCAAGTAAAAGTATGTATGTAGGTGTTGTATACTGTTAGCTGACTGTGTGGCCAGTTGACCAATCCTAAGCCCCGCCCCCACTTTGGAGCAGGTAATCTGCAGAGTGAATGTGTGGAGGTGGAAAATATAAATACTCAAGTACAATTTCAAGGTATTTGTATGTAACCTAAGTATAATATTCTTTGATATTTAATGCTGCAGTTGATTATTCTTCTAAATAAGTGGTACTTTAGAAAATAGTGAATCACTGTAACCGTATGGTCCAAATCTTCCTTCAACAAAGTGACTGTTACTCTCACATTACTCAGTTCTACAGTATGCACATATAAAGTAAACTCCTGTGGTCTTTCAAGGAAATGTTTCTCATCGGCTTTACTGATTAGTTTAATCTTAAATTGATTCTTTCTGGACTACGTGCACTTCAGCTCAGCCAACTGCCAGTAACTGGATAAACTTTCCAGGAAGACAATCAGAAGGAAACTCCAGTCTTCTACGCTGCAGCCTCAGTTTATAAACTTATTTCCTTACAAATTAGGAGTCGAGTAGGAAAGAACTGACTCTCCTCAGCAACGGATGAATTCAGAGGAGTAGCAGCTGATCTCTCAGAGCTACATGGACGCTTGAATTAGTCCACCAGCTTCTAGCTCGTGTTTTGGTCCCGCCCTGGCTCAGGGGCTGAATTATGATCCAAGTGGCTCTTGTATCATAATCCAAGAGAACAACAACAGGATCAATAGAACAATCACTTCAAAAAGGCAAATGAGGACTCGTGAGATATAGTCGTGTTTTTCCCCCAGGCACAGTTTTCAGCGCTGTGTTGTTCCGAGTGATTCGAGAGGACGGAGCTGTAGATGTAGAAGCAGCAGGGCTCAGAGAGCTTCCTCTGCCCTGTCTCCCCTCTGCCCCTGGGTCTCGTCAAATCTCTGGCCCTGTTGTGGCCCCATATGAGCCCAGAACCAGCCCCGAAGAACCACCGGGCTTCCTGGGAAAAACACCAACAGGATTTTGTGGCCACACACACACACACACACACACATGCACAGGCGTAGTAACGTATCCGATACCCCTAAAGCCCATTGTGGTTTTCCTGGGTGATAAACAAGGGCAGCTGATGAGAGGAAAAACACGAGTGAATGAGTGACACAATCCCGGCTCGCATGTTTCTCTGACACATGACGTTTTAAAGGCCTTCCTCTGTTTTGATCACAACGTACTGACCTTTTTTTTTTTCTGTCTTTTCCCTGTTTTCGGGTGCAGAACCTGCAGCTGCTGGGGGCTACAGCCATAGAGGACAAGCTCCAGGACAAGGTGCCCGAGACCATCGAGACTCTGATGAAGGCGGACATCAAGATCTGGATCCTGACGGGGGACAAACAGGAAACGGCCATTAATATCGGTAAGAATCAGGAGTTCAGCGTCTGTGAGGCTTGAATCTGCGACCATCGTGCACTTTGCCTCCCTGTTGCCCCGAAAAACACACAGCGAAGCTTGATACAAGCATGATGCTGATACCAGTTTTCCAAAGCAGCTGGAGTCGAGGTAATGGGGACCAACAGATGGATGCGATAAGATCATACAGTGGATGTGGATTAATGCAATCTACAGGATTTAAAGGGGAAATCCAGAGACTTAGTGTTGCACTTCCATAAAATTGGGAGACTCACAAGATATCCTGGGTTATGTTTTCATGCTTTGGAGAGACAGAAGACATAAATAAGTCAAGTTTATTTGATATATCACAGAAAAGCACTATAAAAAAGCACTATACAGCACCAGGCGAGACAAAGGCCAAGTCAGACGGTGGGTTAGGGTGAGGTTTTCTTTCTTCTGCCAGTATGGATATGAAATAGCTCTTGCGTTCATAATGGTCTCAGAAACCCTGCGTTAATATTTGTGCATCAGGACATTATCCCTGCCGGTGCACTTGGCCTCAAACCAAATGGAAAGTCACCGGTGAACCTGATGTGTGTTGTGATAAATTGTTGGCCAGCTTTTCACAGGTACTGCAGTCAGTCCTGTGCTCATTATTCACCCAGCGAGACAAACTACTGACAAGCTGAATGCTTCTCTGTCACACGTATCGAGCAAAAGCATCGGTCGCAGAACGCCACATGATGTACGAGCGCACTTCACTGACGTGAAATAAATAACACACAAATGTACACAGGCAGGCAGCTCTCATGCATCTGGCTCCCCTGGAGGTTTTAGCCTCGCAGATGTTATCAGAAAGGTGAATGACGAACTCTGCTCCACCAGTCTCAGCTCAGTTTTCTTAATTGGCCGTGTTCTTACAGCTCTAAGACTACAAACGGACCAAACCCTGAATGCAACCAGGGTTTAAACAGTCCAGAAAAATAGATATGAAAAGCGCCTCCGTTTGTGGCTGTACCTACCACTGAGGCGTGCCTGAATCAGCCCTTTGTGCCCGCCGTGCCCAGATGTGAGGGAGCTCCGCGAGAGCACACGCTCGCTGCAAGTATTTTTACAGGTCCGCCGCTTGACTAGGCCGCTCTGTAAAATCTCCGCTCAATATTGACTTTGTTTTTACTATTTTCCTCACTGAAAGACGATCCCCATCGCCAGGGTTCATGTTACACCCTCTGCCACATCGGACTGGTGAATTTTTGCCCATCACATTTAGGTTTTTCAAGGTGGCCTGAGCCACCCAAACGCCTCTCTTGGCACAGACGATCGGGTTTAAATTCAGCTGAGTTTTCCTTTCTCACATATTTATGATGTCGAAGCATACATGATCCATCTGATCCGAAGCTGAAAAGACTGTTGTTGTTTCAATTTATCCCTAATCCAGAACTATCACGACTAATATACAGTAACTGCTCTGACACCGTGTGTCTGGCTGCCTGAGGAAAGAGCAGTGTTTGCTCTGGGACACGCTCCCAGTGCTGCGGGCTGTTTGTTGAGGGGAGTTTAAATGCTCATGATGCTTTGGCAGGTCCGAGCCAGAAATCAGCTCGTTGAAGATATCGCAGATGAGAGCCGCATAAACAATCCTGTGTTCATGCTGGCCAGAAGGTACACTGCCCCGTGAAGCAAAGAGACATGAGAGAGTGAACACAACCCTTTATCAAACCTGCACAAAATGAGGAAAAACTACAATGTACGAAGACTTTAGTACCCATATTAGCTCTTCACTCAGCCATCATGCTAGCTAACCTTGCAATCGCCACCAAATTGACATAAATCTTTAAGTGTAGGGGCACCTGATGGCAAGCTGGGACTTCATCTGCAAGTCTTGCCACCCAGCAGCCATCTTGGCAACGCTCCTGGGTAGTTACTTCAGGCCAAAAAGACAAAAAGAAAAGGCTTCTATGTGAACGAATGTGGAAAGGATAAAACCTGCATGTATAGAATCACCAATCAAAAAAAAACGCTTAAAAAGTTTGGTGTCTTTGCCCCAAATAAGTCTTAAAATCCTTTTTTTCCCACAGTTTACACTTCTTCTCCTACACGCGTAAAGCTTTATGACACCAGCTGCTTCTTCTTCAACGCAGAGTCCATCTGCACCGACTCCTTCCTGACACCAAACTGGTTCAAACTCTTCTAAATCTCTGTCGATGCAACAACGTGATTGGCTAGATATGTTTCCTGGTTCGACAGCTCATCAAGCAGACGATTGGCTATGAAAATACGATTCATTGGTCGGCACTACGCACAAATATGATACCGACCGTCACACCTAATTCATCAGTCATTCATTTCAGGTCCCCATTCTTTCTACCTCCCATCGTCTTAGTGGTGTCCATATTGAAAACCCTCTGTAGTTAAGATTCTATCTTTACAGTAATTGTCGCTCTGTTTGCAACATTTGAGATTACTGCGACTCGAGTGTCCCCGTTACACATTCCTCAACTCCAGCGGGAGCCGTGTTTAGTTCCGCCTGAGATGGAGAAAGGCCAGGAATTCGACTTTCTCTGGTGAAATAAAAAAAAGGGCAGTTCGGCCGCAGTCGAATGAGCTGAAGGTAAACACATTAAGCGGAAGGGCTGTGGTAGGAATCGACGAGGGGGGAAGGGAGGAGAGACGCTGTGCTGAGATGCGGAGACATTTTCCTCACATTGGCAAATTTCTGGACGTTTGCACCTTTGCACTTAAGAAAACAATCTGGCAGTCCCAGACCCCGAGCCTGTTTGGTTTTCACTCTGGAGGTGAAACCCTCTCATTTCCTCACGCACACCTCACGCTCTGTGTGCACCGTGTGTGTGTGTGTGCACTATTGTGTTCGACTGTGTGTTTCGCTCACAGAAAATACCACCCATGCATTCACAAAAACACGGGCTTTGTGGTAACCCCCTTAAAGAAACTAGAATCTCTTTCCAGACAGAAGCAAAGTGTCGAAGCCCACAAACATTCGTGCGGTCACGCCACAGATGGCAGCCTTTTCGCTCCGCCTCGGCTTTCTAACTGAAGGCTTCACTGTCGGTTCCTGAAACATTTCTGTTTTCCCCGACCGGAGGCTCCCTCCACCACCTCGCCGGTGACCCTGAGCATCTGTCCCAGCCAAGAGCCGAGGGGAACGCTCCCCCGAGAGTCATGTTGGGTAACTCGGAGTTGTAACTGCCTATTAAAACAGGAAACTGACAAACCCTTGTAAACCAAACTCATTAGTCATGTCCCGAGACACTGGCTCTGAGCTGTAACATTTTAATTGGTGTCCTTTAAACTGTATCGCTGCGTACTGTAGTGTCCTTTATCAGTTTGATTTTGTTATTTTATGTTTAATCTCCGTGTGTTTGAGCCTAAGGCAGATGAGTTGTCAAGCCGAATGAGGTTATTAAAGCAGAGCTCAAGTTGATGTAGAAGTTAAGTGGTAATTCAGTTTGTTTAAATATTCCCTGCCTGTCTACACGCTCACTTTCAGTCTTTTCGAGTCGAATACATTTTCTCTAATTTGTGCTAATTGCTCTTCTGTTCTTCTGTCTTCATGTAGGACATTCCTGCAAGCTGCTGACCAAGAACATGGGCATGCTGGTAATCAATGAAGACACTCTCGATGTGAGTATTTAGCTTTCTGCTCTCCCACAAATTCCCTTTCATACAGAAACAAAAACCTCACCAAAGCACATAAAAACATAAATTGTAGTACTAAAATGGTTTCTTCTCGCTCTTTTTTTTATTATCTTGCGTCATGTATGCAACTTTTCTGTGCACTCAAGTTGAAACAGTTACTAAAAAATGTATTCAAATGCTTTCACTGATCTCGAGGGTGAAAATATGACATCATGAGGACGTCCCTCCGTATAATAATCCCCTAATCTCATCACCTAATTCCTGTGAAAAAAATCCGTCTCTAAACTGAAAGGATGAGTCCACAGAGAGCCTTCCACACACAAAACCAGCCGCCACACATCCTGAATCTGCCTTTAACATCTTAAAGACACCCAGCCGAGAGGTGTGTTGACCCCACGGCAGGAGAGCCTTGTCTGTTGTTTCTGAGATTCAAAAGGGCAAGTTGCTGCACTTCCAGCAGGAGAAGGCGAAGCAGAGGAGCCACAGATGGAGGTGAAACCTGACTGGGTTTTAAGAAGGAGGGAGGGGGACTGGTGAGAAAAAGTGGATGAAGGTGGGGAAAACAGCAGGGGGGTGTTTTGGGGGGGCGATGACGGACGGCCTTCACTCTCGTTGAGCGTGATAAATGAAGCCGAGGTAGAAACTTTGGGTCGGTGCATTCATAAAGCACACGGAGCGGCGCTTTGAAATGTCAGCTCCGATTCTCCTGTGGTTGAGCAGATGCTTACATAAGGCAGTTTGTTAAAACGCGAAGGGAGAGACCTCTCCACCAAGACTGAGGAGGCCCAGCGAGCAGAGGGCCTGGCAGCAGGGCTGGTAGCTCCGAGTGCTCTTGTGCTGCGAACGAGAGTAATTGGAGCATGTCTTCCCTCTTTGCTTTGTTTAGAAATGGTTATCAAAGGGAGGACAGAGTTGTAGACATCCTCTGCACTAAATCTTACTTGGACTGAAATTCCCAAAGTGAAACTTGGTCTCCGAGGTAGGATTAGGTCATTTTGGACAGCTTTGTCCTGCAGTCAGCGTGCTTAATCATTTGAAGAGCTTACAGCTCTAACTGAGCGTCAGTATATTCATCTTTAGGAAGTGCAGTCACAGATAGTTGGAGCTTATTATTTAAACTGTTGTAGGAATTGTATAAGTCGATTAGTCGATCAAAAGTATGTTAGTTGCCAACTATTTTATAATCCGTTACATGTTTTCAAAGCAAAAATGTCAAACATTTGCTGTTTCCAGCTTCTTTCATGAAAGGAACTGCTGCTTTTCTGTGTCATGTGTGACAGTAAATGAAAAGTCTTTGGGTTTTCGACTGTTGGTTTGACAAAAGAAACAATCTGAAGACGTCACGTAGGGATCTGGGAAGTTGCGATGAGGATTTTTCACTATTTTTTTTAAGACTAAACAAGTCAAATCAGTTTTATTTATCTAGTTCAAAGCCTCAGTGGGCTTTATAATCCGTACAGTGTACATTACCCGCTGTGCTAAATGATTCATTGATTAATCCTGAACATAATGGGCAAATTAATCAACAATGAAAATAATTGTTATTTGCGACCGCAGTGGAAAATTGCATTGGAAAAATTGTAATTGCTTGGGTGTTCTTTCAGAGAAAGGTATGTCAGAGAAACACATGTCCGCACTCTTCTCACCGAGGTGGAGGCTCCCCTCTTTGAGTGTCTCTCAGTCAAAGACAGATGATGACATTATGTCCATACAAATGTCCAGATTCCACATCATGAGTGTCACGTCCTGTTAGCTGTATCACTCAAGGGCCTGTATCAACAATGGAGCTCAGTCTTTATGGGAAGCTCTTGTGGATTTCTTTCTGAATGGACGCCACGTACACATTCCAAAACCAAACACTAGCTGGTCACATAGGCTAAACTGCTCATTACAGCCATAACAAAGAGGCTTTAGGAGGAGACACGTAGCATTAGTGCTAAAATTCCTCAGCGGAAATTAGGGGGGAAACGGCCGCCGTGCTTAAGGAAATGGTAAACTTTGCTTATCACACCGTGTGATGAATAGATTGTGTGCCCCAAACAGAGTGGATTCTCTCATACAGATGGTATACAGAGCACACACACACACACACACACACACACACACACACACACACACACACACACACACACACACACACACACACACACGTACTCACTGTATGATGTCGTTAGCTGAGATGGAGAGGCTTTCTTTTCTGGCTCTGTGGTGGAATATAGATATCACAGATGCCTATCACTGATTCTGACCTGTGCTTCTCTTTCTTTCTCCCACACACACACACTCTCACTCACACACACACACACACACACACACACACGAGCCTGCCCCCTGCTCACCATCTCGTGCTGTTTTACAGACCCCATCAGGGATGGTTAAGTCCTGGCAGCTGCTTTCTGCTTGTATCCTCTTGCTCGGTTTCTCTCCTCTGTTAATCCATCATCTCTCTCTGTGCGTGTCTCTCACTCTCCTTCGCTCGCTTTGTGAAACGTAAAGCCCCTTTCTCCAAATATTTCCTTTAAGCTGGGGTTTCAGAGTTTTGTTATGCCAAGCGAGCGTTGCCTGGTCCCCCTGGTACAATCTGACGGCTCTGACATATCTGACCTCGGCACCAGGCCGGACCCCTCCCTCCCTCACTGCTGTTAATAGCCACCATTTTTTTTCATGATTACAGCTGTTTGAGCATCTGTTTGGCACATTAGGATTGATACATTGTACCACATCATGCATCCTGCTTTGTATCTGTCCCTCTGTTTTCTTTTTTAAAGTACTGTTTGCATTTGGACGTTTGCTCAGTTCGACCAAACCACCGTGAAGGATCTGATTTTATTGCGTCTATAAAGTTTTCATACTTCTGAAGCCAGTTTATCTTTAACTTTTTTATAAAATACGTGGAATAACTGCCCCTTATAAAATGTTAACTGTACGAATAGGAATTGCCTTTATTTCCTGATGGTTTCACCATCTGTGGGAAAGATGATTGAGTGATGAATACAGTGATGATCTCACCACTCCACACATGCCGCACTGTACCCAGACAGCAAATCCTCAGTCTCATATTTATGGATTTTCATCATCACACACCATCAAAGCTGTATATGTTATATAAGCAAACACAATCCACTCTCAGAACCGTACGTGTAATCACCTCACAGCCGCGATCTGAGTGTAATAAGCATGGGAAGCATAATAAATATCTTAAATATCAAGAGCAGCTGCTGTGCAGCAGGATGAGCACGAAGAGTGAACAGATCTGTCTCCTCTGGTTAACGCTGATGTGAGTCAGAGAATGGACGAATATTTAGAGTCCAAAAGGAAAAAATATCTTCTTAATATGAAAACTGTAGTCAAATAAGCAGTGAACATCTCTCAACATCTCTGACTTGGTATATAGGTAATTTTGTTAAGTTATGAACTTACATGGTCTTAAATGTTTCCAATAATGTTCAAACCAGAGAAATCTGTTATTTTATTCAAGGTAACAGTGAGTTTCTGCCGCTGTAACTTCTGGGGGAAACATCAGAGAGTGAGGGAGGAAGTTAGTGAAGGTGATTAAACGTCACATAAAACGTTACAACACTGCAACATCATCATCCAACTACGTCTTTTGATTTCAGTGTTTAGATTGAGAGACCCCTAGTGGCAGAAATTACATACTGTGTGTTGAATGTACAGATGGTGTTTTAAAATGCATTCGACAGATGGAGAGGATGACACTGTGTTATGTGAAATATAGATCTAATCGAAGGTTGCAGTTGGGGGTTTTACTGTAGTTCAGTATCGTCAGTGTCATTCAAATTGTCCCTGTCGTCAGATTTACAGTCCTCATGTGTAAATGAAAAGAAAAAAGAAATTTACAGCTAACAAAAACATACAAGGAGTTTAAACCCAGAAACTTATTTGGGTTTGAGACCAAAGAACTCAAGAAGTTGACAAATAGCAGAAAAGTGAAAGAACATGAACCAGTGAAATGTTTCTGTAAGGAAACAGTGAAATGTTGCTAATGAAGCACAGGACGTATTTTCATGTTTTTATTGTCTTATACTCCATCATTGTACAGTTATCTGTCATCACAGAATATCTCAATTTACTCCACAAACACATGAATCTGTTATTCATAGACGTTTCTGTGCACTTAATTAATTTTGCCAGGATAACAAATGGTGTTATTATAATAAATGTATGATGTTTTTCTATCTGTTAACAAGTTGACGTGCACTTTAAAATAATTGATTGAAAACAAACAAACCATCTTAAACAACTTTTCTAATTTATAAGTCAATAAATCTTGAACGTTATCCAGCAGGGTAAAAATAGCAACTGTGCCTCTATAGGCTTGAAATTATTATGACTAATTACGCTAATTAAACTAACACTCAGGACGTGTTTTCACAGAGAACGAGGGAGACGCTCAGCCACCACTGTGGAATGCTGGGAGATGCCCTCTACAAGGAGAACGACTTTGCTCTCATTATCGACGGGAAGACTCTCAAATACGCCCTCACATTCGGAGTGCGACAGTACTTCCTGGACCTCGCCCTGTCCTGTAAAGCTGTCATCTGCTGCAGGTAAGATTTACTCCTGAAACAGTAAAAGAAATCCCGAGACAATAAATCCACAAGCGCAGTGACTGAAGACAGCGTTGTTATTGCAAAGACTTTACGAACCGAATCTATTTCTGCGCTCGAAAAATGATCTTGTGAATTAGTAGTTTGAATGAATGTCAGACCAATAGCCACAACAAAACCATTTTATAATGGTACAAAACAGAGAAAAGCACCAAATCCTCAAAAACAAGAAGCTGAAGGGAAGTCATGTTAGGCGTATTTTCTTAAAACTAACTTTAATTGAATTAAAAGCTCCGTGGTTGGACGACAGAGTATAACGTCTTCGACACAAAAGGTCGCTGACTATTTTTATAGCAGCCGTTTAAAAAGTGTGTTACTTGTAAATTTAAATGGCAACTCTCAACATTATGCAGGTCCACTGTTGACCTGCCCAGACCACATAAATAATAGGAAGTACTTAAGTACTCAAGCAACCGTGACGGGGTCTGGGCCCAGAAGTCAGCACCCCGTTTTTAGAACAACAGCGAACCTTATGACTCGGCGCGTTACGTCAAAAAATGTATTTATTTTTCCCTCCACCTCTACCTGCCGTCGCCTCGCGCTCACGCTGTGGGCACTGAGAGACACCGGCAGATGAATGGGGCCTCTTAAACCGCGGAGAACATAAACATTAACAGTTTCGCAGCTTAAGACAGACGTGCAGTTTATGACATCATCTCTGGAGACTCTCTGTACTGTACGCTATCCCCCGAAACCTCCGGTGCATTCAGAGGAAGCGCCTGTGTGGGAGGCTACACACTTTTCTGTCAGTGAGGGCTTAAAGTCAAAGTAAAGGAAGAGTTATAAGATGTGTCGCAACCACCACCTAATGATCGGCGAGTTAGAAATGTCTAACAACTCTACTGGTCATACATTTTCATGTTTTATTGATTTGGAGGTAGTTTTAAAACTTCCTATAGGTGCTGCTGACAGACATGTGCTTCCTGCTGTACACATGGTGTCATCAGCTGCTACACCTCCCTTCACACATCTGCCTCGTCTGATCAGCTTGAGTTATTAGTGCAGAGACTCGATCCCTCACTGGCTTCCCACCATCAAACCACGTCCTCTCTTCCCTTTGACTCCCGGGCCTCGGCTCTTTGGAAATTCTCTCAGAAACATTATGCACAAAATGCTGCTGTGTTTATTTTGTGGGTGTTAACAGTTTGGCTCGACTGTCTGCAACCTTCAAGCTTCTATAATCTAAAGCCAAGTGCTGATCTGGAGAGTTGATATTATTTTATGCACACCCAAATTATACTTTCCAATACAGACAGAGAAAGAAGGAAATATAATTTCCTGGAGAATACATTCCTGAGTGATGTGTAGTCTCTCAGCTACTCTTTATTATAATGTATGATATCTTATCCTGAGCACTGTATAATGTACTGCTATCAGTTTTACCGAGACAGACATACTTTTTGATAACCACAGTTTTAGTAAACACTGATTGTGTAATTTCCCCGTTCTGCCTCCTCTCAGGGTGTCTCCTCTTCAGAAGTCAGAGGTGGTGGAGATGGTGAAGAAGCAGGTGAAGGTGATCACGCTGGCCATCGGTGACGGTGCTAACGATGTTGGAATGATCCAAACAGCTCACGTCGGCGTGGGGATCTCAGGCAACGAGGGCCTGCAGGCCGCGAACTCCTCCGACTACTCGATTGCCCAGGTGAGCACGATGGTGACAGCTGGAGACGGAAAAGTGGAAACTTTACCAGTTATTGTTTGAATTAAAATGCCTATAATGACCTAAGAGACATGTCATCCTACAGCTAACAGATTCCTTTCATTCCTTAGCGATGTTCTGTCTTTATAATAGTGAGCCAGCAGCAGGATATAGCTGAAATGTTACTTTATAAGCCAGATGTTCTGCTGCTGCACCACCAGACTACAGAGCAGCTTCTTTCCTCAGACTGTAAGATTCTTAATTCATCCGAAGCACTTTGCTATAGAAAATAGCTCTAATTTTCAGAATCGAAGAGCTAAAAATAGCCAGTCTTCTTGCTGATGGTCTTGTTTGCTTATGTAGGTCACAGAGGCATCAGTTAAAAACTCCTTTTATTGCATTTCAGTCTCACTAAACTGCTAATACGATAATGAAAGCCTGAAAGACTGGATCGAGAGAGACATACTGTGTAAAATAAACACTGACGTTTACATGTACGTCTTTCTTTTGGAATAAAGATATTCTCACGTTAACACCTCACCAAAAATATGCACATCAAATAAAAACCATAAGACACTCCTGCGTCTGGTGTTAAAGCGCGATTCTGATCGACATATGTTTTCTTTGAAGCTGCAGGTGCTTGTCCTCAATCTGGCAGCGAGCGGCGTATCTGTGCCCGTTTCTCTCTCTGGAAGTCAGATTCCACAAATCGTCTTTTCTTTTTATTGTCTCCTCAAGTGTAATATGTGTTAGTGATAGCGTGGTGCATTGTCCGGAGCAACAATAGGTCATATGTCTGTCAGGGCAGGAGCTTAGACAGTGAAGCAGTAACACCTGTAGAACAGGCATCTGGTGACACCCTAACCCCGACGTGACTATACAGAAACAGATCCCGGCAAAAAGGCTACTTACTGTAAGTGCCGGTAACCAGTTTGTACGAAACCCTGCGTCGATATGTGATACACATGAGCAACAAAAGCCGGAGAGGTCCTGTATAATGGCTGCACACTCAGTACATCATGTTTCTATTACAGCTACAGGGCTCGAGAGTATGGGAAACCAGGAGTGGAGTAAAACACAGAACGCTCTCTGTGCTTCAGTGTGCAATTACCGTTCAAGAGACTCGGGTTTGTCTTAAGTGCCCCCTTCAATCGGCTCGACATGTAAAAGTGTATATCTTTCAAAGACAGGTGGCCTCTTATAATCCATTTAGGTTGTGTCCCGCCATCAAATTAAATTACACCTCCAGACTTCCAGTGGTGTTTTCCATATATTGGCGTAACGGTACATTAACTGCAATTTGCAGACTGCGAGCTGAAATCAATCCTTGGAAGTTGTGTAACTTGTTTTTCTATCCCCGGTCATGATTTATATTAATGCTGCAGGGTCTCCGATGAGCTTCTCGCTGCCGTAGATTATCGAGGAGCTAGTTTCTAAGATTTAGTACTTGAAAGCTGGGAGTTATCTGTGTGCAGAGTGAAGAGGCTCCGGGCTGAGGCACCTCTGCTCTCCATCTGTCGTCAGCTCAGCTCCGCGATAACTGATGTTTGATTCGACCGTACGAGCGGTCGGACAAACCGGGGAGCAGCCAGCGTGCTGTCATTTTACCAAAGAATACCACAAAGAAGTAGTCAAGCAAACACAAACTGAGTCTCTGGTTTCTGAGGCATTTTTCCTTTCGTCAGATGAGAAGAGGATGCAGTGCAGTTTAGATTGTGTGCTTCTGTTGGTCATTATCTGACAGATGATCAGACATTATTTAACTTACCGTTCATGATTGGTTGAAAACTGGAGGATTTTGTCAACATGAAGTTATGACTAGAAATGAAAACATTACATTTTTTATCTTGCAAGCAAAGTGTCGAACATTTGTTGGTTCCAACTTCTTAAATGTGAGGATTTGCTGCTTTTCTTCGTCATTTATGAAAGTAAATGAAGAGAAGAAAACAAATCTGTTTACTCAAAACTTTAAGTTGAGTTGTACGTCTTTTTAATTGCAGTCTGCTTTGTGAGACATTTTAAGAACAGTCCTTTTTGTCAAATAGCAAGAGGATGCAGTTTAGCGTGCTTTGTTTCAGTAACTTACTGGCAGCTGAGATGAAACGGTTGCCTCGAGCTTCTGCTCCAGTGTCATCACACTTGTCAGCCAGAAATAGCGCTGAAACTCTGAGTTCACCACAGGCCCTAAATGGTGGTACAATTATAAAGCCATTTAACTTTTATCCTGAGTCCTCGGAGACCAATATCTCTGTATGAACTCCTCCATTTCAACAACTTTAAAGCTCTGCTAAGCTTAAAATTTCTGGAATGTGTTAGCGAGGGCTTTGTCCACAATGCCTCATCAGTCCTCTCTGCCGGGAGACGACAGAACGCTGCTGCTTTCTTTAATCTTGGAGTTCCTGCTGTAACTGCTTTAGTGATCACTGATTATGAGGAACCATTAGACAGTGTACTGTACACAGACCTTTCCTATTCATCCATCTCGCCGTTTCCCTCCCACACAGTTCAAATACTTGAAGAATCTGCTGCTCGTCCACGGAGCCTGGAATTACAACCGCGTAGCCAAGTGCATCCTGTACTGCTTCTACAAGAACATTGTCCTCTACATCATCGAGGTGAGTCGCACACGGTGGCTCTCAGGACGGAGAGTCGAGCAATGAACCAGATCTGAATGCAAAGCATTGAGGCTTTTCCACATGACATGATTGGGTACAGGCAAAGATTCCTTGTTAGAGTTTCCATGTTTGTGTTTCTGTTGACTGGCCCTTCACATTACCTGCCAGTTTGTGTAGCTCCCGGGTAAACGGTTTGAGTTTTGACGTACCTGGACAGAATATACGCAAACAAACAGGCACACACACACACACACACACTCAGTAATGAAGGGGAAACTATACTTAATTAACTGGAGGTCTGCCTTCAGGAAGTCCTCGCCAGGTACTGGATCCTTACCCATACTTCTGACAAACATTTAAAGAGATTACACGCTTTGATTTTTACCATTTTACACAGACAAACAACATATAACATTGACACACTAAAGGAGTAAAAGCAGGATGCTTATTTATACGTGCATTTACAGAGAACAAAAATGTTCTCTCCTTGTTCCGTTTCGTTTCTTAAACTTGCACAAAATCATCAACGTTTAAAAAATGTAATGTCCTCAAGTGTTTTAGAGCTCATGATTGGATAGATAATCTGTCAATATTTAACTTATCGTGCATTTTGCCAACATAAAGTTAAGGAGAGAAATCAAAACACTGATCAAGTAGATCAAGAAACTAACTATTTTGATTATCCATTAATTGTTTCAGTCATTTTTCAAGCAAACAGGTCCAATGTGCAGGTTTGAGCTTCTTATAAGTCAGGATTTGCTTATTTTTCCTGTTACTTGTTGCCAGACGGAGCGTCCTTCGTGCTGTGAAAGAGAGTAAATGAATCATAGCTTTCCTCTTTGCTCTGTCGTCCTTCTGATAACCATTTTTAAACAAAGTCTCCAGTCATCAGGTTTTAAAGTGTATTGAAGTACAGTCATAGATAGAATGAGTTTTAAACTGTTCATTGGACAAAAGAAGCACTTTGAAGACTGATGAGCATTTCTTAACATTTTATTAACTAAACAATGAATCAATTAATTGTGAAAATAACTGGCAGATGAATCGATCATGAGAATAATCGTTAGCTTCAGCCCTGCTGATTATTGAAGTTATTAAAGTATTTGCTGTTCAGAGCCACCCGGCTTCACTCTGCTCGTATATTAATGGATGCTGGTTAGGAAGATCTGTTGGCTGTGCGGTAGGTTTGACAGATACCAGACCCGGTACTGATTGCAGGTTCAGAGCTATAACCGAGAATGACCAGACAGGTTAAGTGCTTCCTATCAGCAGCAGCTTTATCATCGAGGGTGCTCCGATGTTTTGATCTAGCGGCCGAGGTCTGAAGCGAGGAGCAGCACTGGCATCTTCTTAAAAAGTCAGTAGTCACTGTTTGATCACAAACTCAATATGTAGAATTTATAGCATTTATAAAAACAATATATGACATGCACAAAGAACAGAACACAAGAGACCAGATGTTCTAACAAGTGATTTACACACTTCCTCTGCCTCTGCGCTGTGAAGACGGGACGATCCTCCCGATCTCCCCGGCCGTGCTGTGCAGCGGCCACGAGAGGATCAGCCACATGTTTTTAAAACGTCACCACCACATAACCTGTCAGGGAAATATGAGCGCTCTAAAATGATTTTGTGTTCATCCTCCTCCTGTGACACTTGACCTCTGATCCCCTCTCTCTCGTCCTCATCCTGGTTTATGCACCATGGAGAATCAGTAGACTACCTTTTACATTCCAGCGCGTCTGCTCCTGGCTTATTGTGACCTCAAGTGAAAGAGGGCACTCCAGTCTGTTTTTCCGAGGCACTGCAACTGTTTGATCACACGACCCTTTTCCAGAAAAGGTAAAATACAAGTTAGAAGTAGAATTCAATTTGCAGCAAATGTAATTTTAAACATGACGTATAACATTTCGTCTGTGCCAGAGAGTTGATTTCATTTTCATCCCTGTTTTCAAGCACGTGTAAACTTTTCAACGTCTCACTCACTCAGAAGAGGTGATGTAAGATGTATATGCTACGTATATTCACGGCTAAAACTCTTCTTTTATACTCTTTTTTTATTCCTCTCTGACCTTCATTTGAATCCTAAATGGACCAAGGGAAAAAAAAACAAGGCATCTTTTCCAGTGGAAAAAACAGAGATACAGAGATAATAAAAAATATAATTGTCACTTTAGATAAATCATGACTTTCTGCATGCTGGTGCCCTTTTTGTTTTTTTCCACCCCTGCCCCTCAAACATCCCGGTTCAAAATTCCCCTTAACATTATTTATGCATGTTTTTGTCCACCGCAGCTTCTCTTTGAAACACACCAGGTCTCTTTTCAAAGCTCAGGCACATAACATCTATAGTTCTGTCTGCAGGCCGAGCTTCTTTCTAGCACACCTTTTGTTACTCCCTTTCAGAAAACATAACTCCCCCCCTCCTCCCCTCCCCTCCCCCCCGTGCTACGCTCCTTCAGGGGATTCAAGCAGATAATGGGACATTTCTTCACTCTTTGGCTGCTTCGATATTTCAAATGTCCCTGTTTTGTAAGACCCTGACATCTAACACAGCAGGAACCCCGGGGTACGGCTAAAAGCTGCGTTTGTTGCACTAATAGGTTTACTTTTGTGACCGCATGTTTTCCTCGTCGACTCCCAGGCTACCTTGCAAAGGAGAGAATCGAGGACGTTGACGGGAATTTCGACTTTTTTGTCCGCGGCGCCATTGTCCGGTACAGTGTGTGTTACGATTTGAATACCGGGGACTTGGAGACTCTGTGTTTAAGCCTCTTTTCGTCTCCGTCTCTTTGGTTCTCTTTAAGAGACATAGAGTAGGAGGGTGAAGGCTTCTGCGGCTATTGTGGAAGACGTGAATGTGAGTCCGAGGCTCTTGGAACAGTCGTGTGATCATTCGGGATTTTCTGTGACTCACTGAAGGTTAAATGCGAGTCAGAAAGTAAGACTGTCGCTCCGGTGGATGATTGACTGACAGCTGGAACTGCTTCACAGCGTTTCCTTTGGCTTTGCCCAAAATCCTGATTATGGTTGGCATTCCTGTTCCTAATCAGTTTGAGAACAGCTCAAGCACGGTCGCAGCTGAAACATGATTATCTAATTAAACAAGGCAGGCATAATTGCTCAGATATTTTTTTTTAAACAATGCGGCCGAGGGCTTAATGAACATTAAGTAGAATTCATAACTCCTACTTTGTGACAAATTACACTATTAGCTAAAGAAGGGTGTGAAAAGAATTGAATTCAGACACATTCAAGCTAAGAGGCCTTTCCAAAGGAAGCCATGGCAACTTCATTCAGACGGCCGATCCAGCTGGCCACTCGTGTTTGATTGACACATTGCCAGGGTGCTACAGAGGGGGCTGATGGACAAGTGGCATTTATGAGGCAATTACATGAAAGCTCATTCAGCTCGGCTCAGCGTCGTCAGAGACGGCTCGGCGCTGCAGAGCAAAGCTAGCCGACCGAATGAAGCCAAAGAGGCCGAGCCTGGCATTGTCGAGGCAGCTTGTGTTTGTAGCTCCACATATTTCCAGCATATTTATCAGCTCCCTCTTTATGTCCCTCTTTATTCTTTGCTTGCTTTGTGCGTGAATTCCATTAGCAAGTCTGCAGAACTAAGCTTAAGAGTATCAGGACTCACATTGTTGGGGACAAATGTCATGCTCCCCCCTCCCCTCCGGCCCACAGCCACTTCTCCACAGAGCAGCCTTGGAATCAATGATTTTTGATTCGCTGATGAATATGCAAGGAGTCTTCTTATCTGGCTCGCCGTTGCCCAATCCCCCTTTTCTCAACTCCCGCTTCCCCTCCATGACTGTTTTTCATGATGTGCAGTCGGGGAGAGAGGCCAGCCACACCCCTCCGCTGAGTGGCACTCAATGAGGAGAAGAAAGGGGGAAGAAAAATCCTGCCTGGTACTTCCCCTAATGAGCAAATCAATGCATCTGTCCCTCAAGAGAGGAGCGAGGGAGAAAGAGAGAGGAGCTATTGGGACCCCGAGGACCAGGCCAAAACACTCACACAGAAGCAGTTACCACATGCTCTGAATAGGAGCCTTTTTTAACTTAGCACAACAATATATGAGCTCGGAGCCTCTCATTGGGCAGCGCTGTAATTAATTCAGCAGTTTGACCTACCCGCTAGCCTCTCGTTACCGTCGCTTGAGCCACGCTAATGGTTGAACCTGCCTCATGGCTTCGGCTTCAACTTCACACAACCCATAGCAACGGAAGGTATTTTTCCTGCAAGCCAAGACCCAAAAACACCCAGAAAAAGCATTCTCGCAGTGCCAGCAGATGTACTGTACACCTTCTGATTCTCATGGTCGCAGAGCCACATGAATGTGAAAACAGGCCCCCTGCTTTATAAAAGCAACAACATCATGGTAGAGTGCACCTGATGGAGCGGAGGGTGGGATCTGTGATGGGTGGGTGTGGCAGAAAGGGGAGGTGAGGGGCACACACATAAACACTGGCTTCATCTATAGGCAGCCACCCCCTCCTGCCCCCGACCAGGAGAATGCAGAGGGGGGGCGACGGACATTTGTTTTCATGCATACTCTCATACGATTAAATGGGCAGGGCCAGGAGCAGATTGGTGTTGGTGGTGTTAGAGAGTGGCAGCAGCGGGTGGGGCCCTCAAACAGGCTTTGTCCCAATCGGAGAATTTGTAGCAGTTCATGCCTTCATAATGAAGTTAAATGAAGCGAGGAAACGCTCGGTAGGCCACGGCCAAAACACAGCACCCCCGATGTTCTCCCGACAGATTTGGCGCGAGCGAGAGACGATTCTGGACCTCGACGTGTCAAACAGTAACACAGAGAGGAGCAACTTCTGATTCCCACAAACAGTTTTACTCCAGGATCCGTCAGATGAATCCTGTAATTCACATGCAACATCTTTCCTACTAGATACTGTACATTAACCTGAGGTGGGGAGTAGGAAAGAACAAATAGTTTGTTAGATTTCTTTTAAAGTATCTGTACTTTACTTTTTACCTTTACTTCCTACATTTTAACACAAATATCAGTACTTTCCACTCCTTACATTTTCAAAATAGGCTTCTTACATTAATTTTACTGCATTTGATGGGAATTATCAGTTGTTTTTTTATTTATGCGTCACCCAAAATGTTAGTATTTGACGACCAGAGAATGAGATTAACTATCAACTGTCTTTGTGGTGTGTTTGATTCTGATTCTACCTTAGAGTTTAATTTATATTATTCGTTGATTCGTTGACGCTGATCGTGGGTCAGCACTTCAAACAAACCCGCTCATGTTTGGTTTGTATTTTCTCATTTAAAGGAAACAATTATTTTTCCTCCTTTACTCCCAAAACAATCCCCATTGCAAGATACATCATCTTTAAGATAATTTGTGAGATATATAAGCAGAAGACGATGAGATAAACTATCAGCTATCTTTGTGGTGTGTTTACGAACAGCTCCTGATTCTACCTTCGAGTTTAATTTATATTATTCTTCACTTTTATACTTCGAGTACATTTCAGAGCCTGTAATTTCTGACTTTTAGTTGAGTGAAGAAGCTGAATCAGTACCTTTTTTACACAAGTATCAGCACTTCTACCTCAGTAAAGAATATGTGTTTTGCCTTCTGATATTAACGACTCTACTTGCATGCAAATGTAGTTAGTTCAGAATACCTGCCTCCTGATCTTGGAGGCATTTTTAAGTTCAGATAAATCCGACCATTCAAGATACGGTGATAAGCCTCATCTCCAGCCAGCACATGGCTTACATTACCTCTGTCTGCCTTTCCTTACACAATCTATCAAAGTCTCCATCACTCAGAGTCCCACCGCTCTGACTCTGCCCCCATATCTCACCTCCTCTGTCACCCACTTGTCTTCAGGTAGATCAAGGAGGGAAATAGTGGGCTGATATATGTTCGTAGGTAATCCCGTGATGAATCCAGTCCACAATTTGTATCGTGGAGGTTTCAGGGTTTCTGGAGGCCTCGGCTTTCCCACTGTCACTCATTTGCTCCTGATTTGTCGTGTGGTGGCCTCTTTGCCTTTCCTGGGTTTGAAACCTGGCTAAGTTAGACGGATGAGACGCTGATCGTGGGTCAGCACTTCAAACAAACCCGCTCGTGTTTTGTTTGTATTTTCTCATTTAAAGGAAACAATTATTTTTCCTCCTTTACTCCCAAAACAATCCCCATTGCAAGATGCATCATCTTTAAGATAATCTGTAAGATATACAAGCAGAAGCTGCTCACTCTTTGATAGTTTTCTCTCTGTGAAGCCTCTGTTGTCATGAGACAGTGAAGAATGTGGTGTGACAGAAGAAATGGATTGTTAGTCTGTAGACACAAATCTGATAATGGTAACCACTCGCCCTCACTATCACTAATGGAAAGCATATACCGGTAATGAAAGGGCAATTAGAAAAGACTACAGAGATTTAGTGTTTTCATCATCTAGTTTGAGTGAAGCCTCAAGTATCGAGTTCATGACTAAATGCTTCACTGATTAAAATGACAGTTATGGGAAATGTGAGTGTTTTGGTCACGAAGCCATTCTTGTCATCTTGGTTTATCCGTGAAAATGAAATGAAAAAGGAAAATTCTTGGGTATAAACTGCTTTATATTTGCTGTTCTGACTCTTTCTTGGTGTGATTTTGTCTCCCGCAGATCTGGTTCGCGTTCGTCAATGGCTTCTCAGGCCAGATCCTGTTTGAGCGCTGGTGCATCGGCTTGTACAACGTGGTGAGTGTTAATAAAATCAACTCTCTAAAGAGCCCGCTTCGCTTCTTTCTGATGCAGAACTGATTTGCAGTGGTACCTCAAAACGGATCCCTTTATTGCGTGACTATGTCATCAACATCTTGAAGCCTTTCTCCTTTATTTATGACCTGTTGTCAAGTCCGTATTCCCTCTGCGCCCTAAACTATGTACAGAATACGAAAGAACAACAGCTCCGCTTGCCCCAAAGAGTGTAGTTAGCGAGGGCAGCTACGTCTGAATGATAAAAAGAATAGGAAGAATGGAGCAGCGACTGAGCTGGCGGCTGATGCAGGGAGTCCCACAGGGCTCCATAATGGGACCACTCCTAATGAACTCATATTTCATATCTGTCATGAATTAGGTAGACGAAAAAAATGTGCATCTGCAGGTCTGATCTTTAATACCTTGCCGTTAAGCCCACGAGGAGTTGATGTGTAACTTTAAACTGTTTATTAAAATCAACTCAATTCAATAAACACGAATGAGTGAGAGAAGTGTGAAGTGAAATTTCCCCCGACTCCTGATGGAAGTAATTTATGGGAGGGACGAACTGTCAAGTGAGGAGAACGTTTCCACAGCTCCGCATTCACTTCATAATAAACCACCACCTCAGGACCAGCGCTGTGTCGGGGGGTGGGAAGAGGGTTCGGTCTTTCACTTTATCCCAAAAACTGGGAGAATTCCTCCGACTCAGTGGGAGTCTGTCAGAAGCAGTGGGCTGAATCCGCCCCTCAATGGAGATCTTCCTGGGCCTGGCTCTGAATAAGAAAGGAGCCCAGTGGAGCATGTCCTGTGACCCGCTGGTCCCGCAGACCGAGTCCTGCAGACTCCCACTCCAGATGGGCCTACAGGGAACTCACACCGACTGACCCGCTGAGCCCCCCGGCCACACAATACCACCGCTCCTCTCTCAGCAGCTGCCATACAGAACAACATTACAGCACCGCGAAGAAATTACACTTCAGCTCTTCGGCTTAAATACCTGCTTCTCAGTCAAGAGCGTCGCAGATGTTCGCCGGAGATGGAGATGGGTTTTGCATATGAACAGACCTGAAGTATGACGAATCAAAATAAGAAACCGAAAGGTTTTAAGGTCAGTGGTCTTCAATGATGCAGAGTAAGGAATGAGACAAGTGGAGAGCAGAATGAGACAAATTAGTCTATACGTTTAACATATGGAGACTCTGGCAGTGATGAAGACAGCCTCCTACCACAAGTTTTATTAGCTTTACAGTCACCTACACAGTTCGTATACGGTAGTTTTATGAAGTTCTCATAGTTCAAAGTGTTCAGTTGCAGGAGACAAAGAAATCTTCATTATATAAAAGATAACTGAACTGTTTTAAAGTCTTTCAGCCCTTCATTTCACTTTGAAGGAGCACAAATTAAATCATACAAATCTCTGAAACAACCCTTTAATATAACCTTGCATATCCCACTGAATGTTCTTATCATTTTCAGTACTAGTTGTGCCAAGATATTGGAATCTGTAACTTGTCTTTATTTTAGGGATGGGCCAGTTGTGTAATTCTGGGCCAGTACCAATGTTTACAGTAACAGTTTGATCCATTGCCGATACTGGTACAGTGTGCCAAGGAAACGAAGATGTCTTCATTATATAAAAGATAAATTAACTGTTAGACTGTAAAGTATTTCAGCCCTGCGTCACATATAACCTGACACCGCCTTTTTTGGCCTAATATAAATTTATCTACTCAATGATGATCATTTTTCAGTACTAGTGCTGTCACGACACTGGAATTTGTAACTTTAAATGTCCCTAATATTGATACTTAATCGTTAATTTACATCTGACTGTAGTCAGTACACTACAGCGGTGTGTTTGTCAACTCACTGTCAGAGAGAAGAGAGTGTGAGAAAGTACCGGGTGTAGTAGTATGGCTATATTGATACTGCAGAAAATGAGTATTGGAACTGTTTAAACAATTCAGAATCAATATGTTTCAGTATTTTTGACACAGCAAATAAAACAACAGCGAGCGTAAGCAGGTAGAATAGCAGTCAACAATGCATGTTGTCCACATGCACTTTAAAATCAGTAACTGTAATAACTCAAAGGTCATCTTACTAGCGTGAAAAAGTGTTAATTTGCATGTGACAGGCTTCAGATGAGACGTGGTTTGAAGCCTGTGGACCTTTGAGTTGAGATTATTCTGTCGGGAGTGAATTTTAATCCTTAACATTTTGGACAAGAGGCTTTTTAATATCATCACTTAAATACAAGATGTGATCATTTGTGTGTAGAACATAACATAATCTGTCTGTGTTCTGTTCTTCTCTCCTGCAGATCTTCACTGCCCTGCCTCCTCTCACTCTGGGAATATTCGAGCGCTCCTGCAGGAAAGAAAACATGCTGAAATACCCGGAACTCTACAAAACCTCCCAGAATGCTATGGGCTTTAACACCAAGGTAACACTAATCTCTGTAACGTGTTGTTTAAGTGCATATTTACTGTTTATGTGCAGATTTAAATACTACTGGGATGCTTTTTCCATCCAGAGTCTGTCCGTTGATTAGTCAGGAACTTGTCCTCAGTTAATATTTGTTTTGGAGCGCTTGTCATTTGTGCTCCACCACACAAATGAAAAGGTCAACTGTTCCAGCTCTTACAACCAATTAACATCACATTAATGACACGAGATGTTCCCGTCGTGTTGTTGTTCGGGGCTGGCGCGTCTCCCGTCACAGTGACCTGGCAGCTGCAGTCGGCGGGTCTCCAGTCGTATCCCGCTTTGGCCTGGCTTGACCTGTTCTGTCTGGTCACAGGGGCTGTCCGTTAGCTTTCCCCCGCTGGTAATAAAGATGTCTCCTTCTTTCTCCATGCTGAGCCGGAGCCCCGGACCCTCCTCACAGGCGTGGAGACCTGGTTAGCACCGCATGGAGGTGGATTAAAGGCTGATTGGCCATGGCGGTCAGGGGCAGGGAAGGTCAGATGGGTTGGGGGATGCAGCAGAAAGAATCGGGGGAATAGAGAGAGTGTGCTGCTGTCATTGTGTGACGGCATTTGTTGCGGAAAATTATGCAATTTGTTTAAGCGAGAGAGTTATTTGTTCTCCGAGCTGAGCTGTCAGATTGAGTTTAACCCATCCAGGACCACACTCAGTGTATGAAATCACACCTCCGGTTTTACTGAGCAGGACGAATCAATTCTGCTACAAAATAAGTTTTCAGGTCATTTGGCTGGCAGATATTGTAACTTTTACTCCACTAAATGTATTTGATTACTTTAAATACCAGTTACTTTGCAGTTTGTGTGCTGCATCAGAGCCAAAGTAACACATTTTTTATATATTTATTTTATCGGCAATCGGATAAAAAGAAACACTGATTCTGATAATAAAATGCTGAATATTGGATCTGATCCGGGTCCAGGTTGACTCCTGGTATACTTTCAAATATCCTGTATTTGATTTACGTTTACTTTTGGTACTAAAGTTCTTCAAACATCAGATTCTTTAAGACTTCTACTACTCGTCTGGGTGACTTTGACTTCACCAAAGTAATATTTTAACATCTTTACTTTGACTTAAGTTTAACTTTGATTCCAGCTCCTCAGATGAGAGGATTGGATGCTTTTCTTTGTTATATATGATTAACAGCTAGAATACATCTCCCGGGGCTTCACTAGTTTTGGCATTTTCTAAATAAAACAAATGGGCAGATGAATCACTGATGAACACAATCGTTAGTTGCAGCCCCGCGAACGTCACACCTGTTTTCCAAACTGTAAGAAGGATGTATGAGAACGAGTTTCTCCCAGAGCTATTACTGCAAAACTTACTAAAAACATTTGACATTGTGAACTCACACATGATTGATGATTACATTCTGGGGTCATTAGACGAGTTAATGTAACTTGGATTGTTAATTAATGAAAGCTAAACAAATAAAGGTCGTTTGGTGGCAGAACAGACCTGAATGCTGTTTGTTAAAGCCGGCTGTGGTAGCATCGACAGCGTCAGACGTTATCTTTATTCCATAATGTACGCTGCAGATCACAGAGATATCTGTCCTCCCCTCTGCTGATTTAATCGCCCAGAGTCTGTTGTAGGCTGGATTTTCCCTTCATTAACCTTTTTGACTTCATTAACGGTTTTCCAGCCAAAAAAGGGTCACGAAAGTATGCGTCTGATAGTTAGAACCTCAATTTTGTTTGGGCCACATTTTCCAAGACCCATAAATGATGACTCGGCCAGGTCAGCAGGTTGTTTTTGCTGGCTTGTCCGCTCTTTTTCCCGAGATATTTTCCTTGCAGCTGGCCCGAGGCGAGGCGAGAAAATCCAGCAGGAATTTGGCCCCTCGAAGCCTGTCTTTTTGCACGCCTGGCTCTTTTGTACACAACAGATACTTGTCTTTGTGAATTAAAGCTGTTTGTGTTGAGGTGAGAGGAGGGAGGTGTGAGAAACTCGAGGCGTGGCTTCAAACGTGTCGCCCGTTCACTTTTAATGACATGTTCCTGACACTTGAGTCACTGTAATAAACAAGTCGCAGTGAATTAAAGCAGTTTACCATCAACTATCACCTCTGACGCAGCACCTTTACACTCCCCGACTGTACAGAAAAAACCTGGAAGAGGTGGGCAGCTCTGGAAATATTTGGCTCAATATTAATTACCGGCATTCATGCTTTTTTTTTTGGCAATTAGGAGCTCCACAAAGGGCAGAATCTATACAGGACAGACCGGGCATTCATTCGGGAAGCGATCCCTAGCAACTCGCCGGGATACAAGTGGAAGAAAGAGAGAGCAGGGTGGCTCGAGGGGTGAAAGGGAGGATCCCACTGTGACAAATGATTATGAACATTTATTGATTTCATTAGCATTCATTATGGTGCGGAGGGGAGCCGCGGCTTGTTTGCACCCCCACAGTGTTTCTGGGAGCAGGAGGCTGATTGAGAGCTGAGCCTGTCAGTGGGAGGCTAATTGGCATAAACATGTGATTGTAACATTAGTGATGATTTAGTCCACATTTGACCACGGAGATAGACGAGAGGAGGAGCGGGGGTTGGTGTCGGCCACCCGTCGCTCTGTGTATTGGGTTTGTGTACACAGTGGGTGGGTGAGGTAATCCAGGGTGTGGAGGAGGGGAGGAGGGGGGGGTCTGCTGCCGGACTTTGTTTAGTCGATGGAGAAGGTGAGGAGGTCGTGCCACCGAGGCCGAGGTGTTTTAGAAAGGCTGAAGACGTTTCCCTTCACTGTACTCGGTCCTGCGTTTCTCCAGAGCTTTGTCCTGTTCCAGCTTCTCATGTGTGGTTTGTTCTGGTGTTTCTCTACACTTGTGGACAAAACAAAACATTTGAAGACGTCTCCTTGGGCTCCGATACTTTATAGACCAAACAACAAATTAGTTAATCAAGAAAATACTCAAGATATTAATCGTAAGTCTGGGCGATAGTCAAAACATTATAACTCTACATCGTCCCACCCAAATATCACGATATATGATAGATGACATGTAGCCTCATTCTCATCTCTTGGCTCGCCGTTTTCTCCTGCTTTAAATCCTTAAATATTGCCAAACTGGTGAGCTGGCATTCTTCCTAGAAGCTAAGTCCTCCATGTCTGTGTGTTAAAGTGCTGCCTGCATACATCAGGCGCCTCGCCTCCGCTGCCAGGACAGCTCAGCACGCGTTTTCCTTTCAAAATAAAAGACAGAAGATGCCGTAACAGCTGTTTGATACTGTGAAAATCGCGGTAAATATCGCGGTATTCAATAATATCTGATATTGGCCCGAGCCTTCCTGCTCGTTTACCTTTTCACATCCTAACCTACAGTGTAAAGCCGGTGTTTTCCTCTACACTCATTCAGGAGAGCTGGTCCTCCACAGTTACAGCATCACCACCACCACAGCTAAATATAATGAGAATCTGAGCATTATAATCTGGATGTTAATTAAAACAAAATACAAACGATCATAAGGCCCGGTGCACAGAAGTGTCCCTTCATCATGATCAAATAACTGAACATAAACAGAACAAAAACAGAGAATCACCTCCTGCCTCCGCTGCTTCAAAACACTTACAGAGGAAGCATTGAAAGCAGAACTAATAGTTGTTCTAAAATGACTTTAACCTGCAAAAATCCCATGAAATCTTCATTTTTCAGGGTGTCCAGTTCGTCTGGAACAGGTCTCGTTTTATGTTTTTCGCAGACAGGTTTGCTGAAGTGGTCGAAAAAAAATGTGTTTTTAAGAAACAAGCCTCTATTTTGTGTCGTTTGCCAGAGAAGAGGCCAAAGATTAAAATGTGATGTTTTTTCTGTTTTCATTTTTTCCCCCCGTCAGCCGTTTACTCTCCGACTTTGACGAATTTTCAGCTCCCTCAGAATTAACACCCGTCGTCTGGGTCGGCCGGGGGAGGAGGGAGGAAAAAAGGGGGCACGAATGTGGAGCGGGCTTTTTTGGCAGAATAGATTTCACGGCTGTTTCATGCTACATCGCCCATTAGTGTTTTGTTTGGCCGCGGCGTCGCATAATGTAAATTTGAAACAAGGTGGTTTTGGAGCGGGAGTATTGATTTAAACGGCTCATCCAAAAGTCTGCATGCTCGCACACACGCAGACTGCGGTCCACACCGCGATTTTTCCGAGCCCTTAATAATTACCATGAAAACAGTTTAATCTCTGTCAGGCCTGTCAGTCTCGCTGTGTGTGTTTCTGGGCTGATTTCTGCTTGTTTAAACCCTCCTGTCATTTATTTCTACACCAGTTAAAATCCTCACATGAAAGGGCCGAAGCCTAATGAAATATAATAGGAGGAAACCCTCGCGCTGGCAGCACATATATTAACGTTGGATAATGTTCTTTTCATCGAGGTGAGGACGTGCGTTTTGCAGTTTCTTACTCTCGCCGCTTTTTTTTATTTGACTCTATTAAATATGGTGTAATCTTAAATAAAAAAAAAGAAACCTGCACTCTGTCCACTTGCCTTTCACTGCTTGCACACACACTCAGCAGCCTTCTCTCTCCCCCCATAACACACACAGAGGATATACAACGTGTCTGTCAGCGGGGTGGCCATTCAGCCAGGAGGCCCCGACAAAACCGCCACTTAGCCCAGCGCTGGGCTGGCACAAAGGGCCCGGGTCAGGGGTCGCCTGGAAGGCTGGAGCTCCCCACACCCTTTTCTCATGCTTCTTTTTTTTTCTCTCCCCTCTCACTCTCTCTTCTTGGAATCTCCTGCCGCTCTTCCTCCTCCATCCTCCCCCCTCCTACTATTTTGCAGGTCTTCTGGGCCCATTGTCTGAACGGCCTCTTCCACTCCGTCATCCTCTTCTGGTTCCCCCTCAAAGCTTTCCAGCATGGTAAGTAGCTCCCAGAGACTCGGCCGCGACTCTCCCGGCAGACTCTCTCTGCGGATGAAGAGGACAGTCAGACGCACATACTTTGTCTTAATTACTTCTCTCTCTCTCTTCAACCGTCCGGTCGTGAATTGCAAACATGTGTGCGCTCCGCCAAGAGCGACACACACCAACAAGCGCGAGTTCATGTTTGCAGTGACTTTCTGAAATGCTTACTTTTTTAAACACACCGCTCAGATACAAACTTTCCAGGTTGTTCAGTGCAGACAAAGAGCATCATTCTGTTTTTTTGATTTAATTCACAGTAACTTTATTTATCCGTAGGTAAATTGTGCATGTTTTTTTGCACATTAAGATGCAAGCTTTCTGTGTGTGTGTGTGTGTGCAGAGAGAATAGGGATCTGTGAGCCGGTAAGACTTGGCTGGCCGGAGCAGAGGACCACACAAGCTTGGGCCTGCTCTCCAAACAAAGGCGCCAAGCCCCTTCACTCTGACTGACAGGCTGTCAGCAAAGCCTCAGCGCACACAAGACATGTGACCAGCCGGAAGTGAAGGGAGAGGGAGCTTCTCTTTCTCTCTCTCTCCCGCTGGCAGCCGCATGCTGCTGATATTTTAGCCTCAGCTGCAGCCCAAATCCACACTGGCCGTCAGGAGCAATACGTCTAAATTTGCATTTAATTTCTGTTTCTAACTTCTTGAAAACTCTGTTTTAGTAAAAGTGCTCTCAGTCGTTTGGATTCCAATTTAAACGTAGAAAAAATACCCGTTTTTTCAGTAAAAACAGCCTTTTTCTTTCTGTTTCAGCTGTGAAATAACAAGAACGTTTAATTTCTGAACATGATTAATGAACACGCTCTCCGCTGCTCCGTCTCGCTGATGGATTTTCATAGAAACGCTCTTTCCTAATAGTTGCGAAAGACAGAATCAACATTCCAGTCTCTCTCTCGAAGGGCAGTAATGGAAGCAGCGTCTGACTGCGGTTTTCACTTCGCGTTCCCACGTCCGATTTATACCCCGAATCTCTAACAGGGCGTTTAACACCAGAGTTCAGGCTGACATTCAGTAATGTCCAAGGAGCTGTCTGGCTGTTTACTCTTTGGCTCACCTAATGGAGTTGAAAGGAGACAGCTTTGGCCCTAAAAGCTTCTGTTGTTGATTCCCTCCGCAGATACAGTTTTTGGCAATGGAAGGACTCCAGACTATCTCCTCTTAGGCAACATGGTTTACACAGTGAGTGCACCAATCTTCTTGACAGTCAGTGTTTCTGCTGGGTTAAACGGTTCAGGTGTCCGAGCCAAGTCTCGTCGAATTTCAGTAAAATCATACCGTACAGTATGTAAAGTAAAAATATATGCTATATACGTTAGCAGACCTGGTTTTAATCCGTCTGATTTGTGTCTCCACAGTTTGTCGTCATCACAGTTTGTCTTAAAGCCGGCCTCGAGACCTCGTCCTGGACCATGGTGGGTTTGACAGCTCTCTCCTCTCTCACTAACATTCTGCTATCTCTTTCCAGTTCCTCCGTTTTATACGACCGCCGACACTTGTGACATATTTTACTTCCTCCTCTTATCTCCAAGTCTCTTTACGGTTTGTTCCCACTGAGCTCGTAACCGTAGACTCAGTGAATCTACGTGCGTCGTATGGTAACTCCTTCAAGTTACTCGGAGACGCTGAACGTGAACTTACACACCTAAATCATAAAGATGACAGCAAAACCAGACAGTAAACTGTACTGAACTGCTGGTTTACGGTATGTAAATTGTATTAAAGCTCACCTCTGATCCTTTTACAGTTCAGTCACATCGCCATCTGGGGAAGCATCGGCCTGTGGGTGGTGTTTTTCATTATCTACTCCTCCCTGTGGCCCCTCATCCCTCTGGCTCCCGATATGTCAGGAGAGGTAAACACACACATGTGCTCACACACATCTGTACTTTCCTCCTCTGGTACTAAAGAAACCGCTGCCGCGGTCGTCTATCACTGACAGAGCCGCGCTGCCTCGTAATTCATTTTCGGCGACGGACAGATGATGCTGGTGGGAATTTTCCGAGTCGTACGGGTCTTTGTAAGCAGAGCCAGAGGGGTGTCAACTGTCAGACCTCTGGCTTGTGTTGCATAATGACTTAATTGGGCCAATTAGCCCAGTGTTTGTGTTACATCGCCCTCCCTGGGCTCTGAGTATCCACAGGTGACATTGACACAGTGAAGCAGTCGAGAAGCTAAGCAAACAGAGGCGAGGATGTATATTTTGTTTACGCGCCGATGTCCTCGAAATCAGCCGAACGAGGAACCGAGGTTAGAAGTTCATGAAATATTAGAGGCGATTTAGAAAACAAGACTTTTACACATTCAGTTTATTAAGTTGGTGTTTGCATGCGAATGCGATTACTGTCTCTGGGTCACCACAGGTGGTCGACGAGAGCCTGTTAACCACAGGTGACGTGTCCAGTGCATTCTGGGGGAGAGAATGAGGCGTCTTTTCATCAGAGAACAAGAACACAGCGGGACGTCATTCAGAGAGAAAGGCTGGCACCAAACAGGATGAAGTGGAAAATATCTGTTGATCTGGGACTCGGCGCTCGTGTGTCCTGTTTCACTAAAGCTTCTGGCTTTCAGGGATTCAGCGAGGACTTCAATTGCAGCGCAAGTTGATTACGGAGCTATTTGATCGGTTTTTTGGGGAGTTCATAACTTTGCACCGTTTTCTGGCCTTCTACGGTGATTTTAGATGGAAAACTCAGAATGTCAGACAGAAATGTGAGATGATTCGACTTGGAACAGAAATGTAAATATGCCAGAACAGCCGCTCGCTGGAGAGTAACTCAATCTGCGCGGTGCGAATCGTTCCTCATGGTAAAGGAAAGGTGGTCTGTTGATTTGTGATGCAAACTTAATTTAGGAACACTAACACATATTTTCTCATGATAAACAAGTGCAGCGTAAAGCCTCATGCAGAGCGGAGAGTAAAAGATATCTGTGTGCACGGTTACATTCAGCTACGTAACCTTTATCTGCAGAAACAAAGCAGACTTAATGTTCTCCCTGGAGAGAAAAGACTTCCTTTGTGAGGTCAATTTTACTAAATTGCCCAAAATCACAATCACGTTGCCTCAGTGGGTCAGCTGAATGACATCCTCTGTCCATAGACCCTCGATTAGAGTTAGAAAAAATCCTTGTAGCAGAGAAAGAAAGGGAAGAAACCTCAGGAAGTACCACAGAGGAGGAATCTCTCGAAGATGTGTAAGGAACAGAACGACAAAATCACAGAGAACACAAATCTGAAATGTAGAGTTCATTTTATGTTTTATTGCTCATTGTAAGTAGTGAGCTTTAGAGGTGCATGTAGGCTGATTGTGTTACCGGCGGACAGAGCCGGGCTAGCTAAGCGAAGCTAACCATCTGCTGGCTGTCGCTTCACATTAAGTGGAGACACATGAGTTTGGTATCAGTCTTCTCTTCGATCTCTGCCAGAAAGAATAGAAGATGATCTCCCAAAATGTCGACCTGTTCCTTTAAAGTGGAAGCAGACAAGTTATCCCCAGGTGGTATTATTGTTGCCGCCACTGTCGGAGAGACAAATCGCTCGTTTCCATCACCAAAAGTCAGGTTTATAGGGAACCAATCTAAACGCCGATGCTGTCAGTTATTACTTCCTAATGATACTAAATAGATAAAAAACTTGTTTATTGCCGGGTTAAGGACTTTACTTTATAGCAAAACGTTCAGAAATGTTCCATACTTTGCACTCAGTCACACACACACACACACACATGCATAAACACACAGGTGAGTGTATTAACTTCACTCTGTCCTCGCTCTGTGAAGCCCGCTGCTTTCATCCTCGCCCTGCAGCACTTGACTGAAGACAGTAATGGTGTCCTGTGGGTAGCTGGTAACCCTATGCCCCCGCTCCGACTCAGGGATGCCAGTACATCATCAAACAGGGACACATCTCCCAGAAACCTGAGAGGGCATCAGAGACACAGCCTCCCCTTTAAGACCTGGTAGCCTCTGAAGAGCAGGATTACTCTCCACCCCGCTGCAGACACACATATTTCACCGCGGCCTCCCCGACGTGCGCTCAAATCTTCAAATATTTTCTGTCCTTCCATCTATTTTCTTTTGCTCTCCTCTTTTACTTGTTGCGTCAGCGTGTTCCTCTTTGTTCTCCTTTTGTTCATCTTCCCCCCTCCTGCTCTGCCAGCCGAAAACCTGCCCGAGGGCCAACAACATAACAGACACCAGAACTCCCTTCTCCTCCTGTTTCTGCTCTCGCTCGCTCGCTACCCAGCTCACCGCCTTTAACAGGAGACGTTAAGCAGCGCTCGGCTTCACGCGAACACATTCATCAATGTCAGGCTAAATATTACTTTCGATGATTGACAGGACAGGTGCGGGATCCGTCCACGTAACACATTCAAACAGCTCGCGTGCTTTTCAGAGGTGCTCCCCGGCTGGCTCATCCCGTTTGCACCTCCTAAAAGTCTGACACAGATATCAAAAGAAAGTGTCAGATTATTCTGTTCCAGCGGTGTAATCTGCCACGCTAAGCGGCTTAGCTTCACCTCAGGAGATGTCTTGTGCCGGCTCTGTCACACCGGCCCGCTGTCTGCTGACTCGCCTCTGCTATCAACACAGCTGTTACCAGTACAGTTTATCCCTTCCCTCCTCACGCTTCACACACACCTTCGCTAGTTTTTTTTTTTTTTGCAGTGCAGCAGCTCTCAGCCGGACTCAAGTGCTTGTCATCAGCACATGGATTTTACACTCGACAAGTGCGCATCAGATTCTTCCACAGTTTCTACTCAGTGATAAGAGGCATTTTCTCGGAAAGGAATCGTCTTTACCGAGAAGTTTGTTGATGCTTCGGGTGCCAGGAACACTCTCAGGGCTATCTGTGCCCGTCTGTGAGATATGGTTGGGATTAAAAGCAGGTTTCTGAAAGAATGGTTTACATTTGAGGGCAAACTAAGGACAGTCTAATATTTTATTTTACTTTTGGAGGCGTGATAGACGTGAATATTAATGAGAATTTTGGTTTTTCATCTCGCTAAGTTGTAAAATGTTATCGTCCTGACGTTTAAGTCTTCCCCGGAGCCACAAATTTAAAAAGCCAATGTCACATATCCTTTTACTACGTTGGTATTTCACTCCATAAAGGATCGTAGCAAAACACATCATTGTTATTTTGTGTGCGTGTGTTTTATTACACTCCTGCCAGGAAACCAACTTAAAGAGAAACCTGAAACTGACTTCAGAAGTGATCCATCACAGCGAACCTGAAGACGTCTTTAGTCTTCGCTGGAGTTTGATTATTGTTGTTTGCACTGTACCTGAAACAGGTAATGAGTTTGTGTGCTGCAACACGCAGGATCTGGGAGTCGGCTTCCCAGAGAAAACACACTGGTGACAGATGCTTTCCTCTTCGTGGAGTCCTTCAGATAACAGCTCTGAAAACTGAGATGATGTGTTGAAACTTGTTGAGAAACGATGTGATTGGCTCTACGGTTGGGCTCATTGACTGTAAACCACATTATGTTTATTAAGTTCCATTTAGAGTAAAATAAAAGATAAAGCCGGGAATGCTTCAGGGCCTCCTTTTGATTGACAGGACGTAACCAAGTTGTGTCCTCGGGTTCTCAGTCAGATCCAATTAGGATCTTCCCCAGCTCCTTCGTCTCGTCCAGATATCGTCTCTTCTGGCTCCAACAAATCTTCAAAACGGTGGTCCTCAAACAGATGGGTGAGGTCACGCTGGGTTTACACTCGGTTTTGCTCTAAACTCTAAGCTGTTGTTCAAAAACGTTCACATTAGTGAATGTTGAGACCTTCCAATAATCTGTTTTTTAAGATTTAGGGAGCTCAATTCTTCTAGTTTGACTAGAAAGAAGTCCCCCAACACCTGTTGCATCGCAGGGATAAAATAATGCTCCTGATTTTTTATAAACTTGAATGACTGACTGGAGGAGTTATTGTCCTCTGTTCATCCCTGCTGTTGACTCAGAGCCTCAGTGGTACTTGAGGAATCCTTTTGTTCCTTCTTTAAGACTCACGAGCGTGTCGTACGGGAGGTTGTGTTAAACTCTTGTACCCGGTCCTCCCTCGGCTAATGATTGATAAGCACCTCAACACATGGTTGGTGCAATAACCGACCCCGGTGTGCAGTATTAGCGAGAAGAACGCTTTTAATCCACTGCACACACACTGTAAATCACGTGTGTGCGAGCTGCGTGAGAGTTATAAGTGTTTTTGTAGGAGTTCTCTTTGTGTGTTTTCCTTGTCGGTGTCTTGCTGTCTTTGTTCGGCGACACACAGAGATCATGGAGTCAGTGAAGGAGCCGACTGAGCGAGTCTGTTTGTCTTCCACGTTGACCTCTTCGGGTTCTTAGTGGCTGATTTGTTTCTGTTGATGACATGTGGAATTTGTGGATTTGCCTCATTCAAGCAAGGTTGTCCTTTTTGCTCTATTAAGTTGCTTTCTTGGTCGTTTCTGCTGTTCGTTAAGAGCTCACCCAAACACCCTGAAGCTTGGATAATCGACTCCCAAATCAGTATTCGAAAGGCAGGAAATCCAAGATAGCAAAATATGTACCACACACAATCATCCGGACCTCAGACCTCGTGGGATGATGGCACTTGGGCGGTCCACTCTTCTTTGCCAAATCTTCGCTACCGCAGGCGATATCATGGCCACATGTCGGCCGAGAGCGAACCAAATAAACCAAAACTGGCCGACGTCTGGGCCCAAGTACAGTCATTCCAGGTGTGGGCCAGATCTGCACATAGCACAGCTGTTTTGCTGTCTGGGATGTAACTTTGGCTGCACCAAAAAAGAGGCAAAAGACTGAGGAAGAGAGTGAGAAATGGAGCCATTCTTTGGCTTTTAAGTACTCTAAGCTCAGATCCTCCGTGCTCACAACAGCTAAACACATTTGTCAAGTTGACTTTTGAGACTTTTGCGTCGTGGACAGTGGCTGATATCTCCCCTCCTGTCCTCATCTCCCTTAGACTCACAATCATCTTAAAGCGAGGTATGTAGGTAAATACAGACTGCTAGTTTGACAGCTTGTGTTTGGATTGTAGGTTTGAATATTTGTGGGTAATTCTCACTGAATTGTTGGTGTTCAGTCGTCTGCTCCGTCTCTGACTGAACTCGCTCTTTTCTGTCGTCCTCAGTCGTGGCTCTCTAATAACTTGTGCTGTGCTTTCTGACCATATATTCTTAAGAAGCTCTAACTTTGTATTCACAGGACTCTCCCGAGGATCGGAGCACTGTTCGGCCAAATGTATCATTTCATCTTCAATTTCCCTTCCCTCCTTGAAGCCAGCGTATGTACAGCGTTGTCGGGTCGAGCCAGCTGAATTCAGCCAATTGGAGAATCAACATGGATAGAAGCCTGAAAACATTATTCAACTTAGTCTAACCTTTCTCCTCTCAGTCCACCTTGTAAAAAAATGGCTGTACAAAGAAGCTCTGTGCATTCAGGAAGCCGGCGTTTGAATATTAGCATCTCTGGGATGTCGTACAGCTGGCACGGTGTTGCCAAGTTGGTTTTTCTGAGTCTGGTCTGCTGGATCCAGAGCGACCTGTGGGGTGAATGGTGAAGTAGTGGATTACCTCAATTTACATTTACCATCACAATGGCAGGCATTAACATAATTCAGGCAGCTGAGACTAAAGGCTCTCTCAGGCATGATCAGCCAGGTGCCAGATTCCTCTGATCAAGTCTTCCTGGAAAAGGATGTGTAAAATTCTTTTTTTCCTTTATATTCTTCCACATTCTTTTGCGGCGGTGAAAAGCTCAGAACTTCGAATAAAGTCGTATCTTTGATGTTCTGTAGGTTCAAACCCACACAGATAGTGAAGCTGGAGCCTCAGTCCGGTGTGTCGGGGCAGTCGGGGGTTGTCTGCCTCGCTCGTGGGTGCTTCTCCACCCGGATTAATTCAGGATGTTGAAGTTTGATTTCTCACAGAGGACCCGATGTTATATGTTCTCACCTCTGAGGCTGCTGTTTTAGTTAGTCGGTTGGTTTGACAGCAGGGACATAACTTTTTTTGGTGTGGATCTGTATAAAGGGACGGATCCAGGATTTCTTTTCTGATGGGTGTTATTCTACATTTTCATTCATTTCTCATGGAATAATTCATGGATCTCGATGAAAAAAATCAAGCATATTTAGGTGGCTAATATCTATGAATGAGTACTTAAATTATGCTTAGACAGTTATGGGTGGTGAAAAATGTAAAGTACATCCATGCTATTGAGTTTGATACAGGATTAGACCCTGGGTGGAGGTATGCGCTCTACTGAGTGCCATTTGGCAGTTAACGCTTTTCACGATCCCTTGCATAGTTTGCACATTTTCAAGTAATGCATTGGAAAAAGTTGGATGGACATGGAATACTTTAAAAGGACGTCCTCAATAAATTGTGACATAGCGAAACTTTGGCTTAAAGACTGAGGAGCCATTTCTGCTGAGAGAAAAGAAGAAGAAGCTGTCTTTACAGATATTTGCAGGTTTCCATTCCCAGATTAAAATGACCAATTCCCTCGTAAATGGCCATGGTGACTGGTTTTGTATCTTCTTTTGTTTAACATGCTGAGTTTTAATGGAACTATGCTTTGCACAACCTAGTTTTATCCGCCTCAATCCAGTTGGAGATGGAGATTGCATTTTCGTTTGTGGATTTTCAAAATTTCTCTTCAAATTTGCTCGACAGTTAGATGGAAGCAGAGCTCGTGTAGACTCAGTGACACAGTTTTAACACTTCTTGACCACCTCACCATCCACAAATTCTCACTGTTCTCCGTTTGGTAAAGAATAGAAATACTAAGAACCACACATCTTACAGCAAATATATCCAAGGAATTTGGCATTTTGCGTGCGTGCACATGCTTCTGTCCGTCTGGTCTTGCGTCTAGTCTGCGTGTCTGAGTGTGTGTGGCCACGATGGGGGTCGTCGGCCTGTGAAAACACACCCCTCCATGCCAGCGGACACTACTGTCTGTCCGGCCAGACAAGTTTATTAGTTTGTCCTAAAAATACAGCCGTGCTCCCCCGGACCTCTCTCCCCGTCCAGCTCCCAGGGGTCCCCTGGTATGAGACGTCGCCAGCATCCAGCGACGCTGCTGCTGGCCCCGGTCGCAGCCGCGGAGCCGCTCCAGATGCCTGGAGACAAACATTTGTTGATTGTAGCTGGTCAGATTTGTTTGGATTGTGAAAGTTGGACGTCAAATTGAAGAACTGCATTAAATTAATGCTGTTTATTTCAGTCTGGTTTTACTTTCTTCCTGTCTTACAGTTTTCACAGTTGTCTTATGTTCTTATGAGTTATTTAACTAAATGTTATGACCGGTATTACAGAATTTTATGATAAACTCGAGACGTGAAGCTTCGGTCCTGTAAATACATCGTTTTAGGCTCAGATTTATGTGTGGCGACGTATAAATATAGTCCATAGATTGAACTTGTGAAAGACTATGATGGTTTATTTTTCAAGCTTTATCGACTTTGATTTAATACGCTGAGAAAACGCCCCTGGTTTATTTTCAGAAGACTCTCAAGACAGCTAAAACGGCCCCATTAAAATGCATGATACACTGGATGAAAACGAAAATAATTAAACTGACTCGCAACAAGGAAAAAAAAAAAAAAAAAAACAGTAAATGTTTCCACCAGGGCTGCATAATTTAAAAAAACTGACGTGCTTTCGCTGCAATTTTCCCTCATCTCGTACATTTTCAGCCTCGGGGGCGACACAGAAAAGCTCCATTCATCCGTGTCCATCTCCAAATGTAGGGAAAAAGCCATTTTTGATTTCCTGTCGTTTGGGGTTTCCTCTTCCCCCCCCGGTGTTTTGTCAGACATCAAAGTCAATTTGCAGGTAATGGCGAACAGATTAGCTAATTTGAGCAAAAAAACCTGAGCGCTTTGATAGGTTTGACACTGATCTGTGTGTGTGTGTGTGTGTGTGTGTGTGTGTGTGTGTGTGTGTGTGTGCATCCTAAGGCCTGTGTCACATTACAGGAAGGACACTGTCGAGGGGCCCCTGCAGTTTAAACAAGTGGCGCGTTACAATGCGAGGAGCGCCAGTTCTGCCCTCTGACACGTAATGACAGATAGTTTCAGTGCGCCGGGCCAAAGAAAACACCGTCCTCCCGCGGACAGCTGAAAGGTTTCGCTCCCGCCGAGATGATCCACCGTCTCTGGACCCAAAACAACCTCCCGACTCAGCCACCGTTCTGCGACTTTTAATTTAAATCATCACAGGCGAGTCGGCCGCTAATGAATCGTATTTTTCCAAACGAATGACAAACGAGCGCGCAGAAGGAGCTGTTTTCTTCTCCTGACTCGATTTGGATCCGACTTGGATCTCGTCCAGCGGTGTTTTTCTTTCCGCGGAGATAAATGAGTCCCAGCGAGGATCACAGCCGTCTTATTTGCAGATTTATTCGCTGGTGAACTCGACGTGATCGTTTGTTACTCTCTGCGTTAAAAATAAAACATCAGCCCACTGTTTATAATTCTATTTAGGCATAACTCAGGAGGATTATGTGACAGCAAAGGAAATCTTCTCTGTGAACTTTGAGTCAACTTGACGAACACATGATGTTCATGTGATGAACGCTTTCATCAGGAGGAGCTTCACTGTGTGGTATTTTTGGGCCGATTTGACAAACAAGCACCGACCTGATATAGAGATTTTTATTCCTACCATTAATTTGCATTTGAAAGTTTACATTTCCACAATTAAAGGACGAGATTGGACAGTATGGAGCTGCATCGATTAGGTGATTAATTGATTAATTCGATTCATTGTGTATGAAGAAAAGTGTCCAAAAACTCTGAATTCAGCTTCTTAAATGTCGACGTTTTCTGGTTTCTTTACACTTTATGACATTTGGGTTTTGGCCGAAACAAGATATTTGAGAAAACAGTGATCGATATGTTTCACCTTTTTCTGAGAATTTATAGACAATATAGATTTTATATTTATTTCTCATGAAAAACAGAATATTTAACATAAAAAAATGACCTAAATCATTCATTGTTCATCAAAAAAGTTAGCAGATTATTAAAAAGTCGACCAGTTTTAACAGGAAAAGTCTTGGGAGGAAAGGAACTTATTCTTCAATTGTAAATTATAAAATGATCTGTTATGTTATCAGTATCGGCCATGAGAAGCAGGTGATTATCAGTTTATTGGTATCTGCTTAAATAAATCCATATCGTGTATCCGATTACTCTACAATCCTTGTTTAAAGGGTCGTGTTTTGCCAGTTGGTTATGAATGTTTGTCTTTGGAAAAGCTGCAGTATTCAGTCGTGTTTTTCACTGCAGCCACAAACAAAACACTTAGAATTAAACCTGAATGATTGTTCACGTTTCAAATTAAAATCTTTATCTCATGGGAGGTTAAAAGCTTCCTGCAGCTCATCTAAAGTCACCGACAAAGACTTGGTGAACTAATTGTTTTTATGCGTCTCTCTGTGTGGATATTCTCTGCAAACATTAATCATTAAAAGTGTAACTCGGAGGTATCGATCTCTGATAATTGCAGCTCCTCTGCTTCATCGACACCCTCTTCACTTCGAGTGTTGCTTTGACTGAATCAATGCGAGCGCCTCGGATCACATCCTGCGTCTCTCCTGATGCATCGACAGCAGCTCTCAGACACAGCAAACAGCCGAGCTGTTTTCCCGTGAAACAGATACGGCTGTCTGCAAACTTCACAGGTGCTTCCTCTGCCCCGCAGGGCCCAGAGGTGGAGGACATCCAAACACCAACATGGGATCATTTAGTCACGGAGGATTAACCCGCTTTGAGCGAGTTCTTTGGAGCCATCTCCTCTTTATTTCCACAATATGACTGTTTGTTTTGAGCTGCCTTTGTCATGTATGTTTTTCATTATGTGGCGCTTCAGAGGATGATGATGGCTCCTCTTTATCAGGTGTTTCTCCTCTTCAAGAGCTCTTCTGTTTATCTGATCAGCTGTTAAACTCTGCATTGTCTACAGTGACCGGAGAGTAAGTGTATCTCTGTGTGTGTGTGTGACAGGCGGCCATGATGTTCAGTTCGGGGGTCTTCTGGACGGGTCTGATCTTCATCCCGATCACCTCGCTGGTCTTCGACGTGGCCTACAAAGTGTAAGTCTCCTCACTCGTCATCACTCCGATACACGATACCGGACATTCCTCCAGAATCTCTCATATCTCCTGAACAAATCCCTGAGTTTTAGCACAAACTTCCAAGAAAGTTTAGCTTTTACTAAATGTTTGTTTCGGCCCCGGCGGGTCTGGTTGACATCAGCCCGCAGAAGACTCCAGGAGTCAGGAGCAATTCTGCAAAGCTTTATTTCCTGATGTACTCAAAGCACTTTGAATCGGTCGGTGGGCTTTATCATATTAAAGCATCTTTTTATAACTGTTGTTTAATGTCACAGGGTGAAGAGGGTGTGTTTCAAGACTCTGGTGGATGAGGTGCAGGAGCTGGAGGCTTTGTCCAAAGACCCAGGAGCCGTGGTGCATGGAAAGAGGTACAGTTACACACCACTTCATCACCACCTGTGTCTTTGTAACATGAATTTACATTTACATTTTTACATTTATTGACCTGTTTTGTCTCTAAGTGGACCAAAATCAGGGAAAAAGTAGCTGAAATGAACCTTTAAGATGAAATAATGAGACTAATGTAGTTACAATAGAACAGTTTTGTCCTGGAATTCAAGTCAGATCTTTTCCATAAATGATCAGTCTGGTCTTTATGTTTCCTGTTTGCTTTAATGTCCTGTTAGCGATGGACACATCCACAGTATATTGCGTAAAAATGTATGTGACTTGATTTCTAGCAGCCCTTTTTGTTTGTGTCTGTAATCCTGGAGGCATTAATCGTACAGACGATGGCTCAGAGAGACAACAGTGATAATCTTCTCTAGTCTGCCGTCATTAACATGTAGGAAGTGTCTCTGACTTGTAATCATGATGAGGAAACGTCTCTGAAAGCTTTGATATATCCAACCAGGCACTTTTGTCTGAGAACCAAACAAACGTGGACCCCTAATGTCCGCCCGAGTCTGTCGGTCAAGGTAATTAAACCCAAACTGAATGGATTTGTACTGTAGGTCCACATAGCTGCACCCGACAATCCCTCTCTACACCTCGTGGTTCATTGTCTCGTCTGTAGTTTAGTTTTATTGCGATGTCTCATCTTAGATGAGTAGAAATAAATGTTTGTCTATAAAGTCGTTGCCATTACATTTAACTAGTTCCATATTTTATTGACGGTTACGTCTGATCAACAAGAGGTTCCTTGGTTTTATCACGCAGGCTATGAAATCATATCGCTCGTCGCATGATTAGCTTTTTTCCCAACAGTCCGTCCTTAGAAATTAAATCAATCCTGTCATAAACAGACTTTCTGATCAGTCGACACCTCAGATATACAGACCGAGTTATGAACGGCATCACAAAATGGGAAAATTGTACAAAGTTGATACCTTGGCCATTATTCTTTTGGATCGACTTGGGGGATGAATCATCTGTAACGTCCCAAATCCGTCAAAAATCTCGCAGATCCTCACGTCTCGGCCGCCAACACTCGTCCCCATGTGGAGGGAAGAAATCTCCAAATTGCTACTAAATTGCAGGAGTTTGACTGTAATGTCGGTAATCATGTCATGAGAGTAGATGTCCACCCCTCGTTTTTTTTCTCTCTAACTCCCAAATCGTGGACGTCTCATTTTCGAGCAGCAGCCCTCCGATATTAAAGCCGTATATTACAGAAAGGTATCAGCTGCTGCGGCTCGGCTCGCTGCTCTCTGAGGCCCGAGGCCTGCAGCACTCATCAACATGGAGCAGATCAGTGTGGGATCTCCTGCTGGCTGAAAGTGATCCCCCTGCCTGGCCACTGTCCCGGACCCAGCAGGCTGCACACACACACACACACACACACACACACACACACACACACACGTACTGAAACAAACATGTAGAGAATGCAGAGACACAAACACACAGATGAATGGAGGATTTTTACGTTGGAGGACTCACGTACGCACATAAAGACGTCCATACACACACACACGTCTGTTGGCTTTACGTGAACGCCTTCTGGCCGACACGCTGTTTCAAATACTTCCCTCACACACACACACACATTTTGTTCTTCCCCCTGCGTCTCAGGAGTTTTGTCTCCCTGCATGGTGTTGGTAGCAGCAGGTAGCAGCAGTTGGCAGGTCGGTCCTGCTGCCGTTGGATGGACAGGGTTGATGTATGGGTCATTAAATGTGCCTGTGGCGCTCAGCACGCCGCTAACACACTGCCTCTTTCTGTTCCTGTTCCTGTGTGTGTGCAGCTTGACGGAGAGAGCCCAGCTCCTGAAGAACGTCTTCAAGAAGAGCACCGTCAGTCTGTACCGCTCTGACTCCATGCAGCAGAACCTGCTCCGTAAGTCACACCACATTTCTTCCTCTTTGTTTCTTTCTTGCTTCCTTTCTTACCAAACACGCCTCGAGAGGGAGTCGTCTTTACCCCAAAGACTTCAGTTTATCCGTGTTAGATTTAACTGCATCTGTTCGTTATTCCTGCTCTGACACGTCCGGTATCTCTGTAACCTCCAGAGTGTTTCACCGTTTGTTAGTCAGAGGACGCAGTAACAGACCTCTCTTCATAAACACTCTGCGTTGACCAAAAGCAGGAAACACACATCAGTAACTGTGTCTGCAGGCAACCGTGCAGCTTCTCCGTGTCTTAACCTGCACTGTGTGTATTATATCGACCTGACAAACTGCTTATATGAGCTATTAAATTAATAATATTCACAGTGAGGAGTCATGAACACACGCAGACTTGAATATCGACTTTTATTTAAAGAAAACTGAATAACTGGAATCAGGCAGTGAAGTATTTGTCTGAATCTTAATCTTGTTTATCACATTTCTACTGATTTAAATCAAAATTGTGTTGATTTTCCAAACTATTTTATTTTTTAAGATACATTTCTGTTTGCTCAGATTAATGTTACAGTCGGAGGTTAGTAATGAAATACTTTCCCACCTCCTTCATGATAAAAATCATTTTAGCTGCTGGCTGCTTCACAAACAGGCTTTGTGTTGTTCTTAATGTCAGGATTATTTTACCTCTAATCATTCAGCTGTAATTTGATTATAAAGAGAGTTTGACCGATATATCAGTTAGCTGATATCAGCCATCACAGACATGTCGGTATCGGTGTTTATGTTGTTGCATATTTGCCAGTATCAGACTTTCTTTTTTTTTAAAGGAGACATATTATCCTCATTCTCAGGTTCATCATTTTATTTTGGGTTACTACTAGGAACAGGTTCACATGCTTTAGTGTTCTCACGCGTCAAACTAGCAGCGAGGCATAAATTCGGCAAATGTGTGACGTGGTGACATAGTGTGATGTCACAAAGTCACAGAATTAAAGAGGGGACTACTGACGAGGCGTTTCAGGAGTCTACGAGGTCTCCTTCAGAATAAAATGTAACACTTGATGGCTCACTGCAAAAGAATGTGTGTCTACTGGACGATATATCAATATTTCAATTTTTCACTTCCTTTTATTGGCATTAAGTAACGATAGGGCTCGATTATAAAACACAGACAGCTGGAAAAACTACTTCTATGCAGTAAAAATTGAATTAATAATTGCCTATAATTACCATGACTTTACAACAGCAGCAGAGTCCTGATGTTAACAAGTGATCTGTCACGTTAACACCATCCTTTTCTACCTCAGCAGTTGTCAAAAACAACTCAGAGATACACTCCCAGTAGTTTAATAACTCTTGACTGGACTTGTTTTATATTTGGTGATGGGAGCTGTAATTATCAGCGGGTGTGGAGTGAAAAATGGCAGACGTGTACTGACGCTCCACACCAGATTCTAATAACTGACCGGCAGAGGTGATGTTGAAATCCCAGCTCCCCCAGAGGAAACCGGTCGCTGTTCGAACGGGGCTCAGACCGACTTTCTGCTAGCGTACAGCGAGAGAAGTGTAGCGTTCGTATCAGGAGCGAAACTCAGGCGTCACATTGGAAGTGGAATCAAAACCTTTCCAATGATCCTCTGAGCATGAGTTTGTTTCTCTGTTTTCTGTTGATTTCTCTGTTCCGTTGTGTCTTTTTGTCTGATCGGTTTGTTTTTTGTTTGTCTCATAGGTGGGGATGAGATCGTTGTTGTGTGATACCTTTCTTTGATTTTTCATTATTCAAACCTCACCCTAGTTTAAAACCTTTTCCCCTCCAGCCTCCTGATAGATAGACGCCTCTCTTCCCTTCCTTCTCTCGTCCTGGACTTCCTGTCCTTCCCTTCGTGTGCCTCGTGTGTCCTGAGTCGAGCTCTGTAGAGCCAGATAACGGTGAAATGATTAAATGTTGTGCGCTGTTATTCCCCCACAATGCACTCGTCTCAGCGGGGTCCGTTGAGCTTCCCCGCTGGCCTCCAGGTACTGACTGAGTCATTGACACCTGAAGGTGAGTCAGGGGTCAGAGGTCAGAGAGGAAACCCTGTAGGAGAGTTTAGGTGGTAGATCACAGAGAGAAAACTCCTTTTAATGTCTTTGTTCTCATCATATTATTTATTTTAGAGGAATAGTTTGACATTTTGGGAAATATGCTGATTTACTTTATAGCTGAGAGTAACAGGATCGGTGTCCCTCTCATGTCTCACATATGATCCCCTGTAACAGATGTGTTGTTATACACTAGATTTAATTGGGATTTGTTAATCGGGGAGCTTCAGACAGATTTTGTAAACATCAGATAGAGGCGAGCTCACTGTTTTCCCCCTGGAGCTAACATTTAAAATCTAGATACAGCACTGAAGATGACGCCTCGATCGTTCCAGTGAAAGCTGTTCAGTGTTTGTATGTTCGTATTAAATGACTCTTTGGTGTCGTGGGGCCCATCGAGCGTGCACACCAGAGGCTTCTGCTAACAGAGCAGGCTAACTTCCAGTTTAGCGTCCGGCTAACTCGAAAAGAAATAAAATAATTTAATGTTGCGGCTCTTCTTGACTTTTTCCAAATTGTATTCGACTAAATGGCTCAAATTATGACAGTAGAAGTTCTGAGGGGTTGTGACTCTTAAAAAAAAAGGATCCACTGTTTTACAGACGCTTGTTCGCTCATAGAAAAAAGTGGATCAGTGGATCACGTGACGATGTAATTACACAGTTTGGCCACTACAAAAGTTGACTTCAAAGTAGAGGGTGACAAATTCTCGGGATTCCCGGGACTCCCGCGGTACGGGAGTAATTTTACTGCTGGTCGCGGGATTCAAGACGGGCAGGACGCGGACCTACTCGGGATCAGGCAAGAGCGGGAGCGGGAAACAGACCTCTTAGAAAAATAAGCCCCGCCAATGATTGTTGATTGGCTGCTGCTAGTCGCAGAGTAGCCAATCAGAGCAAGACAAAGCACGCGCCCTTCCCACAGATTAGAGAGCCTCTAGAGACTGCTCTCTCTCTACAGGCTCTCTACTGCATATTAAGCAGCCACGCACGCACGTCACACGGCTAGGGGGCGGGACGGGACGGGAGTCGGGATTCAGTCCTGAGATTTGTGACGGGACGGGACAAGACAAGAAAGTTGTAAAAGTTTCATCACGGGAGAAATTTTCACGGGAGTGGGACAAGACAAGAGTGAAAATCCACTCCCGTGTCACCCTCTACTTCAAAGCCTGGCGCTCCTCCTGGGGGCTTGATTTATAGTCTTTATGCTAAGCTAAGCTAACCAGCTGCTGATATTCTCTTCCACCTCTTGACTAGAGAGCAAATTAACATGTGTCTCAAAATGTTGAACTATTGCTTTAAGTTTTATGTTCTGTTACCTTTGAGTTCAGTTGTTTTAGTTTGTTTTTTATACGTTATAAGAAGTTTCTGTTAAATGTGTCGCTGCTCTCTGCAGGGACGTAGTTTTAACTGCTTCGATCCTCTTTCAGATGGCTACGCCTTCTCTCAAGACGAGAACGGAGTGGTGTCTCAGTCTGAGGTCATCAGAGCGTACGACACCACCAAACAGAGGACCAACGAGTGGTGAGCCGCCGGGCCGAGTGGAGCCACAGCAGCCGTTTCTGATGGCCACATTTGAAGCTCACCGGGGAGAAGACGAGGCGCGAGCGAGTGCCTCGGGCACTGAGGAGGTTTTTTTGGGACGCGAATATGAAACGGACAGAGGAGAGAGAGACATCGAGTTGTGTTTGAAAAAGGGAAGAAAAAAAAAAAACAAGGAACAAAACAAAACCGTGTTCACTATCAGCTGTAGTTGTGTGTCCAGCAGACATGATGAGCGCTGTGCTTTCTTAGCAGTCTGTGGTCCGAAGTTCTTCACTGTTCTCGCTCAGTTTGTTGGAGTGAACGTCTCCTCTCTACTCAAACTCCTTTAATTCAATCTGAATCAAACAACACTGTTATTATAGAAGTTAAAAACACTGGACGAGGATTAGTTTTAGGGGATTTGAACTTGTCAGAGGCTGCCAGAGAGCAGTCGTATATACAATCTTCCAAGTACTCGTGAATTCGGAAAACCTTTAAGCCAAATGTAACCACACTCCTGAGTGTATTCCAGCACTAAACGGACCACTTCAGAGCAGACATGTGTAATATTTAAATTTTTCTTTTTGCACTTAACAAAGCATCTATTGTGTAAAGCCTTACATTTGCTCATGCCTTCATCCTTTTCTTCTTTTAAAAAAATGTTTCTTTTTTTAGTTTAATCTGTAATGTATGTAGATATCGTGCCTGGTTTTATTTATTTTTTTCCTTTTATTTTTAATTTCTGTTTTTAAGAAGTTGCCTCTCGCAACCCACCGTAGTCCTGTCTCCACCGTTTTTACAGCAGAAGCATTGCTCTCGACAGATAATAGCATTCCACACATCACTCCTGTCTCAATCACGACGGTGCCTACGTAGACCTTTTCCCTCACAGAAGAAAAAAAAAAAAGACAGCCAAGAATAGTTTAGCCAGCTAGCTTAGACCAGTGCTCCACACACACTCCTCCTGAAGACAAAATCACTGTCTCCCCACCACAGTATTGCACTCGTACAATGTGAAAACTACAGAGTGCCTTGTGGCACATGTATGAAGTCGGATTTGTTCCTGCGGAGGCGGACGGGAGGCTCTCCGTCACGGTGGTGATAGTGTTTCCCTTAAAATGGAGATTTTATCCTTCTAACATAAGTGCCATTAGCTTAAGGGAGAGAGAAATATTAGCCAGGAAGAAACTCCACGACAATATCAAAACTACTTTGTCTCTATAGTTATTTTGTGGATTTGTATTTTTATATTGGAGATGTATGAATTTTGCATTGACTGGCTTTGTAATGAACTGTCTGTAACTTTTAGTTTTTTCTTCCTCTGATAAACTGGCAGGTTAGAAGAGACGGAACGAGGAAACGGAGCTTTCTTAAATGTCTTGTTCTTATTAATATTAATATCGTTACAGCTTGATTTATTTATAATTGACTACTTAATGTCCGTGTGATTGCTTTCTTCTCCCTATGGGAGATCGGATTTCTGACGGTGTGTGTGAGCGTGTGTGTCGGTTTATCGCCTGCATGTGCATGTGCTGTATGTGTGTGTGTGTATGTGTGTGTGTGTCACCTCTACTGTGGATTAACGTCTATGTATGCATTGCATGTCTGTGTCCTCTACGTGAGACCGGGAGTGTCTCGGTCCTCCTGGTGTGTTTCTTTTATCGTGTGTGAATGAGTGTGTGTGTGTGTGTGTGTGTGTGTGTGTGGTGGCGCTTGCTCCAGTTGTCCGTCTGCACGACTCCAGGTATAGCTATGGTGTACTGCTGTGTGCTGATGCATGGCCCGTCTGGGAACGTGTGTGTGTGTCGGCGTGACTGTGTGTGTGTGTGTGTGTGTGTGTGTGTGTCAAACTCGACTGTGAGAGTTTCTGACGCTCGGCTCGCTTTCGACAGGAGATGTTGCACAAAGCACTCGATGTACCTTTCCAGTAGTGGATCTCTGGTATTATCTGGTTTCAGTCTATGATTTCTCTCGTAGTACACGTTTGTTTCTTCATGCAGTGTAGCTCTGCTTTACAGGGAAGCTCTTGTGTTTCTCAGCTTTAGCGAGGGGTTTATTATCATCAGTAATTTTCCCCCCAGCTGGTCTTTAGTGTTTAAAAATCGGTCGTCATCTCGTCGAAAAAAAAAGTTCCAAACCGCTGAATGTGGATGTCGTCGTTGTGGAAGGCTTGGACTGTTGCTTTCTCGTTCCAGAAAACATAAAAACACACGTTGTCGTCCGTGGAAGTCGTGGGCTGCATGAATGGATTAACACAAACTGTTCTCTGAGATGTTTAACTGTACTACTTTGATTCTCCCTCGAGTGTTGATCACTTCACAAAAGAGAAAAAAAAACGCACCTTTAACTTCTTTTTCTTTTACGATATTTTTGTTTCTTTTCTGTCATTTTGTTCAATGATTGTTCTGCATGTTGGGACTGCAAACTTAATAAGTGTTGTCTTTTACTGCCATGAAGGACTACTGAAATAAACTTTACAATCATGGAGGAAACGATGTGAGCGTCGCCGCTTCTTTCTTTCTTTCAGGGTTTGTAATCAGTGCGTCATCGTTGTGTCTGCGTGTGGCGACAAACAGGACAGTGAGGATCTAAACAGGAAAAGGCAGGGAGACAAACTAATGATCTTTATGTGTCGCGATCGACCTTCAGATCTCAAACAGATGGACGAGCATCCAGACTGATTCAAAGTTAAGAGTTTAATTTCATGTTTAACAGGTTACGCTTACTTCAATAAGTTAGGAAGACGTTTTTTAGTCTTATTTTGCATTTCAAATCTTATTTTTAATATAAATTCACCAGATACAGTTCAAATTTTAAGCCGAAACAAAGAATCGCTCAAAAAATCTATTGACAAATATTTCAGAGGTGTCCAATTTTTTCCCCTTGGAGAAACTGAAACCCAAACTTCATTGTTCCCTTCATTGACTGACTTCCTGCAAAAAGTGTAGAGACTAAGAAAGATAATTAATATTTAGTGATCTTTCTTACTTAAAGAGCATTTTTACCTCACCAAAAATAAAACATCATAAACATTATTATATGTTTTTAAATTTAATTTTTGAATTATTTCGACTACAAACATTCGACATTTTCATATTCTCTATTTATCAGGTGAAGATTCACAAATGTCGGTGGTTCTGATGTGACGTCTTTGTGTTGGACTGTTGAGAAACAAGATATTTAAAGACGACTGTATCACTATTTTCTACCATTTTTATGGATCCATCAGCAAGTTAAGAAAAAAGATCATTGATGAAAGTAATCGTTAGTTTCAGCTCAATTAAAATCAATTAAGAAACCCTTGTTGAGCAGCTTTCATGCAGCAGGGGAGAAACCGGCGTTTCTGTTTTCAGTGCAGCCGAATCAACTTTGCATTGTTAAGAAAAGAAGTCAATAATTATTTCAAGCAGCGAGCGACTTGTGTATCTGTTTACGCCGTTTGATCCCGGCGACGTTACTGCAGCGCTCAAATCTGATCTGCACACAATAAACAGGCTGTCTTCCTGTTTTGATCTCCAGCTGCACCGACTTTGGGAATGTAGAAGTTATTACTCTCGCGTGCTCCGTCGCTCTACTTAACACATTTATTTATCACGCTCCGTCTGCGGCCCTGCGATCCCTCTGATCACTATTTATTTATAACCAATATCAAAGCTGTGACATCTTGTCCTCTTTCAGGGAGGAGAAACAGAAACCAAATGTGACCGAACTGAACAAGAGAGTGACGCTGTGTAAAACATGAACCCAACTGAGAACAATACAAAGACAGTCTGTTGTCATGTCTTGTCCCAAACTTCATGAAGTTTGATGACAGTGAAACGATTCAACAAACTGAGAAAGTTGTGCAACGCTTCAAAAACACCTGTTTGAAACGTTCCACAGGTGAACAGGTTCAGGTGACAGGAACACGACTGGGTATGAAGGAGCATCCTCGAAAGGCTCAGTCGTTCACAAGCAAGGATGTGACGAGGTTCAACACTTTGTGAAACACACGACTGTATGACGGAGATGACTACATGAGCTCCAGAATGACCGAGTCGGTGAAAAGAGTTCGATTGCAAAAGTTGTTTTCTGTTTGAATTTGGTCTTTAAACTTTTATGGAATCACAGCTGAACACGCGCCTTCCAAGAAAAATCTACAGAATAATCCCTTTAACGTCTCTGGATCTCACCTCCACGGTGACTTATATAGATGTTGGATCTTGTTATGAGAGGAACGAGAGCCGTTAGAAGTTTTAAAGTAACAATAAAGTCGCAGCCTTCAGCGTGAGCAGTAATAACAGAGACTCCTGCCTTCACGGATAACTTGGACAAGAAGCTGGAAACTTCTTCCAGCTCCTGGCAGAGACATTAAACGTTTTTTTAAAACCATCCAGAAGATTTAAGGAAGCGCCGCGAAAAAAACGTGTTCACAACTTGTGTTTTCCTTTTATAAGCAGAACGAGGAATGTGAGAAGTGAGAAGTGAGGTCCGAGCTGACAGCCGCGAGCACGAGCGGGAAGTTAACGCTGGAGTCTTGTCAAATTACCGATCGTGGAAATCGTGTTTTAACGAGCGATAACAGACTGTGAACATCGTCAGACCGAGCAGCTCCGTGAGATGTCGATCGTCTACCTCACGGTCAGATAAGTGGAGCACAGAACGGCCTTTGTTGGGATTCTGCCGTACCTGTTGCTGCAACCCAAACCTCTATTTCTGGGCCGAGTTGTTTTTAACACTGTGACCATGCCATGCTCATTGAGCACTGACAATGACTGATCTCAGCGCTGCATTCCTGCTGTGAAGTCTGGCGCGAGAATGAGCGACAGGTAGGGAGCTGCCGTGCAGGACCGACCGCTCCGGTTTCCTTTCTGTCTGAGCGACGACGAGGCTTCTTTCACAGCACACGCTTTCTCTGCATTCATCAGCGCACAGACGATACTGAGAGACAACTTTTTTTATTTGATGTAAATGAGGGAATCAATATGACAGCCCTGCTCTGGCTATAGTGCCTGTACAACATCTTATAAAAGTCCACGCTCCTCCAAAATAAAATGTCCTTTATGTGTCGGGTCCGTCTCTTTTCTCAGAGGCCCTCGCGATTGTCAAAAAACAAGATACTTCCCTGGTTTCCAACGTCTGTTTCTATGAGTGTGACAAGTCTCAGAGCGACGGTGTCGGGCCGTCGACAGTATTTCTGGGTGTGTGATGGATTGGAGAGAAAACAGCATGTATAAAAAATAAAATGTGGCCCGGTGAGGTCTGTTTACAAGAAGAGACAAAGTGCAAAGAGTTTCTGCCTCTGTTGACGTGTCCTGTGATGCAGAGGGGGAAGCGCCTCGGGCCACGCCGCTCCACCACAGCAGCTTTGTTGTACTTTATCCCCTCGTCCTCCTGTCGCGCTCTCTGTGTCCGCCGAGCCGGCCCGGGCCCTCCACCCAAACACCACCGGCTGTGCTGCGGTGTTTTTGTCCTCGCGGGCTCTGAAAACCTTGTAATCCTTCTCTGTTAGCCCTGTCAGCTCTGCCCGAAGTCGGCGAATCCCTTCGCCGCTGAGAAGGCGTCGGGCTGCAGGGGGAAGAAGTACTGCTGCGGCAGGAGGAACCCGGCGCTCTGAGAATGCATGGAGGGCTGGTGGAGCTGGAGCTGGGTGTGGGTGTGGGTGGAGGCGTGTTGGATGCCTCCCGACATAGGTGGGGAGGTGTAGGGGGGAGGGGGAGGGGGAGGAAGGATCTGAGGGGTCTGTGTGGGGGTGGAGGCCGACGAGGAGATGGTGGCGGACACCAGGCAGCCGTGCTGCTGCTGCTGCTGCCCCGAGCCTCCGAGGGAGAACCTCCGCATGGAGCTGCCGCCTCCGGCCGAGCTGGAGCTGGTGGTGGCCGTGCTGGACTGTCGCGACGGCGCGCGGAGGCTCGGGGGGGGCGGTGGTGAGGATCATGGGGATGGTCTCGCCCTGGCAGCTGCGCAGGGAGAAGCGGATGGGCTGCTGGGTCGGCTGCTTGGGCCGCAGGCAGGTGCAGCAGTAGACGGCCACCAGAGAGCCGACGATGACGAAGGCGACGAAGATGCTTCCCACCATCAGGAAGGGGACGTAGATGGGCTCTGAGGGAGACAGGAGGGACGGTCAGGACGGGAACCAAACACACAGGTTAAATAAAAGGGACTCAGTTTCATTTCTTTGAGCCTGAAGACACAAAATAAAACAGCTAAAAAGTGAAGAAAAATTGATTTATACCTGGGTAACACTTTAACACTCTTACTGAGGCTTTATGAGCACTGAACAGGAGTTAACTTGTGTCACACAGTATAATGTGTTTGTGAGCAGATGTAATGACATTTTAAGTGTTTATTAATCTACAGTGTGTGTCAACATGTGTAGAGCTGTAAAAGATTCATTAATTAATCAGTTAGTTATTTAAATCGCCAATTATTTTGATAATAAAGTCAAAATTCTCAGATTCCAGCTTCTGAAATGTGAATATTTTCTGGTTTCTTTGCTCCTTAACGACAGTAAAGTGAACATCTCGGTCATCTTTAGACATTTTTTAGACCAAATTAATCAGTTAAGTGAGAAAATAATCACCTGTTGAATGATGGTTTAGCTGAATAAACACATTAATAAACACTTCACTACAGTCTCTCATAAAACCAGATGTTTATGTCGTGCTGATGAAACTTAAATGTGTGGTTGTTTTAAAGTGTCGCCTTGTTAATGACGATACTAAACGACATTTAATCGTGTCGCCTCTTTTAAAACTTCTGAACAAACCCCAACAGACACATTCCTGCTGGGAAAAACACAAACAGCTCAGGTTACACGCCGTGAAGCCCACTCGCACTGTGGGGAGGAAATCAGCCCGTGTTTATTTATTTAGAGAGGAAAAAAAATAAGGAAATTGCGAAGCACACAGTCGATTCAGTGAGAGAGCGGCGGCTTTGCTTATCAGCTCGGGGGAAATTTAAAGAAAACTGAGGCGAGCTGGAGGGTTAAAGTGGCCGATTATGAACGATTTCACAGCTGACAAAAAGGGTTAATGTGACACCGGGAGAGTTAAACGTTGGCACAATATTGTGAATACTTCTGCTGAGCTGAATGACTTTTATATTCGGTTGAACAAGACGCCTGCTTGTGTGAAACATTCCTACATTGTGATCCAGCGACTTTACTACTAATTTCTGCTTAAAGATGAATTAAGAGTCACTTTTAAGAAGATTTAAAACCATTCCTCTAGTTTTTCTTTCTACGTTGATGGAAGTCTGGAGCTGGAAACTGGACACTTTGGTTGATTAATGCTGGAAATACTTTTTAATTAAACAGTTATTCAACTAAATTAACTGGATATGAAAAGGAAGATCACTTTCAGTCTTGTAAAACATCTTATTCTTCTAATAATAGTGTGATTTTCAACACATCAGCGTCAAACTCTGTTTTTTCTGCAGCTTTTTGTTAGTATTTTTGTCCTCAACATGATGAGTTGACGTTTAAAAGTTTAACTTTTAGGAGACATTTATCAGGGTTTAGTCTGAGTGGATGCATCAAATGTGGGGTTTCATTTCTCATAATCTGGTGGGTGGAAACTGTCCTTGAGCAAGGCACTGAAACCTGCTCTTTTCCTTTGACCTTTGACCTCTGTACAATCAGAGTAAACAGGCTACAAATGAGACTAAACACGTGCATGAATCTTAATGAATTTGGGGTTAATTAAAGATCATTTCCTGTGTTTCTGGTGTCTCCAGAGTTATTCAGCTCTGAACTGGTATTAGTTTGGTTTGTTTTTTAATGTAAAGACCTGAGAAAAGTCATGCACGAGCTTAAAGACATCTAAACTCACGCGCTGCGAACTCGGTGTTGTCCACCTCGCGGTCGTTGGTGCAGCTGCCCTGGTCCAGCCGCGCGTCCGCCGCCGCGCAGCAGTAGCGCAGCGAGCAGGAGCCGCAGCACACGGTGGCGTCCATGGTGTCCAAGTCCTCCGGACACTGGAAGCCCTCGTGATAGTTCCCATTAGAGTCCAGCCAGCCGTGGCAGTACTCCCCCTGTGCGTCCGATATCCGCAGATTCCAGGTCAGATATCCGAGCAGCAGGCAGTTCAGCAGGCGCACCATCCCGGCGAGCGAGCCGCTGAGGGGGGCTCGCGGTTCCCTGCGTCCCGCGGGGGGGGCTTCAGGAGTGGGTCGGTCCGGGTTAGAGGCTCTTCATTGAGGGCAACTTACTGACTGAGCGAATGGAGCCAAAGTTGGAAAACTTATGTGACCGTCATCTCTCCCCATCATCCAACTCCGCCTCGAGCCAAAAGTTGCCAAACTGAAAACAAATCCTGAATTAAATCTCTTCTTTCAGCTTCTCGTCCAAACACGTGAGAGTCCAGCAGTCTGCTCCGGGCTTCTCTCTGCTCTCCCTCCGGGTCGAGCCGCTCCGGAGCCCGTCTGTCGGTGTCGGAGCAGAACTTGTGCGTCCTCCTCTCCGACGACTCGCTGCTTTTGTGAACTCGGGTTCAGACGCGCGCACGTAAAACCCCCCCACCTTCATTTACATCCGGACGTGCGCGTTCGCGATGCTGTGGCGGTCTCAGCGGTGGTTGGTGATTATTCAAAGGTCTAACAAGCAGCCATCGTCTTAATTAGCTTATTCTGCATGAGAGAAGACCTCAGCGCGGCCTGTAGAGACGACTGAGGAGGGTTTAAAATTAGAACAGTCGATGCAAATAAATGTAAAAACATGAAGTACAAAGTTTAGAGAGAAAACACAGGAGGCTACTTGATTTATAACTCATAAAACGCAGGAGTTTTACTGTAACCGCCGTATTTGGTTGCTAGGTTACTGTACGTTAGCCAGTAGTTAATGTTAGCTAAAATTAGCAAACGTTTAGAAACTGGATATTATATAAAAATATATGTTGTGTGAGTCTCTTCTACTTGTGCTTTAACATTTACCACTTTTATTTTAGTAGCCTCGTTGTGGGGTGTTTTTCTATATTAGCTACTTGGACAGGTAACGTTAGCTTAGCCTGCTACTTAGCCTACTTAGCCTTTTCTGTCAAGCAAATAAAACCAAAGTAAACAAAGTTATTATCTTGTAAAGTTAATTCTCACTTTTTGTGGTCAAGAAAGGCTGTTGAGCAAAAGCTGCTCACTTTAATTTATAGGCTAGAGGCTAAACTGTAGCAGAAATAGCCTAACTAGCTTATCAGTGGCTAATGTCAGCTAAATTAGCAAAGTTTAGATATTGGATATTACTGTATATATTATATTATATATTAGCTAGTTGGCCAGGTAACGTTAGCCTAGCCTGCTACTTAGCCTTTTCTGTTAAGCAAATAAAACCAGAGTAAACTAAATTATTATCTTGTAACATTAATTATCACATTTTGTGGTCAATGACGGCGCTGTTCAGGAAAAGTTACTCACTAATGTATCGGCTATAAGCTAAACTGTAGCAGAAATAGCCTAACTAGCTGATTGGTGGCTATTGTTAGCTAAATTAGCAAAGTTTTTATACCAGATATTACTGTGAAACTCTCTTTACTGTCAGTTTGTTGACTCTATTGTATTTGTGCTGTGGTTACACTAAATTTAAACATTAAAACTTAGCATTTTCCACTTTTATTTTAGTGTTTGAGCGTCTTTTTGTTCTGACGTTAACGCGCTAGGCTACAGATGGAAATTGGTTCATGTATGTCAAAGTTATTCTCTTTCCTGTTGAAAAGGGATTATAGTCGCTAACAAATAGTCTAAGCAAATAAAGCTCCCAATGAGAGGAACCTTTGCAAACCTTCTGATAATTACAATTTAAAGGTTATTGTTTAAGCCTATTGATCACATTAACATATAGCCTTTAAAGCCCAGTCTCTCATGTTCAGCTCATGCAGACATGTGAAGTTTGGTGTCTCGTTGGCATTTTGTTCTTCTGAAGCAAACGCTTCTAACCTGACTGGCCTGTTAAGAAGGAGAGGAGGGAAGAAAAGCATTTATTGTAATCAGCAGCAGGTCTGTTCCTTCCCTCCATCCATTAAATCTCCTGTTTGTAACCTATTGATGTGGCGCCCCCATGTGGCGGTGCAGACTTTCAGCCCTGCAGGCTACAGACCAGCTGCCACACAGCCTGTAAACTGAGGACTTCAAACATGAAGGTAAGTTCTGACTTTAATCACCCAGAGCTCTTTTAACTGCCTGAATAAAGTGAAGGTGGATCAGAAGAATGAAACCTTCAAAGTAGGAATAAAAGGAAGACTGTAAGATTGTATTTATATTTAGTTTATTCAATTTGATTCAGTTTAACATGTAGAGAAAGCAAAAATAAACTTTATGTACAAAGTGTATTTCTCAGGCTGTTTGCTCCCTCCGGGTGTCTCTGTTTGTCTATGGTTGTCTCCGGGTGTCTCCTGGTGTCTCTGGTTGTCTCCAGGTGTCTCTGGGTGTCTCTAGGTGTCTCTGTGTTTGGTGTCTCTGGGTGTCTCCAGGTGTCTCTGGTTGTCTCTGGGTGTCTCCAGGTGTCTCCGGGTGTCTCTGGGTGTCTCCAGGTGTCTCCGGGTGTCTCTGGGTGTCTCCAGGTGTCTCTGTTTGTCTCTGGGTATCTGTCTCTAGGTGTCTCCAGGTGTCTCTGGGTGTCTCTTGGTGTCTCTGAGTGTCTCGGGGTGTCTCCAGGTGTCTCTGTTTGTCTCCGGGTATCTGTCTCTAGGTGTCTCCGGGTGTCTCTTGGTGTCTCTGTTTGTCTCTGGGTGTCTCCAGGTGTCTCTGTTTGTCTCTGGGTGTCTCCGGGTGTCTCTGGCTGTCTTCTGGGTGTCTCTTGGTGTCTCTTGGTGTCCCCAGGTCTCTCTGGTTGTCTCCAGGTGTCTCTGAGTGTCTCTGGTTGTCTCCGGGTGTCTCCAGGTGTCTCTATTTGTCTCCGGGTGTCTCCAGGTGTCTCTGGTTGTCTCCAGGTGTCTCTGGGCGTCTCTGGCAGTCTTCTCTTTCATTTGCGCTCGCGTCGCTCCGTTGACGCTTTGAGCTCAGGAGCAAAATGGCCTCTGCCTTTTCATTTGCCGGATTTCTCTCTGCGTTTTTTTCGTTTCTCAGATTGTACTACAGCTACAGCGCCCCGTTGTTCTCTGTGTGTGTGGATGGAGGCTACAAAGGAGGCAGGCAGCGGCGCACAAGTCCCGCCTGTATCCCCCTCTGGAAGAGTCTCAGTGTCGGCGCTCCCGACTGGGGATTGGCGCGGCGGCGTGTCAGTAAATTAGCCCACCCTTCATCAGTGTGTATGAGGGAAACCGAGCCAGACAGTGACGGATCTGATCCCCCTCCAGTCATCAGCTGCCTGTCACACCAGCGCGCCACAGCACCGACCCGGAGCCACACATCCATCCAGCAGCCCGCCCGCCGCGCCGTGACACCTGGCCGGGATGGAGGGAGAGATGCAGCCCGCAGATGAAGGGCCGTGCGCCCCGAAGATGTGCCGACAACAACGGGGTCCGTACAGCAGCCTGAAAACCTTCCAGAGCAAGCGCTCCGCGGGCAAGACGCGCTTTGACAGGTCCGCCGCGGTCGAGCTGCCTCTGTTTGGAGACGGGCATCACTTCACTTTCCACCCGGAGCAGCCTCATCATTTCCAGCCGCACCACCACCACCTCCACCAGCAGCAGCAGCAGCAGCAGCGTCTGCAGCAGCTCCACCAGACCAGCGTCGCTATCAGCAGCAGCCAGCAGCATCACCAGACGCCTCAGCAGCAGCAGCAGCATCGTTTCCCCTGTGAGAACAGGCCCAGCAGCAGGGTCCCGACATCCACCTCAGCGCCGGCGGCCAGCGTGGCGGCGGCGGCGGCGGCTCCTGGTGCCCAGCAGCGGCGCGGCAGCAGGTTCTCCCCAGACTGCACCTACAGCATCAGCTCAGGTGGGTTCCAAACTTCAACTTGAGTGAGTGATGACAGTGGCTCCTCACATGTCAGGTGACTGTTTTTGGATCCATCCCTCTCTTTTGTTTGTTTGCTCTTCATGTTTTTGTTCTTCACCTCCTCCTCCTCCTCTGTTTCCTCCTGTCAGCAGTGATTGATCTGCTGCTGTAATGAGAGCAGTCATGATTCAATCTCCAGTGTGCATGTGCTAAAAATTACATTGGGTAATTGTCTGTCCATGTGTGCCTCTGTGTGTGTGTGTGTGTGTGTGTTTACTTGTGTGTGTGTGTGTGTGTGTGTGTGGAGGGCCCTCACGGTCTCCGGCTGTAACACATTGTTCCGTGCTCATTTTTCTCCTCAGCTGCTGTTCATTAGAGGGCTGTGCAGGCTCAGGAAGAAATGTGTTCCCCGTGTGGAGGGCGGGTCCATGGGAACCAGCGTTAGGATGAAAGCCGTGAGCCCGATCCAGGCCCGTTATGATATTAAACATTAGACGTCTCATCTTCTAATCGGATATTAATCTGGTTATCGCCGCCTGCAGCAGAGGCTCAGCTCGCTGCTGGTTATTGTTGCTTTTCATACAGTCAGGAGCTCAGGTTCACCTGCCTGAGAAGTGTTACAGGTTTGATCCAGAAATAGGCGTTGATATCAAATCTTTAACCTACTTTAATCTGTGAGCGCCAGCTGGAGTCTGTTTTTAAGTATAAAGCGGAGGTTTCAGAGATGTTTGCATCCTTCCCCGGCGTGCATGTGCTCCTGATTTCACTAATGAAATAATCACACAAAATTATACATTCCCCCCGCTCCAGTGAATCTTCCCATATTAACCAAGACGTATCACCCGGCCGCTGCCAAACGTGCCGTGCGTTCTCACTGATAATGACACATCAAAGTGCTTTTATCTGCACGATGGGGTGCAACTTAATGTCCCTCTCATGGCTGGAGAATAAAAAAAAAAAGACTTGATGTCCTTCTCACGAGGAGAGGACCCCAGGACTCGGCAATCAGTTCAGCACACAATAACACAAATTACATCGAGAAGCCTTCTCCCAAAGACTTGTGATTAAAATAAATGGGGCTCATAAATTTGCCTCTGCCGAGCGTGTTGTTTTTAATGAAATTTTATGAGGCTCTCAGCTCCACGGTGCCTCCGAAACTGGTGAGAGAGGAGAAGAGGGGGGACTGGTGGAGGTGGAGGTGGTGGTGGTGGTGGTGGTGGTGGGTGCAGGGTGAAGGCGAATGATATCAGCTACATCTCGACGGGTAAACAGAGACGGCACGCATATTAATAAATGCGACACATCTGCGCCAGGCTGATAGACACGTCTGAGCGAGTGGCAACGCAGAAGTGGCCGCCCAGAACTCATTTTGTCTGTCTGTGTGTGTGTGTGTGTGTGTGTGTGTGTGTGTGTGTGAGGCCAGTGGTAATCATTACATGGAGGTATGTGTGAGATCATCTCATCGAGACGTGCCCAGACTACCAGGGAAACTACACACTCGTGCTCGTCTCCGGACGATATACATCCGTGCTGATTTGCTGCGCTCGGCTGGGCTCGGTCACAGCAGATACTGTGACTTTAGAGTTTATTGACATCTGAATAAATCAGCATAATCAAGCTGACATTTCTGTAAACAGAGGAGCCCCGACTGTATGTTACTGTAATGAAAAACGCTTTGCCCGCAATAAGACACGGGAGGAAACACAGAATCGCTCACATTGTTTCCATTACTGTAGGAAACTTTCCGACGTTCCAGCCGCGACATCATTCAAGAGCTGTACTTTTGATGTAGTTTAAACTCAATAAAGGAGTTTTTAACTCGTCTCAATTTAATACTGATGCCTCTTTTTGACCCACATAAGCAAACCAGACCATCAGCTATCAGATCGGCTATTTCTGTACACTTATTATGGTTATTCTTAATGCCTGTCACCAGATTTCGACATATCCGGGTCGGATAAGTCAAAAAATGGAATCTGTTTTTTTTTTTTTTTATTATGGCGGAGGGCTGAGGATGAATTGAGGCATCTAGCAGAAGAAGAATGTCCCCTACAAACTTCTCACACGGTTTAATTAAACAAGTTCTAGACCCAGAAGAGGTCAAAATAGTCAAAAGTATGTAATTTCCTGCTTTCCTAATCACCTCACAACCCTTCAGATCCATTTTCTGAGCACATAAAAGTGAAAGTGTGTCGTCCTTTAAGGTCAGTTTGTTGATTTAATTTATTTAAGCAATAACTAATATCAGTCAATGAAGATTTTTCTCTTCTGATTAAAATGTCTTCCCCAAAACTACGTAATGCTCCTTTAACTTGTGATACTTAAGGTACATTTAGCTGATTATACTGCAGCACTTTTAAGCTAAGATGACTTTGTTGTGGTGTCGTACGAGCCGACTACACAGCAGCTTCTTTCTCTCAGGCTGTGAGACTCTTCAGTTCATCGTCGGCTGTGTTCAACCCGGATGACTCGCAGTCCTCTACCACACTGGCTTCATTAAGCACAAAGAGGCCGACTGTCAAAGAACAGTAGACGTTAAAACCTCCGTGATCCTCAGCAGTTTACCCACGTTGACCTTAAAGTGTGAACATCTACTGTCAACCTCAGTCTGCTGACGAACAGCTCCAGAACAGCTGCTCAGCGGACCGTGGTGATATTATTTTCTTTTTTTATGGCCATCGTTTTGCTTTAATCGACATTTGTTCCCCGTGAGGTGAAAACAGGTTTGGAGACAAAATGAGCGACTGTAGTTTTTGCTTTGCTGGTTCTGTTTTTTTTCTGCTTCTCATTTAAAATGAGCAAATTAAATCTGCTGATGAGAAACCGTGCAATTCAAAAGCTCCAGAACAGCCACCGGATAGATCCTGAGGCACGACTGTTCTGTAGACTATTGTTTCTAAGGTCAGAAATTAACTGTGAACCTCAAATGTATCAGTCTATAATCACTAATATTGATTCTACAACAATGTCTGACCGTTCTCACTGTCGCTGACCTGTTGATTTTTCCTCCCTCGGCTGCAGAGAATCGTCTCATCCTGGATGCCTTCGCCCAGCAGTGCAGCCGAGTCCTCAGCCTCCTCAACAACGGCCGCCTTCTGGATTCCTCCTCCTCCTCCTCCTTCACCTCTAACATCAAGCTGGAGGACGGGCCGGGGGAGATACAGGGGCTCCACTGCTCCTCGCTGGGGAAGTCCAAACCCGAAGAGAGCTCCTCCACCACAGACCCAGAGGACGACGCCCAACAAAGCCATGTGAGCCAACAACAGACCTCCGCCGTCCTCCGCATCTTCACGGACTCCCTACAGAACTATTTGCTCTCAGGGCCTCAGCAGCAGCAGCAGCAGCAGCATCTGGCTGTGGGTCTGGAGGACGAGCAGTGTCCGTCGGCCGAGCCGGGATCAGGGGTGTCTCCTCCGAGTCACAACCTGGGGGGCTGGGGCTCGCCGACTCCGTCAGAGTCGTACGGCCACCCGTCGTCCACGCTGCCCGAGGAGGACGAGGAGGAGGAGAACTGCTGTCCACGCTGCCTGGAGCTGGAGCAGGAGGTGCTGTCCCTGCAGCAGGAGAACGAGGAGCTCCGCAACAAGCTGGAGAATATCCCAGGTGTGGTGCTGAGAGATATGACCGCCAGAAGAGTCTTAGATTCTTTATGTTTCTGGAGAGTGAATGAAGGATCAGCTCTTCCAAAAGAGATTCCTAGAAGAATCAGTCAATTCCTTAAAGTTTAAAGTAAAACTCCTGCATTAAAAATGTGTGAAAAGTGCAGAACAAACTCTGATCAGAAGATCTAGAGTCTTTTCAAGGTGCAGCTCATTTAAATACTTCATATACTGTTGAATAGTTAAATCCTGGGCTGTGACTTCAGACTCCAGTTGCTAAAATGAGGACTTGCAACTCGACTTGAACTCGCCTGCTGTGAGGCTCCACATGAATATTGAAAAATGCGGCATTGTTCGTAGTTTTTGCTTCTGAAACTCTGCCGAGCCGTCCTGAATAATAGATAACCTAACCAGGATGTGCGTTACATCTCAATAACCTAAATTCAGATGAGAGAAATTAGCCTTTTATTATTAAATTAATTAGTCTGTACTCTTAACTGAGTCGCTTCATAGTTAACTTTCCACTGCGGCACGTCGCCTGTTTTCCTTCCTGCAGCCTCGCGAACGAATCGGTTGCATAAATAATTTATTTATGTGCTAGTTCCTGCTTCAGCTTCGTCTATTTTAGTCTATTGAATCAATAATTAGAAATAATCCTTATGCCTCTGTGCTGTTTTAAACTACACATCGGAGGAGCAGCCCTGATGAAATATAGAATAACTTTTTTTAGGAATGCACCTGCAGCTTCATGATAAATCATATTAACCGCTGAAAAGACAGTTTAAAGATCTTCTCTCTGATGGTCTCAGGTGCAGATGGAGGCTGTACAGAAGCTTCAGCATTAAGAACAGATCTGTGATCAGATAAAAACGTCTCGTCGTACATCGAGGAGTCTGATGTTACGTTCTGTCCTCCGATAAATCTTTAATCTTCTCACATATTCAGCGCCGACAGTGCTCTACATTACTCTGTCAGGATATTAATTAAGTTAAGCAAGCGGAGCTTCCAGTAATGCTTATTTTTTACTGGCAGCTTCGAGTCTGACTCATCCTGAACTACACAGCCTCATCATCACAGCCGTGGCTCTGAAGTCGCACACAGGATGAAAACTGATCCTGGTTTTATTGTTGTAAAGTATAGAAACACAACTATGATCCAAACAAACTCATAATGAGGCTTTTTGAAACCGTTGAACCTTCATTTTGAGTGTTTGTCCTTGAACTGTTTTACACATAACGATGCTTTGATTAATTATTTATAACTGGATGTTTCCAATTTTTTAAAAAAAGGATTTTTGGAGATTTTGGACATCGTGTGATTTGGGTTTAGTGCTGCACAACTCCATTAAAAATCCTTTTTTATAAAGGTACACTGTAAAATCTGAGACAGTGAGCTTACTTAAAATCAGAATTTGGTACGTTACAGTAAGAAATATCACACTATAGAGAGATTTTAATAGAGAAGACAAAAATGAATAAGAGTAAGAAAAAATATTTCATAAAAAACTGTAAAAAAAATTATGTTCTCATCTATCCACAACTGTATATGTATTTACATTTCTGAATAGAATTGCTACTAGATATAGAGATGTAAGATATGTGCCTATAGTACCACACTATAAATAGAGTGTCGCACCTGAGGATGCACGTGATCATCATAAAGACCTTGTGTTCATATCTTTACTATAAATGAATCAGAACCATCGTCCGTGCAGCCCGTCGTCGTCGTCTCACCGCAGTAACTTTGGTTAGGATCCACACGCTCTCACTGAATCTAAATGCATCAGCGTTTGGGGCAACAGTCTTAATAGCATCTATTTTTGTTAACTTCCTGCTCTCCCCGAAGCATTCTGAGCTCCCCGCTGTCACCTTAACCTCATTTTCACTTTTTATCTGCACGTTAAATATACTGAACATCTACACAAACGATCTTTGTCGGAGGAAAGAAAATATGTTAATCCGACACCAGATGAGTCGTCTCTCTGCCTGCAGGGGAGCTGTGACTGTGTGTTTGTATACCTGGTCACAGTCGCTGGTGTTTGTGTTTACGCAGCTCCCTGTCAAAATGTTCTCGACTACTTCAAGACCGTTCTGGAGTTTCACAACCAGCTGGTCCAGCCGATGCCGGAGGAGCAGCTCACCGAGGTGAGGAAGCAGGGCTCCTGTGCATTAATCCACAGCTATTTAAAGCACGTGTCATCGGTCGCACATGTTAATAAAGTCTCTGGTGTGTTAATTGTACTGTCTAGTGGTGTGAAAACATGTGATTTTAAAGAAAACTCTGTCTCTACAGGAAGAAGAGCGGCAGACGGTGTTTGAGGTCTGTGTTTTTATTCAAGCCTGTGACAGTTTCTGTTAAACATGAAGGATTTATGTGTTCATCTGCCTGTAAAACAAAAAAAAAACACATGAAATTACGCTGTGCAATGCCTAAAAAGCCAAAACTTAAGACAAAGCAGTAAAATAGTCGTGTGAAGGAGTTAAACCACGCTGCAGTGAGCCTCCTCACGTACCTGAACTTCCCGTCTTCCTCCGTCTCCCTGCAGGGCAGCAAACAGCTCCTGGAGAACTACCCCCTCTTCATCACTAACAAGCAGTGGGACGAGGCTGTCAACTCCTCTAAGAAAGACGGCAGACGGCTGCTGCGCTACCTGATTCGCTACGTCTTCACCACGGACGAGCTCAAGTTCTCCTGTGGTTTGGGCAAAAGGAAGCGTTCAGTCCACTCAGGAGATCCAGGCCTGGAGAGACGACCGCTCAACCCTGTTAAAGTCAGCTGCCTCAGAGGTACGACGCCGGGAACAGTCTGTGGAGTCTCTGCGTTATGTTTTAGTCATGAATATCTGGCAGATATCTGTGTATAAAATGTACATATATCAGTCAGTCTAAGATCTTATTGACTGTTATCAGCAAAGATGATGATGATGTTTATCAGAGGTGTTACATCACTTTTGCGCTGGTCCATTCATAAGTTATTGACACGTGACATCAGTTTGTAAGACGATGTAAGTACTGAAAAGTTCTTATCATTGAGTACGTAGTTGTAGAGCAGGCTGACAAAAGGCTTTTGAAGCAGATACGTGAAAAAAGATATTAAAAAATACAATTTCACTTTTAAAGACAGTGTAATGAGGCTGAACGACGTCATTATGTGTGTGATAAGGATCTCTTTGTTTCCTTCGTGCAAAATGAGGAATAAATAACAACAATTCATTATTTTTAAACATCACATCAGCCCAGAATTTCACGTTTGGTGCATTCTTAGTTGTAAGACGATGCTAAGCGAGTTTATTTGTTTTATTTTCCAGCAACAAGCGTTTTTACTGTGAGGCCATCGTTCCTTTTCTCATCCTCATCGACTCACCAACTTTCATACAAACTCTCAACACTTGCAACCAATATTTAGAGTTAGTTTTTGCTCTGTTTTTGGTCTCCACCACCTCCCAAAGGAAACATTTGCATTCTTTACTGCAAAAATGTTTATTGTGTTCACCACCAAGGTTTTATTTTCTGCTGGTTGGTGATGAGCAGGTAGAGTGCAGTTGGTTTTAAGAGCCTTTCCCCGAAACCAGCTGCAGCTAAAAACAACTCATCAACAACCCCAAAAAAAAGGCTTTTGAAGCAGATACGTGAAAAAGATATTAAAAAATACAATTTCACTTTTAAAGACAGTGTGATGAGGCTGAACGACGTCATTATGTGTGTGTGATAAAGATCTCTTTGTTTCCTTCGTACAAAAGGAGGAATAAATAACAACAATTTATTTTAAACATCACGTCAACCCAGAGTTATCTATTTGTATCCCACTTTCCAGCAACAAGCATTTTTACTGTGAGGCCATCGTTCCTTTTCTCATCCTCATTGACTCACCAACTTTCATACAAACTCTCAACACTTGCACCAATATTTAGAGTTATTTTTTGCTCTGTTTTTGGTCTCCACCACCTCCTGAAGGAAATATTTGTATTCTTTACTGCTAAAATCTTTATTGTGTTCACCACCAAGGGTTTATTTTCTGCTGGTTGGTGATGAGAAGGTAGAGTGGTGGGTTTTAAGAGCCTTTCCCCAAAACCAGCTGCAGCTAAACACATCAACGACCCAACAATTTATCTCATATATGAGTAATTTTCAAATATGGAGTTGAGACACAAAGATCAAGTCAGACATCAAACATCAGATTGAACATGTCACCTGACAATGTGCTCAGTTTTCAATGAAGCTTTCTCTGATTTCCAACACCTGAACATGTTTCTTGTCAGAGTTTATCCGGATGCACTGTGCCTCAAACCCAGACTGGTGGATGCCGTCGGAGGAGCAGATCAACAAAGTGTTCAGCGACGCCGTCGGTCACGCTCGTCAGG